>JAOWBW010001870.1:0-44149 GCA_026119855.1 Campanula takesimana | reverse complement strand
TTCGAACGAATATCAAGGAGCTTCTTTGATCTTGGTTGCTAGACCAAATTGTGAAACACTTTTTCACAATCAAAAGAACTGTATGAAATTTATTTTGTGTATTTTTGTTCTTCAACCAAGAATGTCTTAGAACAAAATAAACCCTTTCTCAAACTCTTTGAGACTCACAAAATCATTAGCCTAGAGTGCTGGCCGAATTTGGTCTTTTATACACAAGTATGACCTATTCCAAATAGGAAACTTATGTCAAAATCCGTCCAAAATTCGTTTCCTAATCAAATTAGGAACGCTGCCCACCTCGACAGTACTGTGCGGCCGCCCAAAAACCTTTGTGCGGTCGCACAACTATCTGAAACCAAAACTGGTACAAAACTGAGCTAAGTGTGCGGCCGCCCAGTCATACTGTGCGGTCGCCCACTTCCCCAGAATGTCAGAATTTCCAAATTTCCAATATAGTCCTTTTAAAGATTCGTTCTATTGTGTGTGACCCTCTAGGATTATACTAAGTGGGTAATGGGTTCAAACATGAAACCATAAGATATGATTAGGTTCTAGCAAACCGTCATACCTACCTAAATAGTATAACTAGATACAAGTTCGCATTCCTTTAGAATATGTCATAATCCTTTTGTCCACGATATCATTGAACACAAGTCATGGTCAAAGAGTCAACTTGTTTTGTTCAATACTTTCTCGATTCCGAATATGTTGATAATCCAAATGCTATTGATTCAATCAATCCATTTGAGTCCGGCCGAACATTTCATCAACATCATTCCTACGAGAGGCCCAAGCTTGACATCTCTCCGTGGAGGGACAAATCCATTTAGCTTATTATTCTTCCCAACGGGAATCCGATTATGCCAATCATACCCTTTATAACTTCCCGGTTAAAGGTAGCGTTTGAATATGTCAAACATAATGTTCATCAAGTGGAAGACTATAATAACTTATGTCTAAGGATTCAAATGACATAACTAATATGAGATATATGTTCGACATAGACCATGACATAATCTCATCACAGCGGGTCATGTCCAGTCCTTGTTCCAAACAAGTACCCATAAATCTAATGATCATCGCATGATCATTTAGCCTTTATACTAGTGCTTAACAAGTACTAGGGACGGAGATTATTATAAGTAAACATGAACAACAATATAATCAAAACATCTCTTTATTGATATGAAATAAATGATAACAATTCCAACGTTTATTAAACGTGCCTAGGGCACCACTACCACAACCAATCTCCCACTGCCCTAGGCCCAATCTCCCATGTATCTAATACCCATGGACCTAACATGACCATCATGTTTAGCTTGTGGAAGTCCCTTTGTTAGCGGGTCCGCAACATTGTCATCAGTAGGTACTCTGCATATATTTACGTCTCCCCTATCAACGATCTCTCGATGATATGAAAACGCCTAAGTATGTGTTTGGATTTCTGATGTGCTCTTGGTTCCTTTGCTTGAGCAATAGCACCATTATTATCGCAATAAGGTCTATTGGATTAGCAATGCTAGGGAACACTTCAAGTTCAGTTATGAACTTCTTATCCAAATAGCTTCTTTGCAGCATCCGATGCAGCAATATACTCAGCTTCTGTTGTAGAATCAGCGGTTGTACTTTGCGTGGAACTCTTCCAGCTTACAGCTCCACCATTTAACATGAACACAAAACCCGATTGCGATCGGCTATCATCTTTGTCGGTTTGGAAGCTTGCATCCGTGTAAGCATTTACAACGAGATCATCTTCCATTCCTCCATAGACCAAAAATGAGTCTTTAGTTCTTCTTAAGTACTTAAGAATCGCTTTTACAGCTATCCAGTGATTTTCGCCAGGGTCGGATTGGTATCTACTTGTCATCTCAAAGCATAAGATACATCCGGCCTAGTACAAATCATGGCATACATGATGGACCCAATTGCCGAAGCATATGGAACATCATTCATTTTCTCACACTCATCGTTTGTCTTAGGACATTGAGTCTTGCTTAGAGAAACTCCATGTAACACGGGCAAGGTGCCTCTCTTAGAATTTTCCATACGGAATCTTCTAATGACCTTGTCAATGTATGTACTTTGGCTTAAACCAAGTAGCCTCCTTGATCTATCTCTATAGATCTTAATGCCAAGAAATATATGCGGCTTCACCCATATCTTTCATTGCGAAGCACTTTCTTAACCAAGTCTTCACAGACTGAAGTGTAGGAATGGTTTCCAATGAGCATATGTCATCACATATAAAATAAGGAATAGCACTATGCTCCCACTAATCTTCTTGTATACACAGGCTCATCTTCGTTCTTGATGAAACCGAACTCTTTGACCGATTCATCAAAACGGAGATTCCAACTCCTAGAAGCTTGCTTCAATCCATAGATAGATCTTTGCAATTTGCATACCTTAGAATCTTGTTCAAAACCTTCTGGTTGTGTCATATACACATCCTCTTGGAGTTTTCCATTCAGAAAGCGGTTTTGACGTCCATTTGCCATATTCATAGTCATGATATGCGGCAATGGCAAACAAAATTCTTATAGACTTGATCATTGCTACGGGTGAAAAGGTCTCATCATAGTCAATACCATGAACTTGCCTATAACCTTTCGCTACAAGTCTAGCTTTGTAAGTATGCACCTTCCCATCCATGTCAGTCTTCTTCTTGAACCATTTGCATCCTATGGTTTTACACCTTCGGCGCATCAATCAAATTCCAAACTTGATTGTCTTGCATGGATTGCAATTCGGATTCCATGGCTCCAAGCCACTTGTCCGAATCAGGAGAAGACATCGCTTCTTGGTAGGTTGACGGTTCATCATTCTCAATGATTTCTACCTCATTACTATCCGTTACGAGAAATCCATATCTCTCGGGCTCGGATCGTAACCTACTAGATCTGCGAGTTGCTTGTGTATTTTGAACAGGTTCCACAACTCCTTGTGTTCTTGTTCTTGTTCCACTATTGGTTCAATGTTATTTTCTGGGTGTCGAATTTCTTCAAGATTTATTTTACTCCCACTAATTTCTTTGGAGAGAAATTCTTTCTCTAGAAAGACACCAGTTCGGGCAACAAACACTTTGTTGTCCTCGCGGTTGTAAAAGTAATATCCTCTAGTTTCCTTAGGATATCCCACGAAAAAATACATTTATCAGATTTGTGTGCAAGTTTGTCTGAGACAAGTCTTTTGACAAAAGCTTCACAACCCCAAATCTTCATGAAAGACAGACAGGGCTTCTTTCCGCTCCACATCTCATATGGAGTCTTTTGAACCGATTTAGTTGGAACACGATTTAGTGTGAAAGCAGCGGTTTCTAGAGCGTAACCCCAAAAGGATATTGGAAGATCAACTTGACTCATCATTGATCGAACCATGACTAACAAAGTCCGATTCTCCTCTCGGACACACCATTCCATTGTGGTGTTCGGGTGGAGTCAATTGTGAAACTATTCCACAATTCTTTAGATGATCATCAATTCTTGACTCAGTATTCTCCACCTCGATCTGATCGAAGTGCCTTTATATTTTGCAAGTTGTTTTTCTACTTCATTTTGAAATATTCTAAATATCTCGAATGCTTCACTTTTATGTTCATTAGGTAAACATACCCAAATCTACTATAATCATCAGTGAAGGTTATGAAGTATTGAAATCCTCCCTAGCATTGCTACTTAATGGTCCGCATACATCGGAATGTATCAACCCAATAAGTCGCTTGCCCTTTCACCCAACTGGTAAAAGGTGTCTTAGTCATTTTTCCAAGAAGACACGACTCACAAGTATCATATGACTCTAAGTCACATGAACCCAAAAGTCCGTACCCATGGAGTTTGAGAATACGCTTCTCATTAATATGACCAAGACGGCAATGCCAAAATAAGTATGATTTACATCATTAGGTTTAGATTTCTTATTTACATGATAGACATTGTCATTATTTTCATTCTTGACATCCAAGATATAAAGGCCATTAAATGAATTAGCAATACCATAAAGCACATCATTTAAATAAATAGAAAATTTCTTATTCTCAATAAGAAACTTAAACCTTCATTATCCAAACAAGAAATTGAATAATATTTCTGCTTAAATCCGGAACATAATAACAATTGTTCAAAACAAGAATTAATCCGGAAGGTAAAGTGACTTCATAAGTCCTACGGCTAATGCAGCAACTCTTGCTCCATTCCCCACACGTAGATCTACTTCACTTCTTTAAGCAGTCTCCTATTCTTTAGTCCCTGCACATTTAGACAAATGTGAGAACCACATCCGTATCCAATACCCAAGAATCAGTGGTAGAAAGGAGAATATCTATCATATAGATACCTGAAGTCGACGCAGCCTTGCTGCTCTTCCAAGAAAGCCTTGCAATTACGTTTCCAATGACCAATTTCTGACAACGGAAACAGATTGCATCCTTTTGTGAATCAGGTTTTGCCTCAGAACCTTGGCAACCTTTGCCTTGCTTATTTTGGGTTTGATAACTTTCTTACCCTTTCCTTTGGCACTAGCCTTCTTCCCATCATGAACCAAGAGCACGGGAGACCTTTCTCTACAATTTTCATCTCTGCAGTTTTGAGCATCCCATGCAACTCAGAGAGATTCTTATCCATTCCATGCATGTTATAATTCATTACAAACTGATTATAACTTTTAAGTAATGAATTAAGAATGAGATCCGTGGCTAGCTCCAATGGATTGGATAGCCAAGTTTCTCAAGGTGCTCTACATAACCTTTTATTTTAAGAAAGTGAGGACTCACTTGTTGCCATTCATTCATTTTACAAGTAGTGAATGCAAACAATGATCTTGTACCTCTCTTGCCTAGCTTGCTCTTGAAACATGGTTCTCAACTCCACGCCATATCTCTAGCTTCCAAATGTTCCAAACTTTGTTGGAGTTTTGAACACATAGCAGCAAGCATGAGACAACTTACATCTCTAGAATCATTACGATGTTTCTTGTAATTGTCTCTTTCTACCCTAGGGGCAGTAGGCGGTGGTGTCAGCGGGGAGAGGCCCATCGAGAATGTACAACTTATCTTCTTGCCTAAGAACGATCTTATGCTACGGATCCAATCCATAAAGTTAGTACCATTCTCTTCGAGCTTATCCTTCTCAAGGATCGATCGCAACGACATTGATTGAGTGTTATAGTCATTATCTACAAATATGCAAAATTTCCAAAATTTATAAGTACCGGTTTTCATTAAAGAGATAAATAATGTATTTCAAACAAAATACTCCCACTAAATTATATAACTTCATATACATCAATGTATAGTAATAAATTAATTGGGGCTAAGATCCAACTTTAATTTAACTTTTGAGTCACGGAGGCGGACCGCTCAAAAATAAATTAATTAGGTAGACAATCATGTCAATCATATCCCATATGATTCTTAGATCCTTTTATGAGATTCTTTGAGAAATCCAATTTCAAAAGCATGTTTAATCTCATCTTTGCCTAGGCCCAAAACTGTTTTGACGCCTAATTAAGTCCAACCATTTTAAACGCATAGGAACATTCAATTTAATGCACCTTGCGGAGGCAAGCCCACATTAAACTAATGAACCTCATCTGCTCATACATGAATAAGATTAATGCACCTCGCGAGGCGAACCCACATCAAGATTACCCATGCATAAACAAGTGTTTTAATCATGGCATGGCAAAGAAGGACTTAAAACTTCATTTGAAGGTTCATCACATATAGCATATAACACATTTATGAGCACATAATATAAACATGTTACACATCAAGTTTAGCCACTAAATTAATCTCTATTAATTTAAGCATGATATTTATGTGTCATTATTTTCTCTATAATTATGAGGATGAGACTATTTCAACTTTGTTATTATCTCAAATCAAGACAACAAGAAGTGCGGTCGAACTAAGCCATCAGGCAACCACAATCCCCGCACTAATTCAAGAAACCAAGAATATCATGTGGCCGAAACTAAGCAATAGATGTTCTCGATGAACGTAGGCCAATTACATTCATAATTCCACATGGATCTCCAATCATTGAATCAAGAACTTTGTTTCTCAATTTTAGCAATTATGAACTCTTCATAATTCTAACTTCGTTTTATCTTGAAACTTTGATTGCGATCAAGTTTGGGGAAAAACACAATCTCGATGAACGCAGATTAGCCATCCAAACCTTGAACCAATCTTAGAATCACAAGACTAAAAAACATAGGGAAAATCAAACCCCAAAATCCACACACAAACCAACTACCCAAAAACCCATTCCAGATCAGCAAGTCTGGACTGGTTCTGTTACTGTTTTGTTGAATTTTTCGAAAAATTCCGATTCTGTTTTTCTACCAAAATCAGACCTTCTGATCCCTTGTGCGGCCCGCCTCAAAACCCTTGTGCGGTCGCCCAAAAACCTGTGCGGCGCCCAAGGGTTTTGTGCTTCGCCCAGTGCCCAAATGTGCAGAATTTTCAAAGTTCGAAAATTTTGTCTCAAAATTGTTTTTCCCCGATTATTAAAACTTTGATCGCAATCAAAAATTAATAATCAACAATTCTGAATCCACCATAATTTATTTATTGCGATGAATCGTGCGATTAAAGTTGCAAAACGATAAACCACATAAAATCACAAAACACATAAACAACATATATTCCAATATTCAAATCATGCAAGGCACATAAACAATTTATATACACATAACATGATCCAAGTATTGATTAATCAACATGAACGGGGCTCTGATACCACTGTTGGGTTTTCGATCAAACATGCGCAGCGGAATTTAGCATTTAAAATTTTGAAACCCAAAGCCATGGATCCGTTCATATGATTAAATCAAATACACATAAGAAATAAAGGAATAAACTAAACCCTTGATGGCTATCAAATTCTCTTGTCTTTGGTGGAGGTTTGAAGACTTGATCACGATCACAAAGCTTGAACACGAACTTTAAGATGATGATTTTCACCCTCTAGCGTATCCACACTTCGAACGAATATCAAAGGACTTCTTTGATCTTGGTTGCTAGACCAAATTGTGAAACACTTTTTCACAATCAAAAGAACTGTATGAAATTTATTTTGTGTATTATTTTGTTCTTCAACCAAGAATGTCTTAGAACAAAATAAACCCTTTCTCAACTCCTTTGAGACTCACAAAATCATTCGCCTAGAGTGCTGGCCGAATTTGGTCTTTTTATACACAAGTATGACCTATTCCAAATAGGAAACTTATGTCAAAATCCGTCCAAAATTCGTTTCTCCTAATCAAATTAGGAATCTGCACCCGACAGTACTGTGCGGCCCCCAAAAAACCTTTGTGCGGATCGCACAACTATCTGAAACAAAACTGTACAAAAATGAGCTAAGTGTGCGGCCGCCCAGTCCATACTGTGCGGTCGCCCACTTCCCCAGAATGTTCAGAATTTCCAAAATTCCAATATAGTCCTTTTTAAAGATTCGTTCTATTGTGTGTGACCCTCTAGGATTATACTAAGTTAAGTTGGCAATGGGTTTCAAACATGAAACCATAAGATATGATTAGGTTCTAGCAAACCGTCATACCTACCCAAATAGTATAACTAGATACAAGTTCGCATTCCTTTAGAATATGTCATAATCCTTTTGTCCACGATATCATTGAACACAAGTCATGGTCAAACAGTCAACTTGTTTTGTTCAATACTTTCTCGATTCCGAATATGTTGATAATCCAAATGCTATTGATCCAATCAATCCATTGAGTCCGGACGAACATTTCATCAACATCATTCCTACGAGAGGCCCAAGCTTGACATCTCTCCGTGGAGGTACAAATCCATTTAGCTTATTATTCTTCCCACGGGAATCCGATATATGCCAATCATACCCGTTATAACTTCCCGGTTAAAGGTAGCGTTTGAATATGTCAACATAATGTTCATCAAGTGGAAGACTATAATAACTTCATGTCTAAGGATTCAAATGACATAACTAATATGAGATATATGTTCGACATAGACCATGACATAAATCTCATACAGCGGGTCATGTCCAGTACCTTGTTCCAAACAAGTACCCATAAATCTAACATGATCATCGCATGATCATTTAGCCTTTATACTAGTGCTTAACAAGTACTAGGGACGGAGATTATTATAAGTAAACATGAACAACAATAATAATCAAAACATCTCTTTATTGATATGAAATAAATGATAACAATTACAACGTTTATTATAAATAAATGACAAAGAGGGTCTGATAGGCTTGTGGTTCGACCCACTTTGTGAAGTAGTCGACGGCCACTAGGACGAATGACTGCCCATTGCTTCCGGCAGGATGGACTTTACCGATGATGTCTGTTGGTAGTGATGCCCTAGGCACGTTTAATAAACGTTGTAATTGTTATCATTTAATTCATATCAATAAAGAGATGTTTTGATTATTATTGTTGTTCATGTTTACTTATAATAATCTCCGTCCCTAGTACTTGTTAAGCACTAGTATAAAGGCTAAATGATCATGGGATGATCATGTTAGATTTATGGGTACTTGTTTGGAACAAGGTACTGGACATGACCCGCTGTATGAGATTTATGTCATGGTCTATGTCGTACATATATCTCATATTAGTTATGTCATTTGAATCCTTAGACATGAAGTTATTATAGTCTTCCACTTGATGAACATTGTGTTTGACATATTCAAACGCTACCTTAACACGGTAGTTATAAAGGGTATGATTGGCATAATCGGATTCCCGTTGGGAAGAATAATAAGCTAAATGGATTTGTCCCTCCACGGAGAGATGTAAAGCTTGGGCCCCTCGAAGGAATGATGTTGATGAAATGTTCGGCCGGACTCAAATGGATTGATTGGATCAATAGCATTTGAATTATCAACATATTCGGAATCGAGAAAGTATTGAACAAGACAAGTTGACTGTTTGACCATGACTTGTGTTCAATGACATCGTGGACAAAGGGATTATGACATATTCTAAAGGAATGCGAACTTGTATCTAGTTATACTTTTTGGGTAGGTATGACGGTTTGCTAGAACCTAATCATATCTTATGGAATCATGTTTGAGCCCATTGCCGACTTAGTATAATCCTAGAGGGTCACACACAATAGAACGAATCTTAAATAAGAGGACTATATTGGAATTTAGGGTCGAAGGACCTCCAAGGAATTTCTGGAAAAATTCTGGGCTTCCTGGTCAACCAAGCGGGCGCTTGGGTTGGACCAGACGGGCGCCTGAATGAATTCTGAAAGACCTGGACCTTCTGTTCAAATGAGCGGGCGCCTGGGTTGGACCAGGCGGGCGCCCGGTATGCCGATAGAAAAATTCCTAATTCGATTAGGAAAGGTTTTTGGCACAAGTTACCTATTTGGAATAGGTCTTAATTGTGTATAAAAACCCCAATTCGGCCAGACCATCCTTACAAGTGCTTTTGTGAGTCTCAAAGAGTTTGAGAGAGATTACATTTTGTTCTAAGATATCCTTGATTGAGGAACAAAATAATTCACAAATAAATTCCATATAGTTCTTTATTAAATTGTGAAAGTGTGTGTGTTTTCATAATTATTGGTCTAGCAACCAAGATCAAGGAGCCTCTTGATATTCGTTCAATGTGTGGACACCGCTAGAGGGTGAATTTTATCATCTACAAAGTTCGTGATTTTGTTCGTGATAAAGCTTCAAGTTTCTCCACCAAGACCAAAGAAAACTTTGATAGTCATCAAGGGTTAGTTTTTCCTTTATTCATGTTGTTGTATTTGATTTAATCATATGAACGGATCCATGGCTTTGGGTTTCTTAAAATTTTAATTGCTATATTCCGCTGCGCATGTTACTTGGAAATCCAACAGTGGTATCAGAGCCCCGTTCATGTTGATTAAATTCAATACTTGGATCATGTTATGTGTATATAAATTGTTTATGTGTCTTGCATGATATGAATATTGGAATATATGATGCTTATGTGTTTTGTGATTTTATGTGGTTTATTGTTTTGCAACTTTAATCGCACGATTCAATCGCAATAAAAATTATGGTGGATTCTGAATTATTTCGATTATTGATTTTTGATCAGATCAAAGTTTTAATAATCGGGGAAAAATAATTTTGAGACAAAATTTTTGAACTTTAAAATTCTGTACCATTCTGACCAATCAGGCCCGCGCTCGATCATGACCAGGCGGGCGCTCGCTCGTCAGAATTTGTTCTGATTTTGATTAAAATCTGAATATGGAATTTTCGATAAATTCAACAAAAACAGTAACAGAACCAGTCCAGACTTGCTGATCTGGAATGGGTTTTGGGTAGTTGGTTTGTGTGTGGATTTTGGGGTTTGATTTTCCTATTTGTTTTAGTCTTGTGATTCCTAGATTGGTTCAAGTTTTGGATGGCTAATCTGCGTTCATCGAGATTGTGTTTCCCAAAATTGATCGCAATCAAAGGTTCAAAGATAAAACGAAGTTAGAATTATGAAGAGTTCATAATTGCTAAAATTGAGAAACAAAATTCTTGATTCAATGATTGAAGATCCATGTGGAATTGTGAATGCAATTGGCCTACGTTCATCGAGACCATCTATTGCTTAGTTTTGGCCACATGGACTACTTTCTTGGTTTCTTGAATTAGTGCGGGATTGTGGTTGCCTAATGGCTTAGTTCGACCGCACTTCTTGTTGTCTTGATTTGGAGATAATAACCAAAGTTGAAATAGTCTCATCCTCATAATTATAGAGAAACTAATGACACATAAATATCATGCTTAAATTAATGGAGATTAATTTAGTGGCTAAACTTGATGTGTAACATGTTTATATTATATGCTCATAAATGTGTTATATGCTATATGTGATGAACCTTCAAAGAAATTTTTAAGTCATTCCTTGCCATGCCATGATTAAAACACTTGTTTACAAATGGGTAATCTTGATGTGGGTTCGCCTCCGCGAGGTGCATTAGTCTTATTCATGTATGAGCGAGATGAGGTTCATTAGTTTAATGTGGGCTTGCCTCCGCAAGGTGCATTAAATTGAATGGTTCCTATACGTTTAAAATGGTTGGACTTAATTAGGCCTCAAAACAGTTTTGGGCCTAGGCAAAAGATGAGATTAAACATGCTTTTTGAAATTGGATTTCTCAAAGAATCTCATAAAAGGATCTAAGAATCATATGGGATATGATTGACATGATTGTCTACCTAATTAATTTAGTTTTGAGCGGTCCGCCTCCGTGGACTCAAAAGTTAAATTAAAGTTGGATCTTAGCCCAATTAAATTATATTATACATTGGATCTATATGAAGGTTATATAATTTAGTGGGAGTATTTTGTTTGAAAAATACATTATTTGTCTCTTTAATGAAAAACCGGTACTTATTAAATTTTGGAAAGTGTGCATATTTGTAGATAATGACTAATAACACTCAATCAATGTCGTTGCGATCGATCCTTGAGAAGGATAAGCTCGAAGAGAATAGTACTAACTTTATGGATTGGATCCGTAGCATAAGAATCGTTCTTAGGCAAGAAGATAAGTTGTACATTCTCGATGGGCCTCTCCCTGCTGAACCACTGCCTACTGCCCCTAGGGCAGAAAGAGACAATTACAAGAAACATCGTAATGATTCTAGAGATGTAAGTTGTCTCATGCTTGCTGCTATGTGCTCAAAACTCCAACAAAGTTTGGAACATTTGGAAGCCTATGAGATAGGCGTGGAGTTGAGAACCATGTTTCAAGAGCAAGCTAGGCAAGAGAGGTACAAGACCATTGTTGCATTCACTACTTGTAAAATGAATGAAGGGCATCAAGTGAGTCCTCACTTTCTTAAAATGAAAGGTTATGTAGAGCACCTTGAGAAACTTGGCTATCCAATCCCATTGGAGCTAGCCACGGATCTCATTCTTAATTCATTGCCTAAAAGTTATAATCAGTTTGTGATGAATTATAACATGCATGGAATGGATAAAAATCTCTCTGAGTTGCATGGGATGCTTAAAACTGCAGAGATGAAAATTGTGGAGAAAGGTTCTCCCGTGCTCTTGGTTCATGATGGGAAGAAGGCTAGTGCAAAAGGAAAGGGTAAGGCAAAAGTTGTCAAACCCAAAATAAGCAAGGCAAAGGTTGCCAAGGCTTCTGAGGCAAAACCTGATTCACAAAAGGATGCAATCTGTTTCCATTGTCAAGAAATTGGTCATTGGAAACGTAATTGCAAGGCTTTCTTGGAAGAGCAAAAGAAGAAGAAAAGCAGCAAGGCTGCGTCGACTTCAGGTATCTATATGATAGATATTCTCCTTTCTACCACTGATTCTTGGGTATTGGATACCGGATGTGGTTCTCACATTTGTCTAAATGTGCAGGGACTAAAGAATAGGAGACTGCTTAAAGAAGGTGAAGTAGATCTACACGTGGGGAATGGAGCAAGAGTGGATGCATTAGCCGTAGGGACTTATGAAGTCACTTTACCTTCCGGATTAATTCTTGTTTTGAACAATTGTTATTATGTTCCGGATTTAAGCAGAAATATTATTTCAATTTCTTGTTTGGATAATGAAGGTTTTAAGTTTCTTATTGAGAATAAGAAATTTTCTATTTATTTAAATGATGTGCTTTATGGTATTGCTAATTCATTTAATGGCCTTTATATCTTGGATGTCAAGAATGAAAATAATGACAATGTCTATCATGTAAATAAGAAATCTAAACCTAATGATGTAAATCATACTTATTTGTGGCATTACCGTCTCGGTCATATTAATGAGAAGCGTATCTCAAAACTCCATGGGGACGAACTTTTGGGTTCATGTGACTTAGAGTCATATGATACTTGTGAGTTGTGTCTTCTTGGAAAAATGACTAAGACACCTTTTACCAAGTTGGGTGAAAGGGCAAGCGACTTATTGGGGTTGATACATTCCGATGTATGCGGACCATTAAGTAGCAATGCTAGGGGAGGATTTCAATACTTCATAACCTTCACTGATGATTATAGTAGATTTGGGTATGTTTACCTAATGAAACATAAGAGTGAAGCGTTTGAGATATTTAGAATATTTCAAAATGAAGTAGAAAAACAACTTGTCAAAAGTATTAAAGCACTTCGATCAGATCGTGGTGGAGAATACTTAAGTCAAGAATTTGATGATCATCTAAAGAATTGTGGAATAGTTTCACAATTGACTCCACCCGGAACACCACAATGGAATGGTGTGTCCGAGAGGAGAAATCGGACTTTGTTAGACATGGTTCGATCAATGATGAGTCAAGTTGATCTTCCAATATCCTTTTAGGGTTACGCTCTAGAAACCGCTGCTTTCACACTAAATCGTGTTCCAACTAAATCGGTTCAAAAGACTCCATATGAGATGTGGAGCGGAAAGAAAACTTGTTTATCTTTCATGAAGATTTGGGGTTGTGAAGCTTTTGTCAAAAGACTCGTCTCTGACAAACTTGCACACAAATCTGACAAATGTATTTTCGTGGGATATCCTAAGGAAACTAGAGGATATTACTTTTACAACCGTGAAGACAACAAAGTGTTTGTTGCCCGAACTAGTGTCTTTCTAGAGAAAGAGTTTCTCTCCAAAGAAATCAGTGGGAGTAAAATAAATCTTGAAGAAATTCGACACCCAGAAAATAACATTGAACCAATAGTGGAACAAGAACAAGAACCACAAGGAGTTGTGGAACCTGTTCAAAATACACAAGCAACTCGCAGATCTAGTAGGTTACGATCCGAGCCCGAGAGATATGGATTTCTCGTAACGGATAGTAATGAGGTAGAAATCATTGAGAATGATGAACCGTCAACCTACCAAGAGGCGATGTCTTCTCCTGATTCAGACAAGTGGCTTGGAGCAATGGAATCCGAATTGCAATCCATGCAAGACAATCAAGTTTGGAATTTGATTGATGCGCCCGAAGGTGTAAAAACCATAGGATGCAAATGGGTCTTCAAGAAGAAGACTGACATGGATGGGAAGGTGCATACTTATAAAGCTAGGCTTGTAGCGAAGGGTTATAGGCAAGTTCATGGTATTGACTATGATGGACCTTTTCACCCGTAGCAATGATCAAGTCTATAAGAATTTTGCTTGCCATTGCCGCATATCATGACTATGAAATATGGCAGATGGACGTCAAAACCGCTTTCCTTAATGGAAAACTCCAAGAGGATGTGTATATGACACAACCAGAAGGTTTTGAACAAGATTCTAAGGTATGTAAATTGCAGAGATCCATCTATGGATTGAAGCAAGCTTCAAGGAGTTGGAATCTCCGTTTTGATGAATCGGTCAAAGAGTTTGGATTCATCAAGAACGAAGATGAGCCTTGTGTATACAAGAAGATTAGTGGGAGCATAGTGATATTCCTTATTTTATACGTGGATGACATATTACTCATTGGAAACGACATTCCTACACTTCAGTCTGTAAAGACTTGGTTAGGAAAGTGCTTCGCAATGAAGGATATGGGTGAAGCCGCATATATACTTGGCATTAAGATCTATAGAGATAGATCAAGGAGGCTACTTGGTTTAAGCCAAAGTACATACATTGACAAGGTCATTAGAAGATTCCGTATAGAAAATTCTAAGAGAGGCACCTTGCCCGTGTTACATGGAGTTTCTCTAAGCAAGACTCAATGTCCTAAGACAAACGATGAGCGTGAGAAAATGAATGATGTTCCATATGCTTCGGCAATTGGGTCCATCATGTATGCCATGATTTGTACTAGGCCGGATATATCTTATGCTTTGAGCATGACAAGTAGATACCAATCCGACCCTGGCGAAAATCACTGGATAGCTGTAAAAGCGATTCTTAAGTACTTGAAAAGAACTAAAGACTCGTTTTTGGTCTATGGAGGAATGGAAGATGATCTCGTTGTAAATGCTTACACGGATGCAAGCTTCCAAACCGACAAAGATGATAGCCGATCGCAATCGGGTTTTGTGTTTATGTTAAATGGTGGAGCTGTAAGCTGGAAGAGTTCCAAGCAAAGTACAACCGCTGATTCTACAACTGAAGCTGAGTATATTGCTGCATCGGATGCTGCAAAGGAAGCTGTTTGGATTAAGAAGTTCATAACTGAACTTGAAGTGGTTCCTAGTATTGCTAATCCGATAGACCTTTATTGCGATAATAATGGTGCTATTGCTCAAGCAAAGTAACCAAGAGCACATCAGAAATCCAAACACATACTTAGGCGTTTTCATATCATTCGAGAGATCGTTGATAGGGGAGACGTAAATATATGCAGAGTACCTACTGATGACAATGTTGCGGACCCGCTAACAAAGGGACTTCCACAAGCTAAACATGATGGTCATGTTAGGTCCATGGGTATTAGATACATGGGAGATTGCGCCTAGGGCAAGTGGGAGATTGTTGGTAGTGGTGCCCTAGGCACATTTAATAAACATTGTAATTGTTATCATTTAATTCATATCAATAAAGAGATGTTTTGATTATTATTGTTGTTCATGTTTACTTATAATAATCTCCGTCCCTAGTACTTGTTAAGCACTAGTATAAAGGCTAAATGATCATGGGATGATCATGTTAGATTTATGGGTACTTGTTTGGAACAAGGTACTGGACATGACCCGCTGTATGAGATTTATGTCATGGTCTATGTCGTACATATATCTCATATTAGTTATGTCATTTGAATCCTTAGACATGAAGTTATTATAGTCTTCCACTTGATGAACATTGTGTTTGACATATTCAAACGCTACCTTAACACGGTAGTTATAAAGGGTATGATTGGCATAATCGGATTCCCGTTGGGAAGAATAATAAGCTAAATGGATTTGTCCCTCCACGGAGAGATGTCAAGCTTGGGCCCCTCGAAGGAATGATGTTGATGAAATGTTCGACCGGACTCAAATGGATTGATTGGATCAATAGCATTTGAATTATCAACATATTCGGAATCGAGAAAGTATTGAACAAGACAAGTTGACTGTTTGACCATGACTTGTGTTCAATGACATCGTGGACAAAGGGATTATGACATATTCTAAAGGAATGCGAACTTGTATCTAGTTATACTATTTGGGTAGGTATGACGGTTTGCTAGAACCTAATCATATCTTATGGAATCATGTTTGAGCCCATTGCCAACTTAGTATAATCCTAGAGGGTCACACACAATAGAACGAATCTTAAATAAGAGGACTATATTGGAATTTAGGGTCGAAGGACCTCCAAGGAATTTCTGGAAAAATTTTGGGCTTCCTGGTCAACCAAGCGGGCGCTTGGGTTGGACCAGGCGGGCGCCTGAATGAATTCTGAAAGACCTGGACCTTCTGTTCAAATGAGCGGGCGCCTGGGTTGGACCAGGCGGGCGCCCGGTATGCCGACAGAAAAATTCCTAATTCGATTAGGAAAGGTTTTTGGCACAAGTTACCTATTTGGAATAGGTCTTAATTGTGTATAAAAACCCCAATTCGGCCAGACCATCCTTACAAGTGCTTTTGTGAGTCTCAAAGAGTTTGAGAGAGATTACATTTTGTTCTAAGATATCCTTGATTGAGGAACAAAATAATTCACAAATAAATTCCATATACTTCTTTATTAAATTGTGAAAGTGTGTGTGTTTCATAATTATTGGTCTAGCAACCAAGATCAAGGAGCCTCTTGATATTCGTTCGAAGTGTGGACACCGCTAGAGGGTGAATTTTATCATCTACAAAGTTCGTGATTTTGTTCGTGATAAAGCTTCAAGTTTCTCCACCAAGACCAAAGAAAACTTTGATAGTCATCAAGGGTTAGTTTTTCCTTTATTCATGTTGTTGTATTTGATTTAATCATATGAACGGATCCATGGCTTTGGGTTTCTTAAAATTTTAATTGCTATATTCCGCTGCGCATGTTACTTGGAAACCCAACAATGTCTATCCCCCAACAAGAGAAAGGCCAAGGTGTGACCATGTTGTAAAGTTGCGAGGGTGGAGCATGTTGCAGATTAGCATGGAATTGGCACTTGGCATACCTTTTGACTTTCTCGATACAGTCTCGTTCCATAGTGCTCCAATAGTAACCAATGCGGAGTATCTTCTTGACTAGCATAAACCCATTCATGTGGGGTCCACACTCTCCTTCGTGCACTTCACACATTATCTCTTGAGCTTCGGCCTCATTGGCGCATAAGAGATTGATTCCGTCGTGGTGCCTTTTGTAGACTCGGTCCCCAATCAGTACGTACAGAGAAGCTAGCCTTTGCAGAGCCGCTTGAGACTTCTTATTGCTATTCTCGGGATAAGTGCCATATTTGAGGAAATTCATGATATCCGAATACCACGGAGAGTTTGTTTGAACCTCGTTGATCTCGATACTCATGCAGTACGCCGGACTGTTCCTTCGGGCAATTTTGAAAGGCTTCTCCATTTTCCCTTTGGGCATTTCGACTAATGAAGCTATGGTGGCCAGTGCATTGGCGAAGCGATTTTTATCCCTTGGCAGGTAGTTGATAGTGATCTCTTGGAATTGTTCAACCAATTCTTCAAGGTGCTGACCATACTGTTGGAGGGTCGGGTCTTGGATTCGCCATTTACCCGATTGCTGATTGATAAGGAGCAAAAAGTCGCCGAATACTTCTAGTTCCGTGACGTTTCTTTCGAGAGCTGCTTCGAGCCCTGCTATGCATGCTTCGTACTCGGTAATGTTGTTGGTAGCTTCGAATTCCAGACAGATGGCAATGGGAGTGTAGATGTCTTTTGGATCGACAAGCAATACTCCTATACCAAAACCCTGTTTATTGGCGGCGCCATCGAAAAAAAGTTGCCACTTATTTTCCTCGGCTGCAGTAAAAATTAAATGCTCGTCGGGGAACTGTACATCTTCCCCCTTCACTTCGTCACACGGGAATTCGGCAAGCTGGTCACTGAACACTTTCCCCCTGACGAATTTTAGTGTGACGTAAGTGATATCATAGCCGGCGAGCATGAAGTACCATTTGGCTATTCTTGTTGACATGAAAGGCTTCTCGAAGATGTAGCGGGCGGGTCCACCTTTGCTACTAGCTTGATCGGAAAAGTTTCCATATAGTGTTTGAGCTTTTGAGTAACCCAAACCAATGCTGCACATGACTTCTCTAAGACAGAGTAGTTCTTTTCGCCTCCTTGGAATCGGCGACTGACAAAATAAATGGCATTCTCCTTTGTGGACTTTCGTTGCTCTTGTGCTAACAGAGCCCCTAGGGCTTCATCATTGACAGTGAGATAGAGCAAAAGGGGCTTCTCCTTGTGCGGCGGAACTAGAACAGGAGGGCACGTCAAGTAATGCTTCACTTGGTCGAAGGCTTCTTGGCACGCATCGGTCCATTCTAGAGCCACATTCTTCTTGAGTAGCTTGAAGATTGGCTCGCACATGGAAGTGAGTTGGTGCACAAACCGACTGATGTATTGTAGTCTGCCCATGAAACCTTTGATCTCTTTCTGCGTCTTTAGAGGAGGCATGTTAACGATTGCCTTGATTTTGGAGGGATCTACTTCAATTCCCCTTTCAGTGACCATATAACCAAGGACTTTGCCTCGGATAACCCCGAACGTGCACTTTGCAGGGTTGAGCCTCATCTTGTGTTGACGAAGCCTTTCGAAGAACTTGCGGAGATCGATTAAATGTTGACCATCGGTCCCTTTGGAGTGAATGATCATGTCGTCCACATAGACCTCGATTTCTTTGTGAATCATATCGTGGAACAAGTCTGTCACGGCTTTTTGGTAGGAAGCCCCAGCGTTTCTTAACCCAAATGGCATGACTGTGTAGCAAAAGGTACCCCACGGTGTTGTGAAGGCTGTCTTATGTTGATCTTCCTCGGCCATGAGAATCTGATTGTACCCAACGAACCCATCCATGAATGAGCGAACCTCGTAGGCAGCAGTGGAGTTGACCAGCATGTCGATGTTAGGGAGTGGAAAATCGTCTTTCGGGGAAGCTTTGTTCAAATCCCGGAAGTCCACACAAACTCGAACCTTGCTGTTTGCCTTTCTGACTGTCACGATGTTGGCTAACCATGTCGGATACTCGATAACCTTGATGAAACCCACACTGAGGAGCTTCTCGATCTCTTCTTTGAGTTGCAGAGACCATTCTGGCTTGATCTTTCTGAGCTTCTGTTTTACCGGCTTGGCATCTTCTCTGATCGGAATTCTATGCTCCGCTACCTTTCTGTCCAAACCCGGCATGTCTTTGTATGACCATGCGAACACATCCACGAACTCCCGTAGTAGTGTAGTCAATCTGTCTCTGTCGTCCCCCTTGAAGAAGCTTCCGATCTTAGTTTCTCTTGGCTCTTCGTCGGTACCCAGATTAACAACATGCAATTCTTCGTCAGCCCCTGGACCATTTTCACCACGACTACGGACCTGTTGAGCAAGTTCATTTAAGTATGTTGTGTTTTCGTGATCTATTTCATCATAATTTGAATCGTTATTAACTTGTTCATTAAGTTCATTATTGGTTAATTCATCATTTATGATATTTGCAATCTCAGGGTACTCAGAAATATCAAATTTTTCATTAGCAAAGAAAGGAAACACACGCTCGGCTATGGCCTCCATATCCTCTTGGGTGAGGGTATTAGAGACAC
This sequence comes from Campanula takesimana, assembly GCA_026119855.1. Lineage (NCBI taxonomy): Eukaryota > Viridiplantae > Streptophyta > Magnoliopsida > Asterales > Campanulaceae > Campanula > Campanula takesimana. The sequence goes on along the minus strand of JAOWBW010001870.1, from coordinate 24,555 downwards.
TCTCGGACTCGAAAGTAAGTGTGAGCCGCTCTTCCTTTGTTGCTGTGCGGGGTATGCAACCCATTTCTTGGACTAAGAATTCCTCGGATACCACGGGCCCTTTCGTAGAATACCAATTGTTGATCGGCTCGGAGCTTGGCGGGATCTCACTGATAGTCTCATTCATGATGACGGTGTCATGGATGGCGTTGACTTGGCATTCATTCATTATGGCAAGATCTTCGAACATGGAGGTTAAATCTGTCGGTTCTTCCTTCACGATGATTTCTGTCTCGGACTCTATAGTCACCTTCCTTCCCCACCATTCACGGGGCGACATGGGAGTTGGTTCCCTTTCGGATTTCTGGATCTCACAATCGGAGAAGATTTCGAGACCGGGCTTTTTGACACCCTTATTGTTAACCCATGGCTCGGGAAAGATCATGTATGGAACGTCTTCCCCTTGGCGGACAAAATAGCCATTCAACGTCTTACGGTAAGGCCTTAGATTAGGGACCTTATAACGACGGCCTTCTTTACGAGCTCGGGCCTTTTCATTCTTGATCGCTTGCTCTTGTTTCAAGTCTTCTCTGGAAGGCTCGTACCCCAAACCGAATGTGTTCGTGACAAATGGGACTTGCACCGGATGTAGGATTCCTTGTTGATATTTCCCTAGGCCTAAACCAGGGAAGTAGTCCATATTCCTCATCATGCGGAGGACTTTGTGATTGCTGGGGGTCCATGATCCGTTTCCCCTTTCTTTGTCAATGGCGTTGATTGAGACACCGGAGAGAGTGGAGTCTGGTAAACCATGCTGAACTTGGTGGATGGGCTCACCTTTTCTGTGGATAGTGACGTTTTCGGCCATGACGGTCACTATTTCATCACCATTTCGGATCTTGACACATTGATGGAGAGTTGACGGGATGGCATTAGAACTGTGAATCCATGGTCGACCCAAAAGCAAGTTGAACGAGGCCGGGATGTCAAGCACTTGGAATGGAACAGACATGACCATGCTCCCAAACTCAATGTCTATTTCGATCATGCCCATGACTGTACGGGCGGTGCTGTCATAACCTCGGATTACTTGAGTAGAAGGCTTCAAATCGGAATCCTTAAGCCCCAGTATGCCCATGATTCTGCCAGGCATGAGGTTGAGTGCGGAACCACCGTCCACTAAGACTCTTGAGATGGGCCTCCCCCTTGCTCGTACCTTGAGGTAAATAGCCTCGTTGTGGTCGGAACCAAATGGTGGAAGGTCCATATCGGCAAAGGTGATGACGTTGCCAAAATGAATGTGACCGATCATTGCCGTGAGGTCTTCGGGAGTAGTATCGGGAGAAATTGATGTATCATCGAGATTGCGGATGACAAGATCTCGGTGTTTCTTTGAGGATGCGAGAGGTCCCAAATAGAGATGTTGGCTTGAGTTTTCTTGAGTTGGACAAGTAGAGGATCTTCGGGAGTGTCACGAGCTTGCGGCCTTTGAGAAGAGGAGCTTGGTGCGGAAGTGGAAGGGTTGCTTGCTATGACTCGACCGGATCGAGTTAGCATGTTGACGTTCCCATCTTGCTTATTTTTCCTATTCTCTGGTACTTCCCTCATTACCTCATCGTAAGTCACAACATAACAAGAATTGTCAAGTTTATTCATAACATTGGGGCCCCCATTCACAATTGGGATTGAATGGGTGGTCCCCTCGAGTTCTCCTATCTCTATTTCATTGACATGTTCGCCGTTAGTCACTACAAATTCTTTCTTGTCTATGAGATCTTGAATGACATTGCGGAGAACGAGGCATTCTTCGGTGGTGTGGCCACTATATTGGTGGTAGCCACAATATTTGTGGTGAGCATGATTGGGGTTGACCGTCTTGGGTTGGTACCCATGTACGGGTGTGACTTGACCCTTTGCTTTGAGGACTTCGAAAGCTTCGGTTTGAGTCATGCCTTGGAGAGGCGTGTAGACACGGTCATTTCGAGACTTCTTCCCTTGGGGTGGAGGAACCTTTTTGTAATTCCCTTTGTCGATAGTGACGGCGTTGACTGAGGCCTCTTTTGTGGAGTCGGAAGTGGCCTTGTAGCGGTAGCTAGGAGCACTTTTCTTGACTTCCTTGAGTAACTCGTCCATTCGGACTCCCGCCTCATACATTTTGGAGAAAACCGCATAGCAAGCCCCACTTAGGTGGGTGCGGAGATCAATTTTGAGACATTTGAGAAAGATGTCCATTTGCTCCGTGGTATTTGGCCTTTCCACAATCTCGGAGAGTTTATCATTCCATCTCCTTGTGAAGTCGATGAAGGACTCGTGGTCGCGTTGAGTAGTGTTCTCTAGCTCTTTCCTTATGGGTCGGTGAGTGGTGTTGCCTTGGTATTGGTTCTTGAATGCAAGCATGGCGGAGTCCCAATCAAGACGGACAGTGAGCGGGAGAGTAGCATACCAATATTTTTCCGCCCCCTCGAGAGTGAGAGGAAAGCATTGAGCCATCACCTTGGGGGATACCTTCTTCGGAACCATTGCCCAAATATAAGTCTCAATGTGAGCCATAGGACAAGAGTTGCCCTTGAATTTGCTTATGTCGGGCATCTTGAACTTATCAGGAAGAGCGGCCATAGTACTCATGAGGATGGATGATTGATAAAGGCTTGTGTCGGAGCCTTTCCCCATGTTGAGCCTATTGAATTTTTGGTCGATGTAGGCCATGATAGAATCTACCATTTTGGGCTCATTGTTCTCGGAACTTGGCTCTCCCACTTTCTTGGTGCGGGTGTTGACATAAGGACTTTTGAACAAACCTTTGGTCCATTCGGATTCGCCATCGTCATTTTTGCTCTTCCCTTGGCAAGATTAGTGAGCTTTTCTTTCATTAGCTCCATCTCGGCCTCGTGGGCCTCCCTTTGGCTGTCGAGGTGGGATTGCCAAATGTCGTCTTTGCTTTGTGCCTCCTTATTAAGGGTGGAGACTTTCTCTTGGAGGAGTTGGACCATGGTTGCGAGTTGCTCGAGAGTCATGGTATTGTTGGTGTTGGAGCCGCCGGCCATTGTTGATGTAGGAGCTGTTGGAGTGATCTATTCATGGACTAACCGATTTGCCGAATCCCGGTAGACTCTGTAAGTACCAATTGAACCTAGATTGCAGAAGAGGCCCTTGTCAGTCTTGAGTAACACATGCGGTCCACGAAGAGGCTTAGAACACACAGTTGGGCACACGACTCGAACCACATAAGAAAAGACTCTTCTTTTTTTTTTAAGTCAGAGGGAGCGGGTCCCTTTTGGGGTTTCTAAGAAAATAATGGAATCGTCACACTAGTATATAGACCATCTCGCGGTCCCATATACTCATCGGATTCCATTGCGTTTGTGAGTCCTGCATGTATCGGGATTAAACTAAATTAATGTAGTAAAGCATACATGCGGGGACGGATTTTTATTTTCGTCCAAAATAACCTCTTTTGGGGATGGATTTTTATTGCGTCCGTTTCAACAAGTTGGCATGTATGATTTGAAGACATTAGTTTAGGGAAATCTCGGTACATGGAAACCGACTTGAGTCACGGAGTGTTAGACCCTAACTAGAATTGTGTGGCTTGTGCTCGGCTAAAGAGAGGCTTAAAGGTCACCCCCGGCATGTAGTCTTGAACTACACCACGGGCTGAGGTTTACCGTTTCGAAAGAGCCTAGGTCGAGTGGAGCTTGAAACTTTCTAGGACGGGCCTCGACGGGTTTGGGGTTGGACTTGTGAGACTCGATAGTGAGCAATTCATAGGAATATGTGCATGTAGTGTGAGGTCTAACAGGTGACAAAATATTTTTTATATTTTTATTTTTTTTCAAAAGAAATAAAAAAAAAACAAATAAGCACATAATTACAACTTTCGAATCACCCGTGTGACCGATAAAATAGAACATAAAATTAAAACAGTCCGAAGTTCAGAATAACCACTGATGCAGGCAACTGTGCCCACACCCCCATCATACTGCTCTGTTCTCAGACCTGTTTCTGTTCTGGGAACCAACCCAGAAGCGTGCGCCTCTGAGTGTTGATACGAGACGCGCGCGCATGGCGCGATGCTAATGGGAGGCGCGCGCTTCTGGGCACACCTGTTAGATTGTCAGATTTTGGACTCAGGGGATTGCCCTGGTCCTATGTGCATATTGTAACCCCTGCGGAAATGATTAGTGGAGAATAGCAGAAGAAGAAGGTGAAGAACATGAAGAAGCGGGCAATTCTGGTCCTTGATGCGGGATGCGCGCGCCTTAGGCTGAAGAGGCCAGAAGCGCGCGCCTCCCCCATCAGGAGTCAGAATGCCCAAAAAAGATGTAGATTTTGATCAGAATGCAAGTTTAACCCTCAAACGTCCCCAGCGGAGTCGCCACTGTAGATACCCCGGGGGAACCACGGCTTTGGCTAGAGCAAGTGAATTATCCTAGGATGTCTAACTTGTTTTTAGAGTCGCCACCTATGTTTTGAGGAACATAAGAAAAACCTATTGATAATAGCCTAAGTTTGATTACGAAAACAGAGATTCTTTGTTTTGAGGTTCGGGGGTTAGGTTACGAGATGGGAAGTACCGAAACACCCATCTCGCCCAACTAAAGTTGGTCTTGCTTGATCAAAATCTACATGAATGATAAACGTTCTTCTTCTTCTTCTTTAAATCATAAAAAGGGGTTTTAAAATAGAGTTTGGAATGTAGGAGATAACTCTTTAACCGACCTCAATGAGATGAGGTGATCATTAGAGTCATGTCCCAAAATGATTTGGGTGATTGCACTTTGATAAAACAAAAAGAAAGAAAAGAGATGAAGTTAAGAAGAGGAAAGAAATAACTTTACCTAGACTTCAAGAGACTTCAAACACTTCTTGATGAATTCTTTGGATAAATCCTTTGGAAATGCTTTGTAAGTGTGAAATTTTAGTGTCTTATTGAGAATGTAAGATTGAGAGCCCAAGGTCCTTGAAAATGGGGTAAAAGGGGGGTTTTTATAGGTGAAAGAGAGATGTTTTTGGTGCCAAAACTCAGTCACCAAGAAATCTTTCCCGGGCAAAATCCTGTAAATTGAGCATGGGAGAGAATCCTGACCAGAAATCTGTAACCGACGCCCAGAGGCGCGCGCTTCCTGCTTTGGGGGCAGGAGGCGCGCGCGTCTGGATCCTCCTGTCGGAGGCGCGCGACTCAGAGAAGGCGATTTTGACAGAATGGACTAGAAAGTCAGCCCTGTTATTCAGTTTAGTCCTTGGACTTAACGAAGTCAGTCAGGAACTTAACGGAAGTGATAAAAACTAATGAGAAACACTTAAAATGGGGAGAAACACAAGATCAAATGTGCAATCGGGGTGAGCGGTCCAAGGCGGGGTGTCTACAGCTTCCTGTCAACCATTACTCTGTCTGTGATTTTACCTATTGTCACGATGATTCTTGATCTATAGCTTCGCTAATATCACCTGCCTCATGACGTCGTCTTAAAGTAATGCCGATCTCCTGGTTTTTATTGACATATCGGCATGGAATACACTTGTATCTGATAGCCTTTCCGTAATTTAGTCAAATCTGGTCAAAGACGAGATGTCGCTAAGCATATGTCGGTCTGTGCTGGCAGTCTCTTAATCGTTCACTGTTTTCCAAGCTCATGATGTCACAGCTTGTGACGTCACTTGCTTCAGACGGTGAGGGATAAGTGAAGAGACATTTGATTTATGGGGAAAACCCAATCCTTAATTGTGGGTAATGATGGCTTAGCGTGATGACGTGTGTAACCGCCACTTACTGCAAGATTTTCACGAGATCTCGGGCGAATTGAGGTTAAAACCACTTATGTCGATCATTGACGAACAGGTAAAAACCACTTATGTCGATGGCTATACTCACGCGGCTCCCCAGCTCCATATAGATCCTGAAGTTGATATTCCAATTGAAAAGTGGGCCCGCCTCTTGTTGAACGACGCCTATAGCGTGGAGGCTCGTGCCGCTCATCCTCTGATTCCATATTCCGATGGACTCTTAAACTGATAGCTCGAGAGGATGAGGTTTAGGGGAGACCGGTTTGGAGTGTTCCCCCAGTTGATCCCAACAATTTTCATGCCTTGGTTGAGCGTTTTCGGGAGGATTTGAGTTCCGGTGAGGAGGAAGAGGATGAGGAAGAGCAGCAGGCTCCGTGAACTTTTATAAACTTTATCTGTTGTGCTGGTCCGGTGTGGCCGCTTGATACAATTTGTTTCTTTGTGCTTGTGAGCCGGTTTGGCTTGAAACAATCTGTTTTGCTTAGTATTTATATGCCTGGGCCCAGCGTAGTGCGGGAGGCGTAAACACCATTACTTTTGTTGTTTAAGTATTTGTATGCCTAGGCCCAGTGTAGCGCGGGAGGCGTAAACACTTATCGTTCGTATGGATTTGTCTACCTCAGTTTGAGGTGTAAATTAACCCTTGTTTTCTCAACTGTTGTAGTTAAGCGTTATCTCGTCACTCACTTATGTTACTTTATCTCGGTTTGAGATGTATTAACATTGTCTAGAATGACTTGATGTTTTGTAGCCGGTTAAGGCTGTGTTTGTAGGCCGTGGTCGATCACCGTTATGGGCCGTGACGAGTGTTAAGTGCTCGGTTTTGTTTAAATTTGAAAGAACTAATCGTTAACTAGTCTCAAATTGGCAAGGGGATTTAGACGTCATAATCTTACCCAAATTTGAGAGGACTAGCTGTCAGAATTAGGTTCAAATTGCCAGGAGTCGAGATGTCTTTGTTCTTGACTCAGAAAGTGACCCCGCACGTCGTATATGCCGTGGTCGTGCTAGTTATTGAAACTAGTCTTTAAAGATTAGGCTTATTAGCCCAACAACATATGGTGATCTCGACATTGTCAAGTAATGCTTAAACCGTGCTTGGTGTGATGTGAAATCATTGTTGTAATAAAAGAAAATTTAATTGATGAAACCAAACTATGGCTATTTAAGCTATCAGACGCTAAAACTAGAGACCAAAAATCTAATCTAGAAAGCAAAAAAGATAAATAGGGTGCTGAGGAGTTACTGATAGTATTTCCTCTAGTGCTCTGAATGACATGGGTGTTTAAGCTCTTTTCCTTCCAGAGTCTTGAGCATGTATGTCCCTTCTCTGATAACGTGAGTAACGATGTAGGGACCTTCCCAATTCAGAGATAGCTTATTTTGTTGAGCCTTCAAGTTTGTCGATTCGATATTTCTGAGCACCCAGTCACCAACTTCGAAAATTCTCTTCTTTACCTTGCTGTCATGGTAGGCCTTGGTCCTTTGCTTATAATTAATCATTCTGAGTTGAGCCGTCAGACTTTTAGCTTCAACTAGGTCTAGGTCCAGTAGTCTGTTGTATTCATTGATCACCTCGTCATAATTGGTCACTGTGAATACCCCTTTCCGATGAAGCGACGCATGGGAAGTATCTTGTGATTATTTTTATTTACAAAGGGAATATTCTTAACGACATTAAAATTATGAGAGTCGCCACGCCGTTTTAATTAAAGCTAAAACATTGAAAAAAGCACTTTTAGTGGGTTCGGGGGTCAAATTACAACAAGAGAAGAATATTGGACGTTATCACTCCTATTGCCCGACTTGATCGGTCTTTCTATCATGATGAATGTGTTAGTAGTGTGTTAGTGATTTAGACCGGATCCGAAGATTGCCTACGTTCCTCTCAATGTGAGAAGCTCAGGTCAGCGTAGTTCGCAGAGAATTAGAATGTGGAGAGAGAATAGGGATCATGCATAATGAAGAGGGAGGAGAAAGAAACATGCAGGATGATCACATCCTAGAATAATGACTATGCCATCAATGAGATCTCAATGAACATTCATCACATTCATCATGGGAGGATTATTGATCATGGAAGTAATTACCTAAAGTTTAGGATTTAGAAATAGTTCCTAGATCATCCTTGGGTTGATGAACCCTCGATCATCATCGGCTATGAAATAACATGTAATTATGAAGATCGCAACCCTAAATACAACATAAATAAGGTTTTAATCTATGAACACGAAGAACATGCGAAGAACATATATGAACATATGAATGAACATGTAAAGCTCATGAAGAAACTATGAATAAACATGCAAGAACATGAATATAAAAGATCTACATTAAAAATAATGCAAGAACATGAAGAAAAAGTTAGAAAACTTACCTATGTTGGCAAGAAATAAACCTTGGATCTCCTTGAGTGTTTGAATGCTAATTAGAGAGCAAAATAGTGTTTAAGAACTCCAAAATTCGTACTTTAGAACTCTCAAAATCGGACCCTTAAACCAATAGCATGGAGTGATTTATATAGTAAACTGATGGGAGGATCTGATGGTCCAGATCATCCAGCGCAAGGTTGGCCGCCTGGCCATTGTTGAAGCCGGTGACAAGAGTGGCCGCGTGGCCAAGATCAACGCGGAGCAAGGTTGGCCGCGTGGCCAAGTCTGCAAGCTGACTTGATTCTTAAGCTAGGGTTTCTGCATGGTTTTAAGGAAACTATTTGTTACCTATTTTGATAGATTTTGCCATAAATGAGATATTTTGGGAATCCGGGACAAGTCTTTGCAAGGTTTCTAATTCCTATAAAGTCCTTGTATTTTTGGGAAAGTCCTAATAAACTCATTTTCAGGTCGGGTACTAACAGTAGCCCCTCGGCGACGCTTCTTGCAAGGCAATGTGGGGTCGACGATAAAAGAAGGATCCGTCTGAAACATGAGTTTCGAAACAGACGAAAGGTAAGGGAACGGCTGAACCTTGGTAGGCGACCTACGTATCCACGGGGGAATCAAGCCAAACGTAGTTCAAATCTGATGGGGAAATTGGGAATGATTTGTCCTCTTATGGGGAGCAACGTCTTCTGCTGGGGAAAATGCACCTGCTGGGGATGAGAGATGACCGTGTCGGTCGGGTGGCTGGACCTTTTCAGGTTTCCTACGTATCCTCTGAGGAATCAAGCCGGTCGTAGTTCGGATCTACTGGGGATAAAACGAGATATCGGACTTCTACTGCGGATAATAAACCTACGGATACTATCTTGTATGAAGAACGAGCATTCGTAAGCAATGAAGTTATTTGGAAAAATAAGGACTACGATGTCTAAATAATCCCAAGATGGAATGGTAAACGCAATCAGGATCGCCAGGGTTCCTGCCGATCGCGCTAAAGTAATAGATGTCGGATCCCTCGCGAACAGAAACGCCGAGACTTCTGCCAACCACGATCGATCTAGGATGCGTATGTCATAGAGGCGCCGAAGTCTCTACAACCATACGAATCTTAATAATAGATGCTGGATCTTTCGCAAACAGAAACGCCGAGGCTTCTGCCAATTACGATTGATCTAGGATGGTATGTCATAGAGGCGCCGAAGTCTCTACAATCATACGAATATTAATAATAGATGCTGGATCTTTCGCAAACAGAAACTCCGAGGCTTCTGCCAATTACGATTGATCTAGGATGGTATGTCATAGAGGCGCCGAAGTCTCTACAATCATACGAATCTTAATAATAGATGCTGGATCTTTCGCAAACAGAAACGCTGAGGCTTCTGACAATTACGATTGATCTAGGATGGTATGTCATAGAGGCGCCGAAGTCTCTACAATCATACGAATCCTAAGCAAATATTTGGTGAAGAATGGAAATTTTAAGGGGCTTTCCGTACCCAAAGGTAACGAATATCAGTCAAAGTAGTGTTAAAGGCATTTAAAATGAATTAATAGGGAAAAGATCAGGGGAAAAAGTGGAATTTTATCTGAAGGGGCAAGGTTGGCCGCGTGGCCAAACACACGAATTTGCAATAGTGGCCGCGTGGCCAAGACCGTTGAGTGGTCAGATCTCCTTCACGCGGATCGCTGATCTAACGGCTGGGGTTGCAAGGGCGAAGGTGGCCGCGTGGCCAAGGCTGCCGATGGGCTGACTCCTTGGTCACATCACCAGACACCTCCCCTCTTCTTCTTCTTTCTTCTTTCTTCTTCTTCCTTCCTCCATTGTTGACGAGTTAGGGAGAGAAAATTGAGTTTTTAGAGAGAGAAAGCTCGGATTTTGATAATTTCGAAGATTTCATTTCACATAATTCTTGAAGATATGGCGGATTGGATCAATGAGGCATTATTTAGAGATTTTCCGGGCCATGGTGGGTATATGATTCCACAACAAGAGCAACAAGGAGAGGGGCACGGTAATGCTCAGGGCGCAGGGAATGTTGGGGCTGATCCAGGAGCGGGCTTTGAAGCGGCGCCCTTGATTCCACGGGGCGGTTTGAGACCACGGGCCGCGACTCGGAATTATCGCGATAATTTGCTGCGGTCTACGTTTGACCAAGATTACGATTTTTACATCGACTCTGAGCGTCATTGGTCGATGGGGCTTCCGGAGACGCGAGAGGTAAATTTCGAATTTTTATTCCTCTCCTTCTTGCACATTTGTATGTTCTATGTACATAATATGAAATGCTAGAATAATGAAATGCTAGAATTTAAATTGCTAGAATTGTAAATTACTAGAATGGTAACGTACCTGTGCTGTGTTTACCTGCAGAGGATCAAAGCTCGTGGGTCCACAGTGACTGTGGGTAAACTGTGGGCGTCCCTGCCGGAGGGACCGGGCGGTTTGCGTGCTCGGATCGAGGCTATGGGCTTTGGCCCATTCTTTGACAGTGTCCGCATGGTTGGGGCTACCCTGAAGGTGGCAGCGGTAATAGAGGTGTGCCGGGAGTTCTGGTGGGATACCACCCATACCTTCCACTTCAGTTGGGGAGAGATTACCATCACGCCGACGGATTTTGCGGCCATCACAGGGTTGAGGTTTACTGGTACCCCTTTGCCTTTTGATGAGAGCTTGGCGGAGTGGCGGGACTATAGACAGGATCTGCTGGGAGTCGACACCGACCTGGGAGGAGGTGTCAAGGGTTATGGAGTGGAGGCCGGGAAAGTGAATCGCTTGGTGGAGGTGGCTATTAAGGCCTTTAGTAGGGGGAGTATGATTTGGATTGCTTGGTCCGGCTGTTCTTATGGTACAGCTTTTCAGAGATCTTATTTCCGAGTGGGGCTACTGTCTGCCGGTACTCACTGCTAGGGGCTTTTGTGGATTTGGACCAAGTTGGTGGGATTTCTTGGGGCGAAGCCGGTTTGGCTGAGATTTACCGGGCTTTGGACCATTGCTCGAGGGCTAGCTCGTCGGCCTTTGACGGGTTCCAGTTCGCCTTTGAGGTACGCTCTTGACTATCCTTCTTTTTCACATTGTTGAGATTTCTGTTCTATCCTTTGGTCTGAAATGTCTTTTTTCGTTGTATGCACAGGCTTGGGTGTACGAGATTTTCGGTGTCGCCCCTTTTCAGTTGGTGATGAGTGCCAACAAGGTTGTTCCCATCATGTCGTACTGGTGCAAGGGCAACAGGGCTCCTTCCCGCAGAAACCGGGATAGGAAGACGGTGGATGCTGCTGATCTGAGGAGGGTGTTCGCGATGTCTGAGCCTGTCGGGGTCAGATTTTACCCATGGAGCCCGGCCAATGAGGCTTCGGTGGGTCCTTATGTAGTGGATTTGACCGCTTCTAGGGTTCTGCTTGTGGGTCTCACCGGGGAGGCCATGTATCTTGGGGAGAGGGTGGTTCGTCAGCACAGGGCTGGTGCGTTACCGTGGGCTCCTTATGACCCTCCTCGGGATATGCTCCGTCCCGCGAGGTTGGCGACTTTCTTGGCTCCCACTCCGGCAGAGCATTACAGAGGGAGTGACGACTATGCCGGCTACGTGCGGACACGGCTGATCAGCCCTCAGGTTCGGGCTCGGATGCTATCGGGAGAGGGATCGAGCTCGGCCCGGTACGTTGGTCGGAGTCGGCCTTTGGTTGACATGCCCCTTCGCTCGAGTAGCGTGAGAGTGATGAGGGGCGGCCGGGAGGTGGAGCTTAGCTTGGAGCCGACTGATGCCGATCTTGTTGAGGAGACATTCATTCCTCCGCCCGACGATGGGGTACGGCTTTGTGCTTTGTATTAGTCATGTTTGCACACACCTATTTCTTTCTGCATTGTAATCATTTGCCTTGGCTTCCCTTTCAGGTGACTCGGGAGGCATACATCTGTTCGGCTCGGTGGGAGAACGTGTTGATGCGCTTACTGAGGGAAGCGTACCATTCATGTACTTGTCAGAGGGACGACGTTGCATCACCCCAGCGTCGTGAGCGGTCTCCGAACGGCGCGGGTTCTTCTCACATTGGTGGTCGAGCGGTCCGGGGACGGAGTTCGGGTACCGGTAGTTCTCGGGCTTTAGCGCGGCGCGGAGACACCACGGAGGAAGATTCTGATTAGGCGGGGTCCGTCTTTGTTTCCTACACTGTTAGCTAGCAGAGAGCAGAGGGATATGTATGTATAGAACCAATGTATAAAATGCATGTATGTATATCATGTTTCTAAAATGCAAATTTATTGTGGGAGCCTACTTGTGCAAACTAGTTAATTTACAAATGTTCCTAATTTTATACAATGCATGAGCCTCAGAAAGGGGGCAGGTACGTAGTTGCATGGATCCGTCACAGAGTGGAAGGAAACAAACCAGATTTCTGCATGGAGCGATGTTGGCCGCCTGGCCATGGTGAGGCCCAGAGCAATGTTGGCCGCCTGGCCATGACAAGGCACGGAGCAATGTTGGCCGCATGGCCATGGCAAGGCACAGAGCAATGTTGGCCGCATGGCCATGGCAAGGCACGGAGCAATGTTGGCCGCGTGGCCATATCTTCCAATATCACAAGTGGCCGCGTGGCCAAGTCTGTAGTCGGCTCTGCTTTTCCTTTTCCTGGCAAGAGTGGGAGTCCGTACCCTATTTAATGAACCCTTTGCAGCCACAAAAATGTACCAGCAACCTTTTGAGTAGTTTTTTGAGTTCCTTTTAGCCAATTTGCTTGCTCTTTGCCATGGATCAAGAGGCTAGGATCACAAGTCTTGAGAAAAAAGTCTTTATAACCTCTTTGGAGAAGTGGGTTGCCAAACTTCCTGGTTCGAGTCGTAGGAAACTTGATGAACGGTATGGGATAAAGTGTCTTTGGTCACTTTTGTACATGAACTCCAATACCAACCTCTTGCAAGCCTGTGGGAGATTTTGGAATGATACCCTCCATGTCTTCAACTTTTCATTCAACGAGATAACACCCACTTATGAGGACATCGCGGCATTGTGTGGCTACGAAGGGAAGGGTAAAGTTGCCTTGCCCTTTGACTTCATTTGCTTGAGGGACAAGTTGATGACCTTTGGCGTGTCCGCGGATGATTTTGATAGGTATGCCAGGGGCGGTTATGTCGACCTTTCTTGGATGCCACAACACTTTATACACATGGATGTGGCCTCTGGCCGTTCCTTGGACCATCTTGCGCTATGTCTGTTTGCCTCTATTCTTTTCCCTTCTGAGGTTGGATTTGCTAGTGAGGGGTGTTTGGGCATGGTGAATTCGGCTCGTTTAGGTTATGACATCGTACCAGCCATTCTTGGGGAGATGCTCTGTGGGATTCCCCATCTCGCGGCTTATGGTGGGATGCCTTATGGTAGTGATAGGCTTTTGACCATGTGGTTGCAAGAGAGGCTTCGAGTGAATAAACCGGCGGCTTCTCTGAAGGTGGCCCCAGGCATGGTGGAGCAGTTTTAGGGCATGACTCTCAAAGGTTGGGAAAAGTATTTGGCGGAAATGGTGACTGACGACATTCAGTGGGTGGTGCCCCATTGGCACATTCACTCTGTGAGGGAGAAACAAGTGGGACTTCACATGATCAAAGTTCCGACCCTTTCTGGGACTACCTTTTACTATCCCTCTAGAGTGCTTCGTCAGTATGGTTTGGTGCAGACCATCCCGGAGGGTTGGGACGAGGAGAGAGATGATTTTCCATTTGGGGTACTTCAGTTGGATGATAGTGTCTCAGTCCTTCTTTCTCAGATGTGGGGCGAGGCCGGATTTAGTCGTAGGACCTTCCTCACACGCTCTAGCAACATCTTCCTGCCACGTGAGTATTTGGACTGGTATATGGGGAGACTTGGGCATGCGGAGCAGACTCTAGAGACCCTAAGGGGCACTATTTTGGGATCCTGTGCTCCGAGTTTTTCCTTGAGGATTAAGGAGGCTGAGGCTTATGAGAGGAGAATGAGTAAGAGCGTGGCTAACGGAGGCGGAGAAGAAGTGGGGGCGTCAAAGAAGAGGAAGGGCGAAGAGGCTCCTAACGGAAAGGCTAAAGGTGTTAGCGAGTTTGAAAGAAGATTTTGCGAGAATCCTAGCAAGAAGAAAGTTCGCCGTGGGCAAAGCAAGAAGAAAGAGACCGAGGGCACAAATGGCACTAAGGAGTAATCCCGAGCGTCTCTCCATGGTCGTGCAGACACATTAGTTTAGTTTACTTTTGTTTTAGTTTCAATTTCAGAATAGGTTATTCATTCAAAAAGTATGTCAAGCTTAGACTCATCAAATAAGTATTAACATGCAATGACTATGGAAATAAAAGTTTTTGCTTTCAGAAAATACAACTTCTATCTTTATTGCTTAACAAGATTTGGATGTTTATTTGTTTTTTAGACCGCACCTTTTGAAAGGCTGCCTACGTTCCCCTTTTACAAATAGGACTAAGGGGCTCAGGTCACCGTAGTTCACTCCAGTCAGACTAGAATGATTTTAAAGAAAGGGAAGATAGAAGGGGGGATGCTCTAACTTTTGCCTAGACCGCCCTCACAGGTTTTCGATCTAGCGAGCTTTGTACGCACCCTTATTTTGCATAGACCGCCCTTTGCGGGTTTTCAGTCTATCGGGCTTCTTTTTGCGTAGTAAACATTTTTTTTTTTTTTTTTTTTTTTTTTTTAAGAGGGGGAGTCTAGTCATAGTAGCGTCTGAGCTTGCTGAGGTTGACCGGTTCCTTGAACGGGTTGCCATCCAAATCTGCCATTCTGACCGCTCCTCCGGAGAAGATCTTCTGTACTACAAACGGCCCTACCCAAGTGGGGGCCCATTTCCCAAAGGGGTTGAATTTGTTGGGTAAGCGTGCTTTGAGCACCAAGTCTCCTTCCTTTATGTCCACAGGCTTGACCTTTTTATTGAAGGCTTTTGTCGTTCTCCTTTTATAGGCCCGGATGTGTTCCATGGCCTTCAATCTGCGTTCATCGAGTGTTGCCAATTGATCATAGCGACTACGAAGCCATTCTACCTCATTCTCTTGGTTCTCGAGCAAGATCCTCAAAGATGGCACCTCCAACTCAATAGGGAGCACTGCCTCCATGCCGTATGTCAAAGCGTAAGGGGTCTCTCCAGTAGCGGTGCGAACTGACGTTCTGTACCCCCAAAGTGCTAAAGGTAACTTTTCGGGCCAATCCTGTCCTTGCGAAGCCATCTTGCGAATTATCTGCTCTATCGTCTTGTTGGCCGCCTCAACCGCGCCGTTAGTCTGTGGGTAGTATGGGGAAGATTTCTTTCGTTCGATCTTGAATTCTACAAGCAAGCGAGCACACTCGGCTTCGAAATGACTGCCATTATCTGATATAATGAGGTTAGGAACCCCATACCGACACATGATGTTCTCTTTGATAAACTGTGCTACCTTCTTGGAATTCAGCACCTTATAAGACTGAGCTTCGACCCACTTTGTGAAGTAGTCGACCGCGACGAGGACGAATTCATGACCATTACTACCGGCTGGCGAGATCTTCCCAATAATGTCTATACCCCACGTGGCGAATGGCCAAGGCGTGGTGGAACTATACAATTCGTGTGGGGGGATGTGGTTGAGGTTGGAGCATACTTGGCACTTGTGACACCGTCGAACCCATTGAATACAGTCTGTCTCCATGGTAATCCAATAATAGCCCAGCCGAGTGATCTTCTGTCTAAGCATCCTTGCATTCATGTGGGGTCCGCACAACCCGTTGTGTACTTCTTCCATTATTGCTTCAGCTTTCTTGTTGTCGACACATAAGAGCAACAGACCATCGTACTGCCTCTTGTACAAAGTGTCGTCTAACAGCACAAACTGCCCCGCCAACCTTTTGAGTGCTTGCAGACTCTTGGCCTTCACATCTCCGTCAAAGGACATCTCTCCGTGCTTAAGGAATTTGTAGATTTGGGCGTACCCTTGATCTCCGTTTACCTCGGCATCGATCTGGATTTCGCAGCAATAGGCGGGGTTCTCCCTTCATCCGACCCTGAATGGTTTCACGGACCTTCCCTCTGGAATTTCAACTAAGGAGGCCAATGTAGCTAGAGCATCCGCGAACCTATTTCTGTCTCGTGGCAGGAAATGGAAGGTAACTTCTTTGAACTGTGCTATCAACTCATCCATGTAACCTTGGTACCGCTGCAGGAAAGGATCAATAGTTTTCCATTTCTTCGCCGTTTGGTTAATAATCAAAGCTGAGTCTCCATACACTTCTAACTCTTTCGCGTTGCGTTCTAGGGCGGCCTCCAATCCGGCTATACACGCCTCATACTCGGCGGCGTTGTTGGTTGCCAAAAAATTCAGCTTGATGGCTATGGGAGTGTGCTCATCTTGGGATCAATAAGTAGGAGTCCGACTCCATTCCCTCGTTTGTTCGCAGCTCCGTCAAAGAATAGTTGCCACCTTTCTGCGACCTCAATTGCGAAAATGTCGTCATCCGGGAACTCGGGGTCGGGTCCTCTTGTCTCGGTGCTCGGAGAGTCTGCGAGCTGATCGGCCATTGCCCTCCCCTTGACTGCCTTTCTCGGCACATAAGTAATGTCGAACTCTCCCAAGAATACTGACCATTTAGCGAGTCTCATAGAAAGGGAGGGTTTATCGAACAGATACTTGATAGGATCCATTTTCGAGACTAGTAAGATCGGATGGGACACCATGTAGTGCTTGAGCTTCGTCACCACCCATACTAGGCCTACGCAGGTATTTTCGAGCGCGGAGTAATTGAGCTCGCTACCTTGTAACTTTCGGCTGACGAAGTATACTGCATTCTCAATCCGGGAATCTTTGGCTTCTTGCGCTAACATGGCTCCGACGGCGGTGTCTGTCACAGTTAAGTATAGTAGCAACGGCTTCTCCTTATGCGGCGGGCGCAGGATTGGGGTATTCACCAAATATTGTTTGATCCTTTCGAAGGCTATCTGGCAGTCATGATCCCACTCCACACTGGCTGTCTTCTTCATTAACTTGAAAATTGGTTCGCAGATGGTGGTCAGCTGATTGATAAACCGACTGATGTATTGCAGGCATCCCATGAATCCTTTTATCTCCGTCTCGGTACGGGGTGGCTTCATCTCCAGGATGGCTTGAATCTTCCTTGGGTCGGCTTCGATCCCATTCTCGGTGACCATGTAACCTAATACTTTCCCTCTACGAACTCCAAAGGTGCATTTCGCCGGGTTCAAACGCATGGCGTGCTCTCTCAACCTGTTGAAGAATTTTCTGAGATCTATCAAGTGTTGACCATCAGCCCCTTTTGAATGTATAATCATGTCATCCACGTACACCTCAATCTCCTTGTGGATCATATCGTGGAATAAAGTCGTAACTGCCCGTTGGTAGGTAGCCCCAGCGTTTCTCAGCCCAAATGGCATGACAGTATAGCAAAAAGTCCCCCATGGGGTGGTGAAAGCTGTTTTTTCTTGGTCCTCCTCGGCCATCTTAATTTCGTTATAGCCGGCAAACCCATCCACAAACGACTTGACCTCATAGTGGGCGGTCGCATCCACCAACATGTCGATATTTGGCAAGGGGAAGTCATCCTTTGGTGTAGCTTTGTTGAGATCCCGAAAATCCACACAGACTCTGACTTTACCGTTGGATTTCTTGACAGTCACCAGATTTGATAACCAAGTTGGATATTCGATCACCCTGATGAAACCCACACGGAGTAGCTTCTCAATCTCCCTTACTTGCAAAGACCATTCCGGCTTAATGCGGCGCAGCTTCTGTTTGACTGGCTTAGCGTCTGGTGCTGTCGGGATCCTGTGCTCTACGATCGAGTTATCGAGCCCCGGCATGTCCTTATAAGACATGCGAACACATCCACATATTCTTTGAGTAGCTCAATCAGTGCTTCCCTTCGGCTCCGCTGAAGAAGCTTCCAATCTGCGTTTCCTTAGGCTCGGCTTCGGTTCCAAATTCACGCATGTTAACACCTCATCGGCAGCTTGGGCTCGAGATTCTTTTTGATTAATAACCTGTTCTGAGATCTCTTTAATGTATTCATCATTTAATGTGTCTGTGTCTGCCTCTTCTAATGAATCATTATTAACTAAGTGTATATCATTAGTTTGATTATTAGCCAATTTATCAGTTAAAAGAGTGACTATGGAGGGATACTCGGAAAGGTCGAGGGTTTCATTCATAGCAAAAGGGAAAATAGCGTTTGCAACAAGATCATAGTCTTCAGACGTAAGGTCGTCAGACTTAGAGGAAGACTCAAATTCAAAATGTAAAACACTAGACTCTGGGGACAGGGATTTTGGGTGAGTGACAGGAGATGCTGCAGGAGTGGCGACAGGAGAAGGAGTAAGCCCCAGTGTTTCCATCATAAATTCCGGAGTAGCTATAGGTCCCCCAATGATGCACCAATTCTTGAGCTTGTCCCCCATGGGTGCCACCAATGTCCTTGGGTCCACCTTATCCTCAGAATCATCTTCAATGACGGCAACCATGTCTTCGTGCAGCCCCAGATTACCCATATGTTGAAGCAGATATTGGCCGTCCCACGTCTCAGTCAAACTTGGAGTTTCTGCGGCTTCTATTGCTGCTTGTCAAGGGTTGCGGCTTCTAGTTGATCTGTCAAATCATCTGCAACCTTGGTGGAGTACTCATGCCTGATGGTTCTAACTCTGCCCGTGGCTTTGTCATATTCCATGTAAGTCAGCTTCATGTTGGACCGATCGAATTCCACATCTCTAAAAATCTCGAACCCTTTTTGCAACTTCCCGGGTGGTCAATCCATGGCTCTGCGAACTCAAAACACGAAAACTCCTCGCCTTCCCTGACGAAGTAGCTATTCAGGGACAGGCGGTATGGCCGCATTTCAGGCTTTTTGTAGGGAAGCTTCATCTTTTTAAGCAAATCCATCCTTTGTTGCTCCATCTTGTCTTCAAGAGTAAGGGTGTATCCTAGACCGAACAACCCCGATGATCAAACCTCTTCAAACCAATCTGTGGGGCCTTGCAAGTTCTTACCTAGCCCCAGCCCCGGTATGAAGCCCATATTACGCAGTATCTTGACAACAGGTGCCACTTTATCCGTTGTTTTGGTGAGGTCGATGGTGCAGATCTGTGCTTGAGCGACTATTTCGAAGCCGTTGAAGAGTCGGCTCTCTTCCCCATGCTGAATCTGTAAGACAGGAACGCCCTTGGTGTCCGTCCCTTGGGCAGTTACGAGATCGCTGTAGATGATGGTCACTTCATTACCAGATTGAAACTTCACACACTGGTGCAGGGAAGATGGGACAGCGCCCGACTGATGTAACCATGGCCGGCCGAGGAGGAGTGAGAAGGTTGCGGGGATGTCAATGACGTGGAAATCGGTCGGCAGGATCTTTGTTCCGATGGTAATGGGCAAGGTGACTTCGCCTATCACGGCGCGGCATGTAGAGTCATAAGCTTTGATGGTTTGCTTGGATGGGCGTAAATCAACACCATGAACGCCAACCACATCCATCATCCTTGAAGGCAGGATATTAATAGCATAACCATTGTCAATGAATACACGGGGAATCTTCTTGCCATTTACTTCGACAGTGATGTATAAAGGCTCATTATGATCAACTCCGAACATTGGCTTGTCTAGCTCCGAGAAAGTGATGATGTTTCCATAGTGGATATTACCAATCATGTGGGTGACGTCCTCCGGGGTAATAGTGGATGGTACCATGGTGGCGGCGAGGTTTTGTTCGAGCATGAGGCGATGGGCTAGGGAGGAGGTGAGTAGGGACCATAGTGAAATATGGGCTTGGGTTTGTTTGAGTTGAGTGAGGATAGGGTCTTCTTTGTCTAGGTCGGCTTACTCGGGTTCCTTCCCAAAGACTTTCTTTGCACCCTTTGGGTCGGATTGGTACACTTGACCGGATCTTGTAAGGAGACAAACTTCTGCACGTAGCTCCTCCAAAGACAATGGCGAGTCATGACAAGGGGGCGAAACTTCGGTCTTTTCGGCCTCCTCGAAGATTTCGGCCCAAGAAAGAGGTTGAGAGGGTTGGGGACTCTCTTCCTCTAGGATTCGACTTCACTCACTAGTTCTTCTAAAGACAACAAGTAGCAAGAAGATTCTTTATTATTAGTCATTGAAATACAACCCATCTCATCACAGTCCGCCACAACAGGCTTCGGCCGGATCAGTGATCTCACTAAGTTCTACCATAAGTACATTGCTAGCTACATAATCTCTAGGGTCTTCGATGACTCCCTTGTGGATGAGCTCTTGCACGGCCTTCTTGAGTTCAAAGCATTCTTCGGTAGTGTGACCGGTGCACTTGTGGTAGTGGCAAAACTTCGACAAATCGCAACCAAGGCGGGAAGGTGTCCTTCTAATGGTTCAAGCATTTCTAGCGTCACCAATGCCATGAAGATATCCACCATCGTGAGCCCTATCTTGTCAAGGGCATCCATGAGCTCTAGGATACTAATCTCGCATGTTTGCACCATATTCACCCCACCCCCATTGTTAGGAAAGGGTTATTCACCACATTAGGACCCTTCGGCTTCTCAATCTTCTTGTCATTGATCAACCCTTGTACTACGCGCTTCAATTGAATACAACCATCCGTTGTGTGCCCGATGTGCTTGTGATACTTGCAGAACTTGGAGGCGTCCAAATCAGTTCTTGGGTAGGCGGGTTGGTAATTCTCTAAAGGCTTGATAAGACCTCTCTTGACTAACACGTCAAAGACTTTCCCCATGGCATAGCAAAATCATCAAAGTGCTCCCTCTCTCTTTGCGGCGGAGCCCCATTCCTTTGTTACGGCTTGGACATCTAACGGGACCCTTTCTGGACCATATTCACTTGGCCGACGGCCTCCTTTCCACCCCTAGGAGGCGCAGGCGCAGTGGGAGCCTTGTAGCGGAAGGAGTTGTTGTTGTTGGTCTTTGGACTTTCCTTTGGCGGCACAATCCCAGTGAACCCTGCTTCGTACCTTACTCCGGCGTCAACCATTTCCCGCAAATCAGGGAAGTAACCATTACCTATAGCTGCTTTCATCTCCGGTAGCAAGCATTTGTAGAAATCTGTTTCTGTTCCTTCGCCTTTGGTGGTATTGGACCTCACACAACTATGGTTCCACCTCTTGTAAAAATCATAAATAGCCTCGCCGGGCTTTTGCATAGTGTTCTCAAGATCTGTTCGATTCACATGCCAATCCAAGTTAGCTTGATACTTCTCACAGAAAATGGCGCTGATCTGATCCCACGTTTGCCTCTCGCTTGGTTCTAGCCCCAAGAACCAACGCAGAGCTATACCATCCAAAGTGCTATGAAATACGCGAGCCATTTGTTCGTTGGTGCAGTCACGAGCCCTCATGGCTAACACATAACTATCCAAATGAGTCTTAGGACACGAGTCACCATGAAACATTGCCACCTTAGGCATCTTGAAATCCTTGGGGAGAGCCCCTACTTGGCTAGGGTTGATTGTCTTGGTAGTCGGTGCACTTTGCTTATCCACGGTCTCGATCAACTTTCGCATTTGCTCTTGCATGGCCATAACCACAGGGTGATTGGAGATGTCGGGGATAGTTTCTGACAGAATGACGGGAGGAGTAGTGGAAGCAGTAGCAGCGGCCATCCCAATACTCAGAGGCAACGAGGGTGCGGGTAGTTTGCTAGCGGAGAGGTAGCAGCCAAGCAGTTTCAGGGGAAGGTTCATAGACAGCCTTGTTCTTGCTCATGGTAGTGAAACCTTGTTGGGTGTAGAGAGAAGGAGGTGGAACATTGCGGTAGCTTGGGAATGGGAAGGCAGTAGCATTGGTGTTGGGGGGACAGTTGGTATTGACCTCTTCATCCTCGACATAAATGAAATTCTCTCCATCGGGCACCAGTTTAGTCCCCTTTTGTTGAATGTGACCCTTCAACTGTTGGTTCTGATCTTCCAACATCTTGTTGCTTTCCTCGAGATTCTTGATCTTGGCTTCGAGACCGGCTAGGAAGTTCTGGAGGCTTGGGGGAATACCATTGAGCCTCGGTGTTGAGCTCGGCGGTACTGGCAGGAGGAGCAGAGGCTGAAGCTGAAGCGGGAGTTGACATTGCTGATGACGAGACTGAGAACGTGGACGGAGTAGAAGCTTCACGTTGTAGTCGACCACCGCCCGAACGGATCCAAACTCGCTTTGCTGAAGATTGAAGGGCAATGGAGCTTTAGGAGAGGGGGAAGGCTCATGCAAAGTATATTTTAATTTATAAAAACATACATTATTTACATCCTAATTGGTTGGAAGGGGTACCCCTTTTTCGCAACTAGTTAGAAGACTACGATCAGTGGAGGCCATCACTACGTCTATAGACCCCTCGTTTTTCACCTGCATTGCACACCCCCAAACGGACAATTTGGGCGAGGGTCCTATAGGGCAAGCGGCTTCCACCAACCATCGGATCCTACGACTAACCCTTCCTTAAAGGCATTTAACGTGATGTCTATGTTGGCATCCTACGCAAGTTAATGATGAGCGGAGATCTTGACAACAAACACTCATCTCACCTTGGCACGTCCCTTGTAGGGAAATCACTTTTTTGTGCACTTTCTCTCAAAGATCTCGATTCATCATTGACTTGGGGATGACTCGACATAGACAAGCACGTTAATTGACTATTAAGAAAAAGCTAGCCAAACCAACCGGTCAAAACCTAGGTGTGTTACCTATACTAGTGTGGGTTGACACGGGTTAGGTAAAAGGTTCCCACCGTATACGATGAGTGGAATAGACGAGTGACTCGAAAAGATGTGCGGGCAGTAGCACACAAATTCCTGCACATCGAATACTCTGGGTAATGGGGACCTGTGCAGTGCTGACACGGACTGTGGTAGTGTGTGGCAAGAAACTAATTCTTTTAAGGAGAAAAGAGAGAAGCTTTTGATGTTAGGATGATGTAATGCAATGCATGAGAGAGGGAGAGAGAGCCATGTACAGGGGAGCATAGCAGAGTTTTTGTTTGACCCTAATACTAAAGCGAAGATAACAAGGGTACACAGTACAAGGTATACAAAGTACAAGTATCGACAAAGTACAAGTATTAACATTGCGGGGTGCGCGGTCATGTGTGAACATGGCAAGTATGTGAGATGCATGTATAAACATGGCAAGTGTGTGCATCGTGAAACATGGCAAGTGTGCATGTGTAAACATGGGAGGTGTGTGCATGTGTAAACATGGCAGGTGTGTGCATGTGTAAACATGGCAAAGTGTGTGGTGCATGTGAGAACATGGCAAAGTGTAAGGTGCTGTGAGAACATGGCAAACATCATGATGTGAACGAAATGTTAGACCCACTAAGTTGAAAAAGTTTCAAAGCAGTCCCCAGCAGAGTCGCCACTGTGAATACCCCTTTCCGATGAAGCGACGCATGGGAAGTATCTTGTGATTATTTTTATTTACAAAGGGAATATTCTTAACGACATTAAATTATGAGAGTCGCCACGCCGTTTTAATTAAAGCCAAAACATTTAAAAAAGCACTTTTTAGTGGGTTCGGGGGTCAAATTACAACAAGAGAAGAATATTGGACGTTATCACTCCTATTGCCCGACTTGATCGGTCTTTCTATCATGATGAATGTGTTAGTAGTGTGTTAGTGATTTAGACCGGATCCGAAGATTGCCTACGTTCCTCTCAATGTGAGAAGCTCAGGTCAGCGTAGTTCGCAGAGAATTAGAATGTGGGAGAAGAATAGGGATCATGCATAATGAAGAGGGAGGAGAAAGAACATGCAGGATGATCACATCCTAGAATAATGACTATGCCATCATGAGATCTCAATGAACATTCATCACATTCATCAGGGGAGGATTATTGTATCATGGAAGTAATTACCTAAAGTTTAGGATTTAGAAATAGTTCCTAGATCATCCTTGGGTTGATGAACCCTCGATCATCATCGGCTATGAAATAACATGTAATTATGAAGATCGCAACCCTAAATACAGCATAAATAAGGTTTTAATCTATGAACACAAGAACATGCGAAGACATATATGAACATATGAATGAACATGTAAACTCATGAAGAAACTATGAATAAACATGCAGAACATGAATATAAAAGATCTACATTAAAATAATGCAAGAACATGAAGAAAAAGTAGAAAATTACCTATGTTGGCAAGAAAAACCTTGGATCTCCTTGAGTGTTTGAATGCTAATTAGAGAGAAAAATAGTGTTTAAGAACTCAAAATTCGTACTTTAAACTCTCAAAATCGGACCCTTAAACCATAGCATGGAGTGATTTATATAGTAAACTGATGGGAGGATCTGATGGTCCAGATCATCCAGCGCAAGGTTGGCCGCCTGGCCATTGTTTGAAGCCGGTGACAATAGTGGCCGCGTGGCCAAGATCAACGCGGAGCAATGTTGGCCGCGGTGGCCAAGTCTGCAAGCTGACTTGATTCTTAAGCTAGGGTTTC
>JAOWBW010000187.1:1595590-1631974 GCA_026119855.1 Campanula takesimana | reverse complement strand
CCAGAACGAATACTATGAATAACTTTACAAAGATAGGTTCGGTTACTTTTGGATTCAAGGCTGCAGAACAATACAGTCTTATTACTTTAAGATTTTACTTTCAAAGGATTATGGCACTACAATTCAAAGGGATTTATTCAAGTTTCCGTCAATTCCTTGGTAACGTACATTATAACCTCAATGCCAAAGGTACAATTGGTACACCTAGCTTCTTCAGCCAATAGTGTGGGTCGTAACATATATGGTATCCACACACATATGCTCGGGGTCTAGAATCATCCTTGTAATCAGACAATTCCTGAGAGAAGGCATGTGATCACTCATGCAATCCCTAGTTTAAGGACGAGTCTTTCTAACTGGACTGTCCTTCAATGTCTTTTCTAACTGGACATTGGATGCCTATAACGAGTAAGCGATTAACTTACAAGTTAAAATTAAATGCCTTAACGAGTAAGCGATTTACTTACAAGTTAAAATTAGAACATACCATGGTACAAGTATGTGATACAAGTTTCAAACTTCGATACTTAGTAGATCGATGGGGACATCACTAAGTATAGATTCTTTCAAGGAACGTTCAATAACGCAGAGTTCATTCAAATACTATCATGCCATACTGATAGTTAACTTTAGAAAGAAATACCGAATTCAATAAACAGGAGTTCAAATACTGTAAGGAACGTCTAATCCTTACCTGATTGCTTTTCCTCGCAATCCTCTCTGTGCAAATCTACAAGGCACGGAGTAATTTACTTTAGTACTCTCTACATTGTTAACTATTTCTACTTAGTAGTTAACTGAGAGATGCGTTTAACTTCTTTACTTCGTTACTTCTTCCTTTACGTTTCAGTTTCTGACTTTGATTTACTAGTCAGTCCTTAACTTGATATAATTGCAATTAAGTTCTCTAACTTTGGGTTAATTACAATTTGGCTTCCTCAACTTGGGTTAATTACAATTTGGTCCCTCAACTTTGGGTTAATTGCAAATTGGTCCTTTAACTTTGGATTAATTGCCATTTAGTCCTTCAACTTTGGATTAATTGCAAATTAGTCCTTTAACTTTGGATTAATTGCAATTTAGTCCTTCAACTTTGGATTAATTACAAATTAGTCCTTCAACTTTGGACTAATTTCAGATTGGTCCCTCAGAAACTTTAGACTTTGCAGTTTAGTCCTTCAGTTAGACCTTCCAGTTAGTTACTGACGGAAAAGTCAGAAATCTAACTGTTTCAGATTTTTAAAATAGCAGTTTGGTCCTTTTCGGTGGAAAACTAAACTTGACACTTTAAAATAGACCATAACCTTAACAAATCAACCAAAACATACCCAAACATAATCATGGCCATTCGGCCGAACCTTAATGAATTCAAAGTCCTGGTTTTGTTACTTCCTTTATTTTCTAAACATTAATTCTAATACTTTACTTCATCTCCTCATCAACTAGACAATTCTTTTAAAACATGCTAATTGATTTAGATCCATATTCTTTTGATTCCTAATTCAAGATTAATCATGTTATGATCTTATTGTTATAACATTCAATTCCCACCATCTAATCATCAAGTTAAACATTAAACTTCAAGGTTAATCATCCTAGAACAATAATAATTCTAACCTTAAAAATTCATATCTAATTCAATAATACTCCAAATCGAATGAAACGAAAAACTAGAATTAGGATTTTTCATTACCTGAGAATGATCGAATTTGATTTCAAAAAAAAACTGTCGCAGCTCCTCCTCCCTCCTGCTTCTGGCCGGCGGCTGCTATAGGTAGGGTTTAGGGTTTTTTTTTTTTTCTTTTCCTTTTTTTTTTTGTGTTAATTGTTTTTGATAAAACCAAAATACCCTAACATTCACTAACTCAAGTATTTATACTCTTGGGTAGATTAATTGGGTTGGGTTTACTAATACTATTTTTGGGCCAATTCAAATTCTTTGGGCCCACTTCTTTAAATTATTTTATAACTCTAATTATCATTAATTAGTTTAACAAAACCGAGATTAAAATAAATAATTAAATTTAAATTCCGGTTATTACATTCTTACCCCCTTAAAAGAGTTTGTCCTCAAACTTTGACAATTCTTACTCCGAGAAGATGTCGGGGTACAATTCGCGCATTTCACTTTCTTGTTCCCATGTCGCTTCTCTTTCTGAGTGATTGCTCCATTGCACTTTTACATAGGGAACCGTACGCTTCTTATGACCTCGTCTTTTCTGTCGACGATCTTATTGGTCGTTCATCGTACGTCAAACTGCCGAACTCTTAACTGCTTGTACTCTATCACATGACTCGGGTCATGAATATACTTCCTTAGCATGGAGACATGGAAACACATATGTACTCCAGCTAATACCGGCGGTAGCGGCAATCGGTAAGCCACTTCCCCGATCTTATCAAGAATTCGAACGGTCCCACATATCGTGGACTTACTTTCCCTTAATCCCAAAACGCATAACTCCCTTCGTGGGTGATATCTTTAGGAATACTCGATCCCCTGGTTGAATTCCAGTTCTCGCCTTCTATTGTCTGCGTAAGATTTCTGCCTACTCTGTGCAGTCTGTAGCCACTTCCGGATCTGTTGTACTTTATCCGCCGTGACTTGTACGAGTTCCGGTCCACTTAACTTCCTCTCACCGACTTCATCCCAACAGGCACGGTGATCTACACTTCCTCCCATACAACGCTTCATATGGAGCCATCCCAATGCTTACGTGAAAGCTGGTGTTGTTGTATGCGAATTCTACTAACGGTAAGTGTTCGTCCATGCGTTTGGCCAATCTAACGAAGTAGCCCTCAGCATATCTTCCAATGTCTGGATAGTCCTTTTCCGACTGCCCATCTGTATGTGGGCGGTGAAACGCCGTACTCATGGTCAACTCTGTTCCCAATGCTTCTTGTAAGCCTGTCCAGACTTCGAAGTGAACCTAGCATCTCGATCAGACACAATTGTGACCGGGATCCCATGTAACCTTACTATCTCGTCGATGTACAACTTGGCCAACTTCTCCAACGAATCAGTCTTCTTGATTGCCAGAAAATGTGCTGACTTAGTCAATCGATCTACTATATAACCCATATAGCATCACTTTCCCTACCGTATTTGGCAACCCACTTACGAAATCCATAGCAATATTCTCCCACTTTCCATTCGGGAATTGGTAAGATTGTAGTAACCCTGCTGGCTTCTGATGTTCACTCTTGACTTGTTGACACGTCAGACATCTATGTACATACTCTGCCACGTCATCTTCATATTATTCACACAATATGCTTCCTTTAAATCCCTATACATTTTAGTACTCCCGGATGTACAGAGAACTTTCGAGCAATGAGCTTCTCTCAGTATCTCTCTCTGATTTCGTCATTGCTTGGCACCCACACTCTCTTTTGGTATCTCAGAATTCCATCTTCGCCCATATGAAGATCTTTTGCTTGCCCTTTTCCGATTAGGGTTTCTCTCTCCTCGTCTAATTTTTGTGCCTCTTTATTCTGCCCAACAATGCAGGTTGTAACGTCAGTCGAGCCAAATATCCATTTACTTTTACTATTAAGTTCATCTCCTTGACATCCCTTCCATATGCTTACCCCCTTAGAGATCAACGTCGCCAACATTCCGTGATTCTTCCTACTCAAGGCATCTGCCACCTTGTTGGCCTTTCCCAGGATGATACAATATTTCACAGTCGTAATCCTTTGAGAAGTTCTAACCACCTCCGTTGTCTCATATTCAATTCCTTCTGCGTGAAGATGTATTTGAGGCTCTTATGATCCGTAAAAATTCGGCATTTCACGCCATACAGATAATGTCTCCAAATTTTCAAGGCAAACACTACTGCTGCTAATTCCAGATCATGGGTCGGGTAGTTCCTTTCAATGCACTTTCAATGCCTAGATGCATAAGCTATCACCTTCTCATTTTGCATCAGTACACAGCCTAGTCCCTTCAACGACGCATCACTGTAGATAACAAAACCTTCCGTCCCTGTCGGTAGTGTTAATACTGGTGCAGATACCAGTCTATTCTTTAACTCTTGAAAACTTCGTCACATTCTTCTGACCAAACAAACTTAGCTGCCTTCTGCGTCAGCTTCGTCAATGGTCCAGATAACTTAGAAAATCCCTCTACGAACCTTCTATAGAACCAGCTAACCAAGAAACTTCTTATTTCGGTTACTGTGGTAGGCCTTTCCCATCCATTATTGCTTCTACCTTCGTCGGATCCACAGAAATTCCTTCTTTCGACACTACGTGCCCCAGAAATGCTACTTTCTCCAACCAGAATTCGCATTTCTTAAATTTCGCATACAATTTCTGTCTCCTCAAAATCTCTAGCACTATCCTCAAATGTTCAGCATGCTCCTCCTTTGTCTTCGAGTACACAAATATATCGTCAATGAATACTATCACGCATTTTGTCTAAGTATTCCTGAAATATTCTATTCATCAATTCCATGAATGCGGCTGGTGCGTTTGTTAATCCAAATGGCATCACGACAACTCATAATGCCCATACCTCGTCCTAAACGCTTGTCTTTTGCAACGTCCACATCCTTAACTCTCAGCTGATGGTATCCGGATCTAAGATCAATCTTTGAAAAGTAACATGCTCCCCTCAATTGATCAAACAAGTCATCAATTCTCGGCAGAGGGTATTGGTTCCTAACCGTCACTTTATTCTAATTCTCTATAGTCAATACACAGTCTCATAGATCCATATTTGTTTTCACAAATAGTACCGGTGCACCCCACGGTGATACACTCGGTCTAATCAACCCCTTGTCTAACAATTCTTGTAACTGCTCCTTTAGTTCCTTAACTCTGTTGGAGCCATCCTGTACGGTGCTCTCGAAATAGGTGTGGTTTTCTGGTACTAAGTCAATGGAGAACTCTACTTCCCTCACTGGTGGTATACCAGGTAAATCCTCCGGAAATACGTCTTGAAATTCATTCACGACTTCAAGCGACTCTAACGTTACTCCTTTTTCTTCTGTTTCACCTATGTGTGCCAGAAATCCTACACATCCTTTTCTCAACATTCTACGGGCCTTCATCACCGAGATTAAGCCTATCCTCTTCCTCGGCCTTGAACCCACAAATCTGTACTCTTTACCTTCCTCTCCTAGGAAGGTCATTATTTTCTCTTGACAGTCTACTTTGGCTTGATGCAAATCCAACCAATCCATTCCCATGATTATGTCGAATTCGGACATGTCTAGTTCAATGAGGTCGATATTTACGCTCGTGCCTCCTATCCCTAAAGTACAGTTTCTATAAGAGGTAGTAATGGGGATAGCGTCTTTAGTAGGTGTATCTATTACTATAAAGTACTCTAATTTCTCTGGGTGTAGTTTTAATCTTTTGCCACAACATTACTAACTACTGAAATGAGTAGCGCCAGTATCTACTAACACATAAACATCACGGGAATTTAATTGTAGTGTACCTGTTACAAGGTCGGCATTAATTCCAGCTGCTTTTGCGGTCATGGTGTACACCCTACCACGGCCTCCACCATTCCTCCCTGTTGTCTTTATTTCCCGCAGCCGGTTCATCCTTCTTAGGTTCTGGGCATTTCCATTTTGGGTGTCCCACCTTCTTACAGTTGTAACACTGCCGTTCCTTATACCAGCAAACCTCTGACTTATGCGCTCCATCACAAACGGTACATTTATCATAACTGGTGAAAACCTGGCCCTGCCCTGATTCCACTCACGCTTGTTGTCATTAAAGTTCCGACCATTTCCACCCTGTGGCGTTGTTGGAGTGTTTGTTCCCCATGAATGCCCTTATCTCGACTGTCATCCACGCTTTCCTCTTAATTGTTGTGCTCCTTACCAACCCTGTTCCTTCCGACCTTTCAGCCACTGCCTTGCCTTTCTCTTCCCGTCGGTTACGGTAGTTATCCGACTCCCTTTCTACTATCTTGGCCCTGTCCAACACTGCTGAGTACGTAGGCAGAGCCAACGGCGTGATTCTGTACCGAACTCTATCACTTAATCCCGCTTCAAACTTTCTTGCCTTCTGTTCTTCAGTATCGAAGAATCTTGGCGCAAATTCTAGTAAGTCAGTGAACTTCTCACCATACTCCGCTACAGTCATATTCCCTTGTACCAAAGTCAGGAATTCCGTTATCTTAGCATTCCTCGTGCTTGCAGGATAATAATTTTCGTTGAAAATAGCCTTAAATCTGGTCCAAGTAAAGGCTGCATCACCACGAGCCACAGCAGCTCGCTTTTCCGCTTCCCACCATGTCTGAGCCTTACCTTTCAACATAAAGGTCGCAAATACTACCTTCTGCTCCTCAGTACAGTTCAGAGTCTCGAATATTCTTTCGGTGCTCTTAATCCAGTCCTCAGGTTTCTCTTTAGCAGTGTCCGAGAATGAGTCCGGATTCCTCCTTTGAAATAGCTCCAACGGATCACGTAATGGAGCTTGTGGTGGTGGTTGAGCAATTCCAGCAACAGTTTGACCTATCCCAGCTACTGTCTGCGATAGTGTCTGCAACAGGTTTACCAGGGCCGGATCCAACTGTCCTCCCGCATTACCGGTGTTGTCATTCCCCTCACCGTTCCTGTTATTTCCGCTTCTGGTATTCATCTGCAGATTTACTTTTACTTTAGAACAGGTTCGTGCTCTAGCAATATTCATCACTACAAAATACGTGCAGTATTCATGGTATACTTTAACTTATTCTTTTACTAACGGGTACTTGTTAGTTTTGATTCATGTTCGTAGGTCTTTTGTACTAGACCATGATTCAGATGTGGTTAGTTTACTTAACCTTTCTTCTCCGGTTCAGGAGTTTTCATACTTCATAATTTACAACCGTTTTACTTGGTTGCTTATTATTCTTTACTTCACTAGTTTTTATTACTTAACTAGCTTTAACTTATTCCAATGGTCGTCTTACTTCGTACCATGGTTACGGAGATTATTTCAAATCACTCCGATGCTTTCCCTTGTCTTTTCTCGACAAGTTAACTTTTGTTACACAACAATAGTAAATTCAAACTTTTGGGTATTTAAATTAAATAATTAACTTTATTCAACTAAGGTATGAGATTTAAACATCTCAAATACACCCAAAATTCAACTTTAACATAAGAAAAATTCTAACTGTATTACTCCACTAATAATAAAGTAAAAGAATCTATTCTTATAACTATCTGTCACTAATTGCATCACTTCCCACAGTGTGCATGTTCTGCTGCAAGTTGGTCATATTTTTCTTGCAATTCTAACTTCTCAGCCCAAATCTGACAGCCTGAAGTCCTAAGCTCTTCCTCATAAGCTTCTTGTTCATCTATCTTCTTTTTCAGTTCATTATTTTGTTCTATCTCATCCACCAGTTGCACACTGATTCGATTCCATTCGCGGTTAGCTCTAACCACATGGCTTTCTAGGCTGGTGACCTTCTTCAGTTGTACTGCTAACTTTCCTTCCACATACATTATGTCCTCATCGCGTTCTTTGATGACATTCTGTAAGCTGTCGACTCCTCGAGTCTCCTTCCTAAGCTCTCTTTTGGCTGAGCGAAGTTCCTTAGTTAGCTGCTTAATAATCTCCTCTTTAGCTTCTATTTCTTCCCTTAGAGTAGCACTGTACCTTACTGACTTCATGGGTCTCCTCGGCATGGTCCTACACACACCAATAGTAAACTTAATTAGTACATAACCCCAAGATTCCATTATAACATATTAATAGAATATAAATAGACATACAATGAAGAGGTTCCTATTTCTCCAAGTATATTCATACTTTATGCACACTCTTAGTATCATTCCTAGAGTTAGACTTTATCGCTTGAACTTCCTCAAGTAAGATCTTATTCAAGTTAAGTACTAAGTTCTCCCATTAGTCCTAACTTTCAGTTTTCTCCCATAAGACCTAAAGCCATTGCTCTGATACCAACTGTGACACCCCGAATTTTCTTATAATATCTGAGCATTTAATGGCATTAAATATCCATAAATAACAATAATAAATACTTCAAATTAGGGTTCATAACGGCCCCTTATTTAACCATAAATTCAAACAATAGCGGAAGCGTAACTTAACCTTGTCTTGGTAGGTAACAACCCTAACCATTAATGTACTTCAACTTACATCAAGATAAATAAGCGTACTTAAACTATTAAATTAAGAATCTTCAGTCCACCGTCTTCCTACGGCTGCTTTCCTTGTCTTGACCTTCTACTTAAATCCTGAAAACAAATTTATAGAGAAGGGATGAGCGAACGAATGCTCAGTAAGTTCATACGTGGCCTCTCCGGTTACTAAGGAGAGACGACCAGAACGAATACTATGAATAACTTTACAAAGATAGGTTCAGTTACTTTTGGATTCAAGGCTGCAGAACAATACAGTCTTATTACTTTTAAGATTTTACTTTCAAAGGATTATGGCACTACAATTCAAAGGGATTTATTCAAGTTTCCGTCAATTCCTTGGTAACGTACATTATAACCTCAATGCCAAAGGTACAATTGGTACACCTAGCTTCTTCAGCCAATAGTGTGGGTCGTAACATATATGGTATCCACACACATATGCTCGGGGTCTAGAATCATCCTTGTAATCAGACAATTCCTGAGAGAAGGCATGTGATCACTCATGCAATCCCTAGTTTAAGGACGAGTCTTTTCTACTGGACTGTCCTTCAATGTCTTTTCTAACTGGACATTGGATGCCTTAACGAGTAAGCGATTAACTTACAAGTTAAAATTAAATGCCTTAACGAGTAAGCGATTTACTTACAAGTTAAAATTAGAACATACCATGGTACAAGTATGTGATACAAGTTTCAAACTTCGATACTTAGTAGATCGATGGGGACATCACTAAGTATAGATTCTTTCAAGGAACGTTCAATAACGCAGAGTTCATTCAAATACTATCATGCCATACTGATAGTTAACTTTAGAAAGAAATACCGAATTCCAATAAACAGGAGTTCAAATACTGTAAGGAACGTAATCCCTTACCTGAATTGCTTTTCCTCGCAATCTCCTCTCTGTGCAAATCTACAAGGCACGGAGTAATTTACTTTAGTACTCTCTACATTGTTAACTATTTCTACTTAGTTAACTGAGAGATGCGTTTTAACTTCTTTACTTCGTTACTTCTTCCTTTACGTTTCAGTTTCTGACTTTGATTTACTAGTCAGTCCTTTAACTTAATATAATTGCAATTAAGTCCTCTAACTTTGGGTTAATTACAATTTGGTCCCTCAACTTTGGGTTAATTACAATTTGGTCCCTCAACTTTGGGTTAATTGCAAATTGGTCCTTTAACTTTGGATTTATTGCAATTTAGTCCTTCAACTTTGGATTAATTGCAAATTAGTCCTTTAACTTTGGATTAATTGCAATTTAGTCCTTCAACTTTGGATTAATTACAAATTAGTCCTTCAACTTTGGACTAATTTCAGATTGGTCCCTCAGAAACTTTAGACTTTGCAGTTTAGTCCTTCAGTTAGACCTTCCAGTTAGTTACTGACGGAAAAGTCAGAAATCTAACTGTTTCAGATTTTTAAAATATGCAGTTTGGTCCTTTTCGGTTGGAAAACTAACTTTGACACTTTAAAATAGACCATAACCTTAACAAATCAACCAAAAACATACCCAAACATAATCATGGCCATTCGGCCGAACCTTAATGAATTCAAAGTCCTGGTTTTGTTACTTCCTTTATTTTCTAAACATTAATTCTAATACTTTACTTCATCTCCTCATCAACTAGACAATTCTTTTAAACATGCTAATTGATTTAGATCCATATTCTTTTGATTCCTAATTCAAGATTAATCATGGGTTATGATCTTATTGTTATAACATTCAATTCCCACCATTCTAATCATCAAGTTAAACATTAAACTTCAAGGTTAATCATCCTAGAACAATAATAATTCTAACCTTTAAAAATTCATATCTAATTCAATAATACTCCAAATCGAATGAAACGAAAACTAGAATTTAGGATTTTTCATTACCTTGAGAATGATCGAATTTGATTTCAAAAAAAACTGTCGCAGCTCCTCCTCCCTCCTGCTTCTGGCCGGCGGCTGCTATAGGTAGGGTTTAGGGTTTTTTTTTTTTTCTTTTCCTTTTTTTTTTTTTGTTTAATTGTTTTTGATAAAACCAAAATACCCTAACATTCACTAACTCAAGTATTTATACTCTTGGGTAGATTAATTTGGGTTGGGTTTACTAATACTATTTTTGGGCCAATTCAAATTCTTTGGGCCCACTTCTTTAAATTATTTTATAACTCTAATTATCATTTAATTAGTTTAACAAAACCGAGATTAAAATAAATAATTAAATTAAAATTCCGGTTATTACAAGTAGGGTAGTGTTAATACTTCTTCTGTCCCAGACTAAGGTTATTACTATCTTTTTTGGTTGTCACAAACTAAGGTTCTTATTTGCTTTATTACTTATAATAGACAATGGGATCCACTTGTCATTCTCACAACAAAAACTTTCTACCCACTTTCTCTTTCCTACTTTCTTCTACTCTACTTTACATACTTACAACATTTACTTTTTTTTAATCTCCGTGTAAAATCAAACTAAAAACCTTAGTTTGGGACGGAGGGAGTATAATTATACTACTAGAAGTTTTCTATTTGTGTTATATGTGACCGCCTCAAACAAGACAATGAGCTAGGGCGAAGGAGTATATTTTTATTTTTTTTTGACACTCAAGTTCTTCGTTTACCCCAAATTAATCCTAGACACTGTTCTACGACTAGTTAAATCGTAGGATGTGTATGAATGATCGGCTTTGAGAAAATGTCAACTAATAATACTTAAGTTCTCCCTCCATCACAAACTTTATTACTACTAAAAGTGAGTGCACAGGAATTAAGAAAATACTCTCTCCGTCCCAGCAAAAGTGTGACCAACTTTTGGAACACGGAGATTAAGAAAATGTAGTAGATGTGTGGTAGAAAATGTAGAGAGAATGAGTGGGGTAAATAATAATGTTGGTTGAATAAAATGAGTGGTGAAAATAAAGAGAGAGAATGAGTGAGATTAAATAGTGTGGTTGGTTGAATATAAAAGTATTAAAAGTTTGTCATTTTGGGTAGTGACACTTATGCTGGGACGGACCAAAAGTGAAATAAGTGACACTTCTGCTGGGACGGAGGGAGTATGTTAGAAAAATAAGTACTGTGAGTGGGTAGGAGAGATAAGATAAGTTAGTGAATAGTTGTTGTGAGTGTGTAGGAGAAAGAAAATTGAACATTTTGAGTAACAATAAGTATGGAACGCCCAAAACGAAAATAAAAAGGAATAAGTTTGGGACAGGTGGAGATAATATATTTTGAGAATACTAGGAGGTATTTCAGATCAGATGCATTTCATTTAGAAAGAAAAAAAAAAGAAAAAAGAAAGAACATTTATTTGATTCTATTTATGGGATGAGAGCTAGTGAGTGCAGGTGCAGTGTAGGTAGGTAACTGTAACCAACCCAAGATTGGTTGTTTAATTATATAAGTATATAGCCGCCCACCCTCAAGTCATATCTCTACTTGGATCCTCCCACAAGTTTTCTGAACCCCCTTTAATAAAAGTCTCCAACGTACTACTGTGTGCACAGAGAAGAGAAAGAGATGATATCATAAAGAATAATACTACGGCAAAAAAAAAAAAAACTCACAAAAATTTGCTTACAAAATTCTAGGTGTAATCATGTTATTGGTGTTTTTAGTTAGAGTGTGGCGGGTCTATTATCGATGCAACCAATAAAATATTGTTACCTCGTTTTGTAAGCAAGATTTTGTGACCATATTTCGTACCCCTAGCATTAGCATTGCTCAAATCATAGAGTAATGTTCAGGTTGAGTTGTCAAATGAGAGAGAGAGAGAGAGAGAGCTGCAGGAATCACTTGTTTCTAAAGCAACAGAAAACGAAAGAAATTTAATTTAATTGGAATTTGGGAAACTGCTGCAAATTTCTTTTGTACCCCTTTTCCTCCCTCCCTCCCTCCTTATATATACCACCATGCATCTCACTCACACTCAAACTCACACACACACACACACACACACACATTATCATCAGTTCACCTGATCAGCTTAAGATTCATAAGCAAATGGAGAGAAGTTTTGTACTTGTATTAATCCTCCTTCTTCAACTACTGTTTTGGGTTTGTGTAAGAAGCAGGCCTTTTCTCCCTAATCCAATCCATCATTTTCCTATCCCTCAAGGTTAGTTACTCATTCACCATCAATTCAAAATTTACACACTTCCTCTCTCCGCCCCAAAATGAATGTCTGAAATTGCTGAAAATAATTAAAAAAAAAATTGCTCTTAATTTTGGGCACTAACTTAAAAAAAAATATATATATAGAAATCATATTGGGACGGAGGGAGCATACATTTTAACTATTCTTAACTTCCAATTTTTTGTTCAGGGCCAGCTCAAAGTCCACAATCCTTCCAATTTACCCTCACCTCAAAGCAGGTTTCTTCTCTCTGTGGAAATGATGAAGTGAAGGAGGAATTAATATCATATGGAAAGATGAACAAGATTGGATCAAGCCCACCTAATTGTCTGCACAAGTGTTATGGGTGCAGCCCATGTGAGCCCACCCAAGTCCCCACCATCACTAGCCATGTTGGCCTCCAGTACACCAATTACGAGCCAGAGAGTTGGAAATGCAAGTGTGGGCCCTCTTTCTACAGCCCATAAGTTAATCCCTTATTTTGTGCCTAGTTTTTATTAATTTTTAATATGTGTAAATACTTGAGAAATATTTCTTCCATCTTTTATGTGAATGTAATTACTATTTATTCAATGAAATTAAGTTGGAAAAATTGTTAGTGGCACTATTATTTGCTCCCTCTCTCTCTCTGTCTCAAAATAATAATCCCTCCGTGCCAGATTATATGTCCACCCTCTCATTTGCACGGAGATTAAGAAATAGTGGAAGTGATGCAAGTGTTGTGAGTATAAAAGTAATATAGAGGAGCAAATGAGTGGTAGTGAATAGAAAGTTGATTGGTGTTGTGAGTGTAAAAGTAAAGTATGAGAGAATGAGTAGGAGAAAAAATAAAGATTTTTTGCTATTTTTGGAAGTGGACATATACTCTGGGACAGAAACAGAGGGGGGAGAGTATCACATTTGACATTTTTAAGAAATTTGACTTATTTGTACATTATATATATTCTATACAAAAATGTTATATCTGTTTCAAATTAAATTACTTCAAAAAAGTTAAATTGGACAAAAAAAATGAAACTATTTTTTGAACAAATAAATTAAATGATTTTGGGATAGAGGATATGGGAGTTAAGTACTTTTTTCGTCCCTGAACTTATCTATTTTTTACTTTTTGGTCACTAAACCATTTTTTTTACTTAAGAATCCTCAAACTACGTTTTTTTTTACTTAAGAGTCTTTCCGTCAGTTGGCCATCCATATTGCTGTTAAGTATTGCTGGTGTGGCATGATGACTCATCATTTTTGCCTATGTGGCATATGATGTCACCAGTTATGCCTAGGTGGAACTTCTTAGTGCAATAATTTGCCAATATGGAAATGTAAGGAGGGAAAGTGTAAATATTGCATAAAAATCTGAAATTGATTTTTTTTTTTTTTTGGGAAAAAGCAGTCAAAAATTAACATTTGAAATACATAACTCCCTCTAGTCCAAAATAATTGTCACTTTTGATCAAACAAATGTATGTTTGACCAATAAATTTAAATAAAAATAATGAATGTAATAAAAATATAAAAATTGCTATTAAAAGTATTATTAATTATAATACAATGACAAATTTTAGATTTTTATTAGCATAATTTTTTCTTTGAAGATTGTATAGTATTTTCAATGAATTGTATAGTATTTTTTTTAATGTTTTTTTTTTTTGAAGATTTTTTTTTAATATTATTTTTGAATTGATAATTACAATCCATCTTCATCACTATCTCTCTCCCTCTAATCATCACCACCACAGCTGCCCATGATCCACCACCGTCTTCACCGGTCATTACCTCCACCACCATCAACATCCTCACCACAGCCAGCAAAACACAATCTGAGAATCAGATACAAAATATAAAAAATGCACATACCTAAATTACACAAACACACAGACGCACACATTCAAAGCCAGATCTAAAAATCAAATGGAAAATTCAAACCCAGATTTGGGTTCGCTCAATTTCATAAACCAAAACATCACACACAGATTTCGAATTCAAAATCGAAATCTGAACACAAATTAAAAAAAAAAAAATCTTCAGAAACACCATCGTAAACAGAGAAATCAAACCCATATTTGGGTTCGCTCAATTTCATAAATTCGGATTTTAAAATCTGGGAACGACGGACGGCTTGATGATGGTGCAAAAATCGAAATCTTATTTGAAATCCCCATTTCAAAATCACATTTGCAGATCTAGAATGGGGATTTCAACATGTTGGGGTGTCAACCCAAGTCCCACATTGGCAATTGAAAGAAGAATTACTTAGTATATTAAGGTGTCCACACATTCCATTAGTATGAGGCCTTTTGGGAGATGACCCAAAAACAAATCCATGCGGGCTGGCCCAAAGCGGACAATATCATACTGATGTGGAGTGGCGGGGGTGGTCGCGGTCCCAACACAACATTCAACGCCGGATTGGAGCAAGGCAGAGGCGGAGCTGTGTGGATCTGGAAGAGAGAGAGAGAGAGGGGTGGGTTTGTTGACGACGAAGACAGTGTGGTGGAGGACGCGGCGGCCATGGGAGGGTGGGGGATGGCTTCGATTTGGACGAGAGACGGAGAAGTGATTGGAAGGA
Source organism: Campanula takesimana (assembly GCA_026119855.1). Taxonomy (NCBI): domain Eukaryota; kingdom Viridiplantae; phylum Streptophyta; class Magnoliopsida; order Asterales; family Campanulaceae; genus Campanula; species Campanula takesimana. The sequence goes on along the minus strand of JAOWBW010000187.1, from coordinate 1,617,166 downwards.
AGGAGTGGCGTTAGATTGGAGTGGGCTCGAGGTGGGAGAAGATAAGGAGGAGGCGGCGTGGGAGAATAGAGAGAAGAATCAGGGAGATCGGGGAAAGGGAGGCGACATCGATGGCGACGGCGGCGACGACGGAAGGCGGTGGAGAAGAAGAAGAAGAAGAAGAAGAAAGAGGGGTATTTTTTTTCTGCGTTATTGAAGATCTGGTGGTAAGGGGGTTATAGGTTAGGGTTCTTTTATTTGCATTTTAGGATCACTAGTTTAATATCTTACATTTTAACCCCTCAAAATTCCACATCAGCTTTCTATTTGATGTCAGCATGCCACATCAGCGGGTTTAACGGTGCAATTGACGGGAGACAGACGGAAGGACTCTTAAGTAAAAAAAAAACATAGTTTGAGGATTCTTAAGTAAAAAAATGGTTTGGTGACCAAAAAGTAAAAAATAGATAAGTTCAGGGACGAAAAAGGTACTTAACTCGAGGATATGGAGGAGAAAAGTGATATAAATAGAAAATGAAAATAAAATATATTTCTCCTCTAAATAGCCCAATTATGAATTGGGCTTTTCAGTTTGCATTACGCCAGCCCAATTGGCAACCAGGCCGATGGGTCCAGTACGGCTAAAGCCTATATAAAAGCTTCCCGTCGAAACTAAAATCGGAAACCCGTCCCGGCGATTTTACACTTGACCAAACCGTAAAATCTCTGTTAATCGACTTCATCAATGGCGTTCTCCGTCCATCGAGTACGTCTCTCTCCCTCTCAGATTTTTTTGGATCTCTATTATCTATTTAGTGCAGAATTAAATCATAGATTACTTTTAATTTGATTATTTGCGGAATTGATCTCAGTGCTCTTATGCGATCTAATATTAATCAATTTGTAATTCATAACAATCTAGTGAATTTTTGTGCTATTCTCTTAGATCTGAGCTATTCAGTACAATTTCAAGCTGCTGTCGCTTAGATCTTTCTGTTTGATCTGGTTAGCAATGCTTTTGGTGCAATGCCAATTTTAGCTAATCATTTCAACGCTGAAAACACACATAGAATAGAAGAAGCATTATGTGATCCCTTATTCGTAATTCGAATGAGCGTTTTTACTCTCATCTTAGATTATTTGTGCGCCTATTTGTGGGTGTTCATGTATGTGTGTGTTTTCTCAATTTTTATATGAAAGCACTAGTAATATGAGCAGTTTTGTAGTTATTGGTAACGAATATATATATACTCCCTCTGTTGTCCCAGATTGATAGTCCCATTTGACTTTTTAACCGTTTTAGTGATTTATTCCGCTTTCCTAATTATCCGTAGGGGTGATCAAGAAGTACACCGGCTCCTCTTAAAACAAGAATTGATGTTGGCAGTTTAGCAAGTTAAGTGATTTTTAACGTTAAATTTTAGAAATGAGACTAACTTTGTGGGACAAACAAAAATGGAAAGAGGAACTATCGTTTTGGTACGAACGAAGTATTTGTTATGGATTGGAATCAGTTCTAGTGATTTAAAAATCATACTCTGGCGGCAAGGGGGGGGGGGTTGTTAATGTGGAAGCTGGAGTTAGGTTCAACCTTTAAAAGTGTGCGACTTAGGGCATCTCCAACCCATGGAGTTAAGTCATAGGTATCAAAATCAAATTTTGATACCTATGACACTAGGGTATCAAATTATCATCTCCAATGGTAGGTATCAAATTAATACTAAATAAATAATTAATTGATATAAAAAGATACTACTTGGCAAAGTGAAGGAGTCAAGCAAGGTACCAAATTTGGTACCTCCCCTAAACAGTGGCGGAGCCAGGAATCTTATAGAAGGGGGGCAAAATTGTATAACATATTTAAGGGGGGGGGGGGCAAAAAAATCTTAATGCATTTATTTATTTTTACATTAAGGGGGGCAAAGTCTAATATATTGCACTACTACCACTAACTTTTTAAAAAATTGCACTAGTAAAATTTTACTTTCTAAAAACAAAGGGGGGCAATTGCCTCCATGCACTACACCTACATCCGCCACTGCCCCTAACTCTTCATCAAAATTTGGTATTTATGATTGTTACCATTGGAGAAAAACTACTCCTTCATTGATTTTGATACCCACCATTGGAGTTTCCCTTAGTTACATAATGATATAAATAAGCAGTGAAAAGGTAAAATGGAACTTAAGGGGGAATAGTGAATCCTACTGGTCTTCCCCTTAATCTGTCAGTAATTGTAGTCGATGATCAATAGTTTTGATTTCATTTGAATATCCTTTTACATTTGCAAATGGTTGGTTATGCTTTCATGTTGCTTGGGTATTACAGGAGGCCTGCCCTACGATAAAGAACATTCTTCTATTGGATTCTGAAGGGAAACGTGTAGCGGTTAAGTACTATTCAGATGACTGGCCAACAAATAATGCCAAGTTAGCTTTTGAGAAGGCCGTGTTCACTAAAACCCAAAAGACAAATGCCAGGACTGAAGGTATAATATTTTATGATGCTTATCAATGCTGCTATATGCTTATTCTTCGTTGGACTAAGGATAGTGTGTTGTTTTAGAACAGAATTACATTTTCCCGGCAGATCAAGTTTAGCTTGGATGATCATGGTCATGTATCTTCTAAAATACGAAAATACCCTTTTATGTCTGATTTATTTTCTCTATTTCACTCATGGTGGCAGGATATGAGTTTTGTGAAAGCACAATATAATTGCTGTCTATTACCGTTTATTAGCTTTCCTGTGGGCTGATGTACATTTTCCTTTTTGTTAATATGGTGTGCGCAGCGGAGATAGCAATGTTTGAGAACTGCATTGTGGTGTATAAGTTTGTACAAGACCTGCACTTTTTTGTGACTGGAGGTGACGATGAGAATGAATTAATCCTATCCACAGTTCTTCAGGGATTCTTTGATGCAGTTACCCTTCTGCTAAGGTTGGTGAAAGTAACCTTGCGCTAGTCATCAATCTGCCTTTCACTAAGTCATATTTTTGTTATTTCACTTTTTAATCTTTTATGATCTTGATGCAGGAGCAACGTTGAGCAAAGGGAGGCACTTGAAAACTTAGATCTGATTCTTTTGTGCCTTGACGAGATTGTTGATGGAGGGTAAGCAATGGTTCCTATATTTAAATTCCTTAGTCTGACATCAAAATTTAATCTCTGTGCATATGCTCTTTTGTGTTATAGCTTATGCGTAAGTTATACTCTTTCATCAGATTTTTATCCCGTGCATATTCTCTTTTGTGTTAGAGCTTATTCATCAGTTATATAAGTTAAACAGACTTGGTGTCTGTATGCAGAACTTTATACAATTTATTTGTGCTAGTATCCCCCTTGTTGAAAGTTCAATGACACTGGAACTGTAAAGATATTGAACTCTAGTAACTATATCTGCCGTGTGCAGTATTTTTGTTGTCAAGATTTTTTTAAAAAAGTAAAAATCATATCTAAAAGTACATGCTACCCTGACACAAGGGCATCTTTAAGGGTGCCTGTTTGGGTGCATGAGCTATTTGGTGCCTTGTGGTTTTGGTTTATCTATGCTTATTGAAATCCGAGAGAGAGAGAGAGAGAGACAAAGGAGACGGAAAGAGAAAAAAAAATAAAAAATCTACCAAGTGTCTAAACACAACATCAAGAGGTATTGACTTTGTAGAATTTTGTTCCTGACAGGATTGTTCTTGAAACCGATGGAAGTATCATTGCTGGAAAGGTTGCTACTCACAGTATGGATGATGGGGCTCCCTTGTCTGAGCAGGTAATGCAACTTGTCTCCTTTTACTCCTCCGCCAACAAAACTGAGCAACATTTTACCTATCCAATTTTGTAATGGAGGGAATACTCCCTCCGTCCCAAAATAATCTTCCCATTTGCTATTTCTCATTGTCCCAAAAAGTTCTTCCCTTTTTTATACAAGTTGGGCTTAAAAGTGCACAAACAAAAATGGCTATTGAAGCAAGTGTTCATATTCTTAAAAAGTTTGAATAGTCAAATGGAAAGATCATTTTGGGACGTAGGGAGTATATCACAAGCATGCACTCCACTGACTGCAATAAATATAACATCCCTTGTTTATTTATTTTTCACATTGGGATGTTAATCCACAACCTCAACCTGCTTTTTTTTCTGAAATTTGCAGACAATAACTCAAGCTTTGGCCACAGCTCGTGAACATTTGACAAGATCACTTCTCAGATAATTCAACTGTATCCATCCATGGATTATTGAGTTGGCATTCTTTCCGTAGATTTAATTTGTCTCTCTGCGGGTAAGGAACCAGCTTTATCTTTTCCCGATTTTTATGTTGGTTGTTTGTTATGGCCTACTATTTTCAGTCGTCAGATAGAATGTGGTTGCACTTAAGACATTTGATTTGTAACATCAATGCTGTAACTTGTTCAACCAGTGATTAATAGTTATCTATATTTGCTTAAAGGGACCACTCAGCTGCCCCATAATTATATCTTCATGAAATACCTTTTGATGAACTAGAAATTTTTTATCTTTTGATTATACTTTGTTAAACTTCTTTTTTTACTGTTTTTTCAAGAAAATACACAATATGATGGTGGTACTGATCTTTGGACACCAAAAGTAAGATTTGTATTCTTGACTCTGTATATCCTATTGCTTCCTCTTTTTGATGTGAACTAGGTTTGAGTTACTAGCTTTGTCTCAAAATGATCGTTGTTTTTGTTCTTGAATCCTAATCAACGACAAAAATGGACATATATTTTGGGACGGAAACTTGTTCAGTGAATGGTGGATTTTAGTTTCTTCTTTCTGTTAAAATATGGTTTATTTTTCTTATCTACTTGAGGAGGCTGCAATGTCTTTTTTTATAGTAGTCCTCTCCCGGTAGCTGATCCGGAGCGTAAGACCCCCTGCCCTCTTTTGCAAAAACAAAATGCTTTCTGTGAGAATGAGTAGGGTTTCTTCCAAATGATTGGCATTTTGTTTCTGTTTGATCACATTTAGTATATCTTGTGCTCTCCTCCAGAATTCTGTGAAAACTTTGAATCAGTATGGGGAGGGGGGGGGGGGGGGGGGATTTGGTGGAGTAGGCAACTTTTGTCTTCCCCACCCCTGGTTGACAAGTGCTTTTGAATATTCCCCTTCAAAATTCAAAATATGGAATTTTGGGGGAAATTAGTTTCTCCTAAGTTATACAAAGTCATGTTCTTGCAGGCTCGGTGTTTTAAGGCCTAAAATTGCTATTTTATTTCTCTGTGTTTTAAGGCCTAAAGTCGCTATTTTATTTGTAGGTGTTTTAAGGCCTAAACTCATTGTTTTAAGGCTTAAACTCCCTGTTTTTAAGAGTGAACTAATATTAAAAGGTATAATTTTTTGTATAACTTATGGAGAAACTAGCCCAAAACCCTAGTCAATTTGAATTGAATATGGATAAAGATTGGCATTTCCCCTTTTAGCCTCTCTATTCTCTGAATGTGGACTCTTAAATTTATCATTTACAAATTTGGAGGTGAGGCTGTCTGATGTGCTTAGACATTTAATGATAAAATTAAATACATGAGATGTGAGCAAATCAAAAGGGAATAGCTAGTCTAGCTGTCATAATGTTTGAGTGCACACTTGATTGCCTGTGGCACAAGTGATCCAGCAGTTAATATGTTTGAATAATATTAATAAAATGTTAATCTTAAAAACTGTGAGCCGTTGGATCATTTGTGGCACAGAAAGTGGCACACAAAGTGGATCTGGACTCGCTTGATTGTGAGTGAGAGAGAGATTAATTTTAGGAGTCGTTTGATAGCCTGGTGGGTTTAACCGTTTTAATAATAAAGGAATTATTACTTGAGGGATTAATAATAAGGGTTTCTGATTATCCAAATTACATTATCTATACAAAATTATGTTTGGTAGGGACAATTTGTAGCATGAACATTCTTGTGTAATGACCACAATATATTTGTTTCTCCATTAAACATTTGCGAAATAAACCATCGATAACAACAGATGAGCAAACCAAATTGAATTAATTTGAGCCTTCACCCTTGATCAAACGTTCGTTAATGGGAGGGGCAAAAGGCTTCTTTAATACTCTCAGCTGCGACAGCGTTGCATTTTCATTGTTTTAACGGCACTGCCATAGACAATAAAGATGAATGGGCAGCAACAATAGACGGAGGTAATGTAGCAACTGTGACCGGAGAACGATGTAGTACCAACAGCTTATCCAGCCTGATAAAAGGCTACCAAAGGGAATAGCAAGGAAAAAATGAATGGAGTTAAGTTCTTGTTTCAAGAAGACCGAAAACACATCCTACAGACATCCATCGTAACATTTCAAGATTGCTATTCCAAGTAAAGTTTTACTACTTCTCTCAAAATAATATTCTTATTTTTTATCGTTACTACAAACAAACGAATGAATTTTGAACAATAATTTTATGTTAATTTATTTATTGATAGTATCGTTATGTGGTATCAATTATAAATTTTAGATTTTTATTAGTATAATTAATTAATTTATAATTATTGCTTAAAATTCATTCATAACAACTGTTAAAAAAGTGAAGATCGTTTTTGATAATCAAATCCATTGAAGCAAAGGGACTTCTCGTTGAATCTCAATGTCATTACATAAAGATCCTGTTATCAGCTTCAGTTACGTATGATTAAAGCAAATGGACTCTTACTTTGTTTCCTTATCCCTCACTATTTTTCTTATGTCACTTTGACTTTGACCGTTTGTTTTAATTTGATAAAGTGATTGACCGTTAGATAATGGAATGAAAAAGTTAACGAGCAATTTTGGAAACTACAATCAATATCCTCCTTCAAATTTCAACAACTCTTCATTTCCACTATTCCATCCATCAACATTAATTTCGTTCGAGAAATGCTAGGGGCACAAAAAACACTCATAAAATTTGGGTCACAAAATGAGTTGTCAAGCATTGATTGAACATTGAAGTAATAAACAATGAGACTTACAAACACAACACCCAGTCAACCAATGCCAAATAAGTTTGTGACTTCAATTTTGTGAGAGTTTTTTGTACTCCCTCCGTTTCATAATACATAGGAGCAATTTTTTGTTCCAAAATATTGGACGTTTTACTATTACCAAGAAAGAATTACTATTGTTTACCTATTATACCCTTATTCATTAATTGTGAACTATTTCTTGTATAAGCATTTAAATGCCTAGGTAATTGGATACTTTTAGGGGCACATATGTCTTTTTAATATGTATTAATTGCATTTCTTAATATGTGTGAAGAAGTCTAAAACGACATGTATTATGAAACGGATGGAGTATTACTCATTTCGTTAAGTGAGTGATACATGTATGTATTGAGTGCTACATCAACTTCCGGTAACTTTTTTAACGGGATATATTTTTTTTTCCATCAAATGGAAATACAATGACAAGTTTTGGTAGCAATGTGACATAATTTAAACATTTACTACAAAATTACAATTCTTGGTTAAGTTTAGGTGGCTAATACTATAGTATGCAATTTGCTCACAAAATTTATTTCAAAGAGTTGTGAAAAGCGTCATGTCTTGATCCAATAATTTATGGAGGGCTTACTGTTGGGGTTCATTATGTAGCTTTTTTTATTTTATTTTTTGGTAACTTAACAGAATATTTATTTTAATTGTGTTTATATTCTACAAAAAAAACAAGACCATAATTGAACATTCACTTTTAATGGCAACTTGCTAAATTACTTTAACCATTGTTTTGCTGATACAAATTTCTAGCTCTGCTACTGTTTGGAATAATATATAAACAATTATATATAGTTGATGATCATTATCATATGAAGAGGCCGTATAATTATTTTTGAAAAAATAGGGCATATAGATTTATAACTAGTTTTGCAAGGTGAATAAAAAGAATAACAAGCGTAAGTAAGTGGGTAAAAATAAGCAAACAAATGAATTTCGAACTACTAGCGATCTTCATCTAATGGTTCTAATCTCGCAACTTCGCTTATTTTTTTGTTTGACGGATGAGATGTTTTTGAGTTCAGTGGAACCAACACATTTTTTAATCGAAACCATTGAATAGAGAGGTGGAGCAAAATTGGTTGCAGCAGTTGTCGAACAGAATACACCTCTTTTTTTTTTTTTTTTTTTTTTTTTTTTGGCATTGGAGCTCACAAAACTTACATACCTTAAACTATCTTTACATGTCATAGATATTGGTCGATAAGTCTTATGTTGACACACTACCTTGAACTTTACCTGAATTAGATACATGCAGAGGCGGAGCTACCCACAAGGCAAAGGGGCAATTGCCCCCATTGATTTTTAAAAAATAAAAATTTACTAGTGCAAAATTTACAAAAAAAAAAAATGGGGTTTACTGCAATTTTCTGAAATTTGCCTCCTTTGAGATGAAAGTATTAATACACTAGAATTTTTTTTGCTCCCATTGACAAAAATACAATTGGATTTTTTTTTTTTTTTTTTTTTTTTTTGTAACTTTGCCCCCGTTGATAAATTTTTCTGGCTTCGCCACTGGATACATGTACCATTTGACAAAAGACATGCACAAATGAATCGTTGGTGTAAAACCAAGAAATGCCGTCCTCTTGGCATGGCACCTAGGCCGGTGACGCCGGACGGTCACCCTTTTTTCTAATAATACTTCATCTTAATTAATCTCCTCATGTCATCTGTATGCTCATTTTTGGAATAGACCAAGTGTAATGTTGCTTTCAATAAAGAAAAAAGGAAAATCGAGAAAAAAGTGTCAAAAAATAAAAATAAAAAATCTTTTCTATTCTAAACTCATTTTACTCCTTGCATCTTTAAATAAATGTCTAAATTCTATTTTAAATGACATCTGAATATTTATACTTTTCATACAGTTTATTGGCAAAGTTTTGTATAATCATGTAATTCTCTTTCCAAAATATTTAGTTTTACAAATATAAAAAGACTAGTTAAAAATTTGGTAAGGAACAATGTTTTTCTTAAAAAAAAAATCATCTTAGAACAATTTCTCTGTCTTTTTTTTTTTTTTTAAAAAAGAGATAAATATTTATTTAGTGATAAAAAGAGCTAGTACCAAATATTGAGCTTTAAATTAGGGTCATGCCAAATGCCATCTTCTCATACCTAATTCAGAACAAAGCTCCTGTTTTATGAAGACTTGCTTTTAAAACCGGTCACTGTTTTATATCAAAAGTCGTGCAGTTGATCGTACCTGCAGTTTAACTTGAACGGTTTGAATTAATTTATTATGGATATAATTATCTTTTAATCTATTTTCCCACCAATCAAAATCATGCACTTTTATTAATATGGAAAAAAAAAGATAAAAAGAAGAAACAAAGTGTAAAACAGTTGGTGATAAAGCATGAACATGATACCAAACTCGGTCACATGAAAAAGCAGAATGCCACTAACCCGACTCAAAACAAGGTTTTATTGCTTTCGTTGGTGTTTACTTACCATTTTAGTCTACTTTAATGAAATAATACTTCTGTTGAGTCATCATCTTTTTTTAATAAGAAATTTAAAAAAAAAAATTATTCAGGTCAATTGTAAATTTTAACTTGTAATTTAGGTCAACATAGTTATCAAAAGTGTAAAAATTATTATTAATAAGATTTTTAATAGTAAAATAGATAACTTTATACTTGTACATAATTACAAATAAACAACATGCGTCAATTTCATTCTTTGGTGTCCCATTGATATATACTACACCTACTTTTAGAATGAGTAAACGACCAAAATGACCCGCGTACTATATGAATTCAACCAATTTGACCCGCGTACTATCTAAACTACCATATCAACATGCGTACTATGTATAAATCAACCAAATCAACCTAAATCGTTAGTATACATCAATGGATGTTAACGAATGTTAAAAATTTAATGGATATTACAAAAAATGTATTAATCATAATATAAAGGGGGGAAATATGCCAAGAAAATAATTTACAAATTCCCCAATTATCAAATTCCATGCCAACAATTGATGCCGCCGTCAATGGAGGCCTCCACCGTCGGCGTCGTCGAGCCAGTCACCGGCTGACTATCATTTTCTAGTGCTTCAATCTTAGTTTCACCCCTCATCTTCCTCCTTTTTTATCGCCTGCAATGGTTGGCCAATCCCCAGTTATCTCCATTGGAAGCCCAGTTTATTTGGTTGATTTAATGCTTTTGTATTCAATCAAATCTTCCATCTGGTTCTCTACCTTCAAGAATAGGTTTGTGTTTTAAAACATTTCCTAATACTCGATCGCCACTCCCAGAGTCGCCGTCATCAACTCCGGCATAGGTGACGTCAGAAAGACCACCACCACCGCCAGGAGTCTCCCCATATCTCGACTAGGCTTCTCCGTAGTTGCAATTGACTACAACGCCACTCCGGAAAAATCCGGCAAAGACCCAGATCTGATTTTGAAACTATATCTGGTTTGGTAGCCCCACCCCCATCACTTTTTCAACGTTGTTCTATTGTTCATCGTAGTTATGAAATTTCTGCAATCGGGTTCTATTATTTTCTTTTTCAATTTTCTGGAGTTGAGTAGATAATTTGTTTACTATTAAAAAAAAAGGTTGTGAGGAAATTGAGGATGGTGGTGATGGTGGTGGTGGGGGGGTGGGGGGGCGTTGTAGGGTGGAGAACAAAGTATGGGGAATGGAGTGTTTCCTGAAATGCTTTTTTTAAGCAGCATATTTTTATTTTATTTTTTTTGTTTCCTGGAATGCTGATTTTGGTTTTGGGGGATATCAGGGAGGGGGAGTAAATTATTGTTTTTTGCATTTTGGCCCTTTAAATTATAATTAATACACTTGAAATTGTTGATTGTAATACTCGTTAAGTTATTAACGATTGTTGACATTCATTAACATCCGTTAGTGATTTAGGTCAATTTGGTGAATATATGGATAGTACGCAGGTCGATTTGTTAGTTTAGATAGTACGTGGGTCATTTTGGTTGTATTCATATAGTACGCGGGTCATTTTAGTGTTTACTCCTTTTAGAATTGTAACTGAAAAAGAATTATAGACATTTTAGAAAGGTAAATCCTAAAGAATATAGAATTGTAATTCAAAAAGAATTCTTGATATCTTTAATATACTACACCTGCTTTTACTCACTTCAATCATGAACAAATAATATTTATATAGCTATATCTTCAACTTATTTAAAATATTTACTTATTTTTATTAGTTTCTTCACATGCAAAATCAAAATATGAATTATTTTATTTATCTAGAATGGAGAAAAGAGCTCCATTTTGATTATCGATCAATACGTCAACCAGACCAACAAAACAAACCAACTGCCTCGTCATAAAGCACGTCAATAAAGTAAACAAGACACGTTGGACCAAGTGGACCCCACATTCACTTACCTCAGCTGAGTTGGACACGAGTCCTAATAAATGGAGGAGCAGTTATCGTAATATTCAAAATAAAATAATTCAAATTCAAATATTCAAAATTAATTCGAAATTTGTTATCTAATTAAATAAAATAAAAATAGAGAGAAGTAGCCTCCGTAAAATACTGGCATAATGGTTCGAATTCGAAGTAGGAGTCTTCGTGATTTTAATTTTATTTAATTTTTTCTCGCCTGAATTCCCAAATCTTTTTCTTCTTCTTACTTTCTCTCTCTCTCTCTCTAAAAATTATTTTAATTTTTTGTTTCTCTCTCTAAAACTCTCACCACCATTAGCGATCCCTGCAAGTAGAGAGAGAAAGAGAGAGAGAGCTGGACAGGAAAGCAGGCGGCATTGTTTTGATCTTCCACACTTTTCTTCACCTCCGTGCGCCTGCTTTAATTTTCGTCAAAATGGATAACCTCTCGTCGTGAGATTCTAGGTAAATTTCTTTTTTTTTTTTTGCTTTTCATCTCCTTTCATTATTTTATTTATTCCTGAATTTCTCCGGTTCTTCTCGCCGTGATTTAGGTTTTCCAACATTTTTTTTCTCCTCGTAATTACGCTTCGGAGTTGCTTAATTGTGGTTTAATTACGTTTTCCAGCTGGTAATTTTTCCGTTTTTTTTTTTCAATGCTCTTCGCAGAGTTTATGAATACTTGTTTAGTATTTTCATAGCTGTGATTTTGGTTGTTTGATGAAGGTATAAAACCGGCGGTGGTCGGTTTTCATTCAAATTTCTTAAATAGTTGTTTGAGTTAATATTAATTCTGTAGAATTGTTTTAGCTTTTTGTGTAATTTCTGGAATGTGTTTATTGATTTTGAGCAACTTTCGGATTTTATTGCTGTCGTTGACTTAATTTATCTTTAATGTTTTTGAATGTCCAAACATGGTAATTACTGAATTAATGTGTGAAATCTCAAACGAGAGATTCTTTTCTGTTGTGTGATTCAGCTGTACATGCATGAGAAGTTTGAGTAACCGTACAATTCTCTTAAAATAGTTTTGCTGAGTAGGTGTTTCTTCTTGTGCTGCTATAGATTCACTCTTATAGCTGCAAACAAATGTGTTTCTTCAGTATGTTGCACTAAATAGGGGTTAGGTTTTTTCTTGAAGGATCGATGTGTTAATTGAGCTAAAGGACGTTGCAATGGCACATGGGAGGATAAGAGCAAAGCTCCGGCGGAGCAGTTTATATACGTTTGGATGTATCAGGCCACATCACGATCCTACAGAAGATCCTCATTCATTTCAAGGTCCCGGATATTCGCGTATTGTTTACTGTAATCAGCCGCGTCTCCACCAGAAGAAACCTCTTAAATATTGCTCGAATTATATATCAACCACAAAATACAACCTCATTACATTCCTACCGAAGGCTCTCTTTGAGCAGTTCCGCCGTGTTGCAAATGTTTACTTCCTCTTGGCTGCACTTTTGTCACTCACCCCCATTTCCCCATTCTCTGCTGTCAGTATGATTTTTCCTCTGGCCTTTGTGATTGGTCTCAGTATGGCAAAAGAAGCCGTGGAAAATTGGCGCAGGTTTATGCAGGATATGAATGTAAATATGCGAAAAGTCCGTGTACATAAAGGGGATGGAACGTTTTCTCATAGGCCTTGGATGAAGATTCAGGTAGGAGATGTGGTCAAAGTGGAAAAGGATCAGTTTTTTCCTGCGGATTTATTGCTCTTATCATCTAGTTATGAAGATGGAATCTGTTATGTTGAGACCATGAACTTAGATGGGGAGACAAACTTGAAGGTTAAAAGAGCTCTGGAGGTAACCTTACCATTGGATGAAGATGTGACTTTCAAGGATTTCACAGGAACGATTAAATCTGAAGACCCCAACCCTAACCTCTATACTTTCGTGGGTAATCTTGAATATGACCGCCAAGTTTATGCTCTCGATCCTAGTCAGATTCTACTCAGAGATTCAAAGCTCAGAAACACCGCTTATGTATATGGAGTGGTTATATTCACTGGTCATGATAGCAAAGTTATGCAAAACGCTACTGAATCGCCTTCCAAAAGGAGCACAATTGAGAAACAGATGGACAAAATCATTTATGTTCTTTTCACCCTCCTCGTGTTGATCTCAATGATCAGCTCGATTGGCTTTGCTGTGAAGACAAAATTCCAGATGCCGGACTGGTGGTACTTGCAACCCCCAGATAAAGAAGGTCTTTATGATCCAAATAGACCTGGCAGGTCTGGCTTTTTTCACTTGGTTACTGCATTGATCCTTTATGGGTATTTGATACCCATTTCGCTCTATGTTTCAATTGAGGTTGTGAAAGTCTTGCAAGCATTGTTCATTAACCAGGATATTCAAATGTATGATGAAGAGTCTGGTACTCCTGCTCAAGCTCGTACCTCAAATTTGAATGAGGAGTTAGGACAGGTAGACACTATTCTCTCTGACAAAACTGGCACCTTGACATGTAACCAGATGGATTTTCTCAAGTGCTCCATTGCTGGAACTGCGTATGGCATACGGTCCAGTGAAGTAGAAGTTGCTGCTGCAAACCAGATGGCCATGGACATTGAAGGGCCGGACCAGGCCATCCCTAGTAATGGTCGACGCACTTCAACAGAGATCGAGTTGGAGGCTGTCATTACTTCTAAAGATGACAGAGACCAAAAACCAGTCATAAAGGGGTTTAGCTTTGAGGACAGTCGACTCATGAATGGAAATTGGGCGAGAGAGCCTAATGCCGATTTCCTTTTGTTATTTTTTCGCATACTTGCACTTTGTCATACTGCAATTCCTGAGCTAAACGAGGAGACCGGCATTTTTAACTATGAAGCAGAGTCACCAGATGAAGGAGCTTTTCTTGTTGCAGCTAGAGAGTTTGGGTTTGAGTATTGTAAAAGAACTCAATCAAGCATATTCCTTCGTGAGAGACATCCTTCTTCGCAAGAGATTATTGAAAGGTTTAGACATGATTTTATATGTTGTTATTTTGTGAGTTAAATTACCTTGGAGTTTTGTGCGGTAGCATCTAACGTGTCTCCTGGACGTTTTCAGGGAGTTCAAGCTTCTCAACCTGTTGGATTTTACTAGCAAAAGGAAGCGGATGTCCGTTGTTGTTCGTGATGAGGACGGACACATTCTTCTCTTCTGCAAAGGTGCAGACAGGTCTGACTCTATACTTTAAATTTGTTCTTCCCAATCCGATGATTTAAGTTGCATGAGTTTGATTCATAGACACCATTCCCAATATTTGGCTGATGCAGTTTATTTCTATGAATAATCTTCAGTTATCTGCTTCTACTGCTGAGACAGTATTTAGATTCAGACAGAGCGGGAGCTCACTTCATAGCTATATACGACTCTGTTGTCTCTTCCAGTTCATCTATTTGTCTAAACTGTCTTTTTAGGATACTTTATGCTTATTTCCTCTAATTACATTTGCATTTTCCTTGCTTTGGTTATGCAGCATTATCTTTGAACGGTTAGCCAAAAATGGAAGAATGTTCGAGGAAGCTACTACAAAGCACCTGAATGACTATGGTGAAGCTGGGTTGCGTACTCTCGCACTTGCTTACAGAAAGCTCGGAGAGGCTGAGTATTCTGCTTGGAACGATGAGTTTGTTAAAGCAAAGACTTCCATTGGTGGTGATAGAGAGGGAATGCTTGAACGGGCATCTGACATGTTAGAAAAAGATTTAATCCTTGTTGGTGCAACTGCTGTGGAGGACAAATTACAGAAAGGGGTATGGATTAATTAGTGGCATAATCTGAAACTCGCATATATTTTATTTAGGCATTTCTTATAATTCAGCTACTTGTCTTTTAGGTGCCTCAGTGTATAGATAAACTGGCACAAGCTGGCCTCAAGCTATGGGTTCTGACAGGTGATAAGATGGAAACTGCAATTAACATAGGGTCTCTCTCTTTCTCTCTCTCTTGAAGTATTTTTAATCTTTGAATGGACTAAATCTCAAAGAAACTCAAGTTTCTAATAAAAACTTCTTTGTGCATGGCAGATTTGCTTGTAGTTTGCTTCGACAGGGTATGAAGCAGATATGCATAACAACAAATGTCGACATGTTAGCCCAAGATTCAACGAAGGTACGTTTTTTATAAATGACCTGTAATCTTTCTGAAGAACACACATTTGTTCCTGGCTCACGTCATTGCTGCTTGTACATCGTCAGGCGGTAAAGGAGAACATTTTGATGCAAATTACAAATGCAGCTCAAATGATAAAGCTCGAAAAGGATCCACATGCAGCATTTGCACTAATTATTGATGGAAAAACATTAACATATGCTTTGGAAGATGATTTGAAGCTTCATTTCTTGTATTTAGCTGTTGATTGTGCATCTGTCATATGCTGTCGTGTCTCTCCCAAGCAAAAGGCACTTGTAAGATCCTTTTACTCTTATCCAGTAGAATATCTCCTAGGACTTCTGGTACATCAGTCAATTTTGAGATACGCCTCTTGAAAGACTTGAACATTTTTCTTGCAAGATTAATGTGTGTGTTGTCTTTCTTTGCCCTTGGGGGTTGAGGGAGTGTGGTTGTCTTCAGAAACATCAAATTCATTCAATCTGATATTTGCTACTAAAATAGTTTTGCAAAAAGATATATTCAACCAAGAGTGTTTAGACGAAGATTAGCTGAGTTTTCTGATTTCATTGTAAATTTACGTTTCATCTGAAAGATTTGGGGGGGGGGGGGGGGGTTAGGTCTGTAGATAAACTTACTTGCCCGAGTTTCGCCTGAGCACTGCTTGCTAGAGCTGGATTATATTCGGGCTCGTATAGTATATGAGCCAAGCTTGGATACATTTCAAGCTCACTAGAAGAAATGACTGCTCGGCCAGGCTTGAGCTACCTTGTTTTGATGCAAAGTATATGAAAGTTATATGTTCTTTATTAGTTTAATTACTGCTTCCTCTGTCCCGGAATAAATGTCCTACTTTCCATTTTCGTTTTCCCCAAAATAAATGTCGTCTTACTAAAAATAGGTATGAAGTTTGGTGATCTTCCTATCTTACCCATTTTAATAGGCACAAGCATTGCTATGCCATAAGAGGTGTCACTCTACCCACATGAATAGATTAGGGCAATCAAGGAAACATGACTAAAAGCTTAAAAACATTGTCTTGTCAAACTATGACATTTATTCCGGGACAGGGGGAGTATTTTTCAGCATGACTTGCTAACAAGTTTTCAGCTGGGCCCTTGATGTAAATGAGCTATGCTTGAGCCTATGTTGCTCAGCTTGAGTCAAGCTAAACTTTCACACAAAGTCTGTATCAGATTTTGGTGACCCATGTTTAAAAATTCTACGCTTGACCCAGTCTGGCTCCTTTACAGCCCTATGTGGGGGATTCCTATTGCATAGTGGACTATCTCTTACAACTAAGAGATTATCTAGCAGCAGTTACTGTCTTTTCTCAGAAAATCTTTGCGTACACCTTATAAGAGATATTCCTCTTAGGTTGTTTAAATCAAGAGTTTAGCCGGTGGTTTCTAGTGAACTTCTATCTTGTGTCAGTTTTATGTTTCAGCAGAAAGATTGAGGGTGGAGTTCACACTTCTTAACTTATTCTTTATTACTTGGACTTCAGGTAACCAGATTAGTAAAAGAAGGAACCGGAAAGACTACCTTAGCCATCGGTGATGGTGCAAATGATGTTGGAATGATTCAAGAAGCAGACATTGGTGTTGGCATTAGTGGGGTCGAAGGAATGCAGGTTTGTATTGTTACTTATCTTTTAAGTTCTTCATTTTGTTTGCAGACATTGACTATGGATAAAAGTATGCAAAGGCCTAAGTTCCATATTCCTTGTTTGCGTTCAAAAGAGAGTACAGTGTTCCTTTTGTCGGTTTCAAAAAACCTATCCACTTTTTAATCTTTTCTTCTTGGGTGTGTTACTTTCACCGTTTTACCCTTGTTTACTTGCTCCATATTGATGGGGCCCACTCCACAAGGGTAACATTGAAATGTCTACAACATACAATCTGTAGTGGTGTCAAGGTTCTAGTGTTTGGCGGTTCATCTCTACAAGTAAAGAAGCTGTTCCAAAGTGTAACCTGTAAACGAAGCTTACCCCTGCCCTCGGGCATATGTTAGACTATAATGCTTTCAACGGGTTTCTTAAGGTGTTGATGCTTTTATTATAAACGTTGGATAAACAGGTATAAAGAAAAGGCAGTGATTTATGGGTTCCTTAGGGCCATGTCTGTGGTGACTCTTTAGTATGTATTGCATCTGGATGCTGTTGTAGGCAGACTCATAAACTTCAGCTTTCTGCAGGCTGTGATGGCTAGCGACTTCGCTATTGCACAATTTCGGTTTCTCGAGAGGCTTCTGGTTGTCCATGGTCATTGGTGCTACAAGAGAATAGCACAGATGGTAAATTTTGTAAACTTTCTTTGAGTGGTTTGTGCGTGTGTGTTCTTTTCTTTCTTTTTCTTCTCTCTCTCTCTCTCTCTCTCTCTTTTTTTCTTTCTTTTTGCATGTTTGTAAATGGGAATTGACACAGTCGCAAAATACAATCAGATTTGCTATTTCTTCTACAAGAACATAGCCTTTGGCCTTACACTCTTCTACTTCGAGGCGTTCACGGGATTTTCTGGGCAATCGGTCTATGACGATTGGTACATGCTGCTATTCAATGTTGTTCTAACATCATTACCCGTAATCTCTCTCGGAGTCTTTGAGCAAGATGTTTCTTCAGAAGTCTGCTTACAGGTTAGTTAGTACATACTCGCTCTGTCCCGGAATGTTTGTCCTATTTTGAATTTTTACTGCCAATTTAAATGAATTTTGGCACAAACGTTGATGTCGATCTAATCATTCTAGCGAAATTCTAAAAATTGTAATTGACAAATCGATTAACGATTTATCAATAACAGTTTTTAAAATCTCATTGTGATCATTAGAATTTAGATTGACACTAATGCTTGGTTAAAGTTCATTTATGTTGACCATAAAAAGTCAAAATGGGACAAACTTTCCGGGACAAATGGAGTAATAATCTCATCTTCCAACCATTTTGTTTATTAATCTGTTCCCTATTACTCAAAAACCTCAAATTCTCTGCAGTTTCCAGCCTTATATCAGCAAGGTTCAAGAAACTTGTTCTTCGACTGGTACAGAATACTCGGTTGGATGGGGAATGGACTTTATTCCTCCCTAATCGTTTTCTTCCTCAACATTATTATCTTTTACGACCAAGCCTTTAGAATAGGAGGCCAAATTGCTGACATGACAGTGGTGGGGACCGCTATGTTCACCTGCATCATCTGGGCAGTCAATTGCCAAATTGCCCTCACAATGAGTCACTTCACTTGGATACAATACTTCCTCGTTTGGGGCAGTGTCGTAACTTGGTACGTTTTCCTAGTACTATATGGCATGTTGTCACCAATTTATTCAGGAAACGCATTTCAAATCTTCACTGAAGCTCTTGCACCCGCCCCAATATATTGGATTAGCACCCTTTTAGTAACGGTTGCATGTAATTTACCCTACCTGGCCCACATTTCGTTCCAAAGATCGTTCAATCCAATGGACCATCATATTATTCAAGAAATTAAGTACTATAAAAAGGACGTTGAGGATCGACACATGTGGAGAAGAGAACGGTCTAAAGCTAAACAAGAGACAAAGATCGGGTTCTCCGCCAGAGTGGATGCAAAGATCAGGCAGTTGAAAGGAAGGCTGCAGAAGAAGCATTCTTCCATGTTGAGTCCAAAGGCTGTAATGTCCCCTAACAGAACTGTGTAATGTTGTTAACTTTTTTCTTTCCTCGTTATCTTTTTGGGGGTCTATCTGGGTTATGTCTATAATTTAGGGGTTGCTTCGTCTTTTTCAAATTATATATATTTGTGGGCCTTTTTTTTTCTTTTGAAAATCCAATCTTATACGTACTTAATAGTAATTTTTGTCTGGTATTGTGGGGGTTCATGATTGAAGTAATTACTTCATTATAGTTGGTGACTAGTGAGGGTGTTGTTTGTACAATAACTATATTTTATAAGGTTTTAAATGAAGCTTGTGAAGATAGTTGGTGACCATTTGTGTAAATCTCCTTAAATGATTTTTACCTTTCAGTTTTAATTTTGACCTAAGTAACTCTGTAGCCCTTTTATTTGAGGCTTTAAACTGTTGGTATTGAAAGGAGAGAAAGAAAAAGTTAATCCTTCTGTCTGTAATTAAATCGTGTCTTTTTTTTCTTTTCTTTTTTTTTTTCTCATGTTCTTTATGTTTTTTTGTTTTCAACGGGAATTAAGGAAATTGATCGTGGGCATCAATGTTCTTGATTTTTGAGTATATTTTCATTATTATCCAAAAAAAAAAAAAAAAAAATTTGAGTCAATTGCAATTTGATGATGTGTGCATATTTTAGCGATAACCCATTTGAGTTTGTAAACGTGCTAAATCAGATTCTTAGCTTGGTCACTTATTGCAGTGTGAAGAAAAACTAAGAGGTGTTAGTTTTTTTGACGGAATCAAATTTATGCAATGCACATGTCTATTACAGATTTATTGACCATCTGAAATCTTTTGTAAAAGACACCAGCCACCCTCAGATGGTCATAGATAAAAACTCTCTACTTTGGTCTCAGAGGGAGTCGAACCTGCTATAGGTGTTACACACACCGGGATACCATTGGGTCAAGAGGCCTTAGGTAAGGGGTACTTCTATTATTTCGCAAAAACTTGTGCAAAATGAGACAAACACGGGTTATTAAATTGCAAATTACCCATAATGTAAAGTAATTGCATAATTATATATTCAAATAATTAAAGTAAAAAATATATTCAAATATTTTATAATTATTTATCATTGCTCCGGAATTGTTTATGTGCTAAGAGCCATGAAATAGAGAGCAAATAGAAGATGGAGGTGTAGAAGGGACTGCAAATCTGCGGGTCTAAGGGTGATCGGTGACGGTCTGTTTGAGAGTGTGGAGGTTAGAGTCGTGTTGTGTTTGGTAATCTAATTAGCGTTAAAAGGATAATACTACCTTTGCAAAGTGTGGTATTTACACTTGCCTAGATACATGGTTAGCACGTGACTTTGATTTCGTAAAAAACAGAAGGAAAAAAAACCATCTCGATAATTTTCATTAGATTGCAACAAATTAACAAAATTAAAAATCAGATCAACACGTTTACAAACTCGTGCTTGGATTGCCAAAGTTTGACAAACATAGAGTACAAAATTGTGATTGACCCTTTTTTACCTCTTCATATAATAAATATCGTGTATTGATAAAACAAAACTAAAGAGCTCCAGCGAAAGTATATTTTCATAAATGGATTGGACATTTCTAAAATTTCATAAAACCCTTCAAATGTTTAAGGAACGGAATACCCTCCACAGTTAAAGGACGCACACATTCTCATTTTTCACCAAATTTTAGTACACTTTTATAGTTGAATTATAAAACTAGTTGGCCTCTTATTGTTGAGCTATAATTTTCCTTTCACATTATTTCACATTTACTAATAAATCCAAAAAGAATTTGATATTTTATCAAATATTATCCTTTTACATGACTGAGGAAAAAAATTCACTGCAACGTTATATGAACATAATTTACTATGTAAATATATAATTAACTTACAATTTTAAATTTATTATTTATAATATGAGGGATATAGCGATGATTTTGAGAGCAATTAACAGAAAAAGTTAAAAGTTGCACCAAACTTCATTTTGGAGGCCATTTACGTATTTTTAATTAGTTGAGTGGCAAGTTTGAATATGTTTGGATTTTGGTGGGTTATTTTATCGATATCTCAAAATCAAGCAAAAAAGTTAATACAGTATTTTTGAATTTGTTGACCTGTAAGAGAAATTAGTCAAGTTGGGTGACTCAAGTGATAATTTTGCAAAAATGTTTTCCAAGAAAAAAAAAAGGAAACAAAAAAAAAAAGGGGGGGGAAGATTGAGAAATAATTTATTAAGGAATAATATTAGGAGTATAAAAAAATCACAAAAATTTGCTCACAAAATTTTAGATATAATAATGTTATGAGTGTTTTTAATTAGAGTATGACGGGTCCATTATCGATGCAACCAATAAAATATTATCACCTCATTTTATGAGAACAAATATAAAAGCAAAATTTTATGAATCGCTCCTTTATTAGGTTTAGGTGTACAAAACTACTAGGAGTGAGTTCCGATGGATCAAAGCGCGAGGAGTGCCTCCTCTCTCTCTCTC
>JAOWBW010000187.1:1321120-1595490 GCA_026119855.1 Campanula takesimana | reverse complement strand
CACTCCGGCTCAAAGCGATGGTGGATTGTTATTTTTCACGATGTGATCTAAGTGCAGGAACAAGTTGAGAAAAGAGCTTACATCAGACCTCAAGTTGAACCAACTGCTCCAATCTCCAAATCAATGATGATAAGTGATTGCTGAACAAGAAAATTGTTCAAAAAGGCTGAAAAGGTATCACTAGATTGATAGTATGAAGGAAGCTCTAGCACTATCATGTGATGAAATTCCCAGCTTAAGACCGAGAAATCTCTACTTAAATCTGAACTCACCCTCCTTAAGGAGCAGATAAAGAGCATGACTCCTCTTACTGTTAAAAACACTTTTCTAACGAACAGAACTCACTTCTTAAAGTTCAAAACGATGAATTGGTTGCTCAAATTACTGATATTAAAAAGATTACAAATGAGTGGTCCAATTCTCGTGTCACTATGGAGAATATATTTGAGTCCCAAAAAGTCAGTGGTGATAAAAGTGGCTTGGGATTCTCATCAACTAGTGACAACTTTAATGTGATGTCTGTGCTGAAAGAGATAGTGAATTTATAAACCAGCAAACTTTTGAAATTCCCAAGGAAAAATATTCTAATTCAATGGGTAAAGGACAGGAAAAGTTAAGAGACAAACATTCCATTATGTCTACCCAACGAAGCAATTTGGGAAAGCTAATGGGAAAGATATAGCTACAGATGAATCATCTCCTAGCAAAATCATTCTTGAAACCAAAGCGCTCCTTCTACAAGTGATCATTATGCGCCTAGGAGCCATGCGCCTCACCGCCATGCGCATCCTAGCCCTATGCGCACTCCTAGAAAAAGCGCTCCAAAATTTCAAAGAAAGATTTTGTTAAGGCCGGCTCATCTGACCCAAGAAGAATGCTATCCCTAAAAAGTAAAGAGTTTGTGAAAACTCATGTGATTGTGGCTTTCAACATTGTTCCATTTGTGATTGTTTTGGACATAAGGCTGTGGAATGCCTTTTGCGATTCACTCTCAATGCCAAAGGACGTAAAAATCCTAAGGTCAAGCAAGAGTGGGTTGTCAAAAGTTGCTAACTCTTGGACCCAAAAGGAATAAAGGGGACCATCTCTTAAATGTTTATATTTCAGGTTCCTTGCTTCATGGCTGGATCTTCAAAAGCTAAAACGTATGAATGGATTCTCGATAGTGGATGTTCAAGACACATGACTGGAGATGAATCCTTACTTGAAGATGTTCATGAAGAAAGAGGTCCCTCAGTTACATTTGGTGATAATAACAAAGGTCAAGTTGTAGCATATGGAAAGCTCAAGAAAGACAAAGTGTGCATTGAAAGAGTCTCTCTCGTCGAAGGACTCAAGCACAACTTATTATCCATATCTCAATTCTGCGACAAAGGATTGAATGCCATTTCTCTTCAACGCAATGTCTTATCAAGAATGGCAAAACTGGAGCTATCTTACTCACGGGTTATCGTAAGACAAATATTTACATTATTGATTTTCATAGTATGAACTCTAGTACTAATCTTTGTTTTGTAGCTCTAAAGTGTAAGCGGAACAGTTGGCTATGGCCAAGCGCATGAGTCACTTGAACTTCAAATGTCTATCAAAACTCAGCAGGGACAATCTTGTCAAAGGACTCCCTAAGTTGCTGATCATCATGACAACAAACGCGCAGCTTGTCAACTAGGCAACAAACAGCAGTCTTTCCCAGCAAGACAAATCCCTCAACTTCAAATGTTTGCAATTGCTGCACATTGATCTATTTGGACCAGTACCACTGCAAGCATCAAAAGAAATAAGTATACTTTAGTTGTGGTGGACGATTTCTCAAGATATACATGGGTGGAAATGATGATCTCAAAAGATGATTGTTATGACATCTCACCACTCTATTCAGACTGCTCCAAACCCAAAAAGAGATGACATCGTTAGTGTTCGATCCGACAATGGAACAGAATTAAAAACAACGGTGTTGCTCGATATTGCGAGGATCATGGGATAGATCACAACTTCTCAACCGCTGGAGTTCCACACAAAAGGGTGTAGTGGAAAGAAATAATAGGACGTTGATTAAAGCAGGAAGATGATGATAGCCGAAGCGAAATTGCCTAAGTACTTTTGGGAAGAAGCTATCAACACTTCATTTTTTACTCAAATCGCTCCCTCATCAACAAACGTCACAACAAGACTCCATATGAACTATGGCGTGGAAGAACCCAACATTGCTTTCTTCAAAATCTTTGGTTGCAAATGTTATATCCTCTACAACGGAAACGAACATAGAGGTAAATTCGACGCCAAAGCCGACGAGGTATTTTTGTTGGGTATGCTAAACATTCTAAAGCTTTTCGTGTTTTCAATAGATCTACATTAGTGATAGTTGAATCTATACATGTTACTTTTGATGAACATTCTCTCCTTGAGCCACATTTGGCTCCAAATGTTTCTGATGATTCTGTTGAGTCTATTGAGACAGGTGCGCATATACCAACTGCGCATACACAAGACCAGATGTATCACACAAGGAAATCCATCTACATCAGTTTGCGCAAAGCATTATCAATAGCGCACCAGTAGAGCTTCAGCTGCACCTAACCATGCGCTTGAAGATTCTTCTAATGCGCATCAGTCTACTGCTGCATCTGGTGTTAATCCCACTTTCAATTCTGAACCAGTTCTTCCTCCAAATTATGATGATTTTAATACTGGTGAAGATGTGCCAATTGAAGACCTTCAAGTTACTACAACTCAACCTAACTTACCTCCTGAAGTTCGTGAAGTTAGAGATCACCCAATCACTAATATCATTGGTGATCTTCATGTTTGGGTTCGTACAAGGAAAGCTACAAACTTTGATGCTTACACTGCATTTATCTCTCAATTGAACCAAAGAAGGCTGATGAAGCGCTCCAAGATCCTAATTGGGTTGTTGCTATGCAAGAAGAACTCAATCAATTTGAACGATGTAAGGTTTGGACTCTTGTCCAAGACCAAATAATCAAGGAGTAATTGGTACAAAATGGGTGTTTAGAAATAAGATGGATGAGAATGGAACCATCACTAGAACCAAAGCAAGATTGGTTGCACAAGGCTATAGGCAAGAAGAAGGAATTGATTACGATGAAACATTCGCGCCCCGTAGCATACTTGAAGCTATCAGATTATTTCTAGCTTACGCCGCTCACAAGGACTTCAAGTTATATCAAATGGATGTGAAGAGTGCGTTTCTGAATGGTGAACTCCAAGAACAAGTCTACGTTGCTCAACCACCTGGGTTTGAAGATTCACAATTTCCAAATCATGTCTACAAACTCCAGAAAGCTTTGTATGGACTCAAGCAAGCACCAAGAGCATGGTATGATACACTATCCAAGTTTCTCATCGAAAAAGGCTTCACTCGCGGTAAAATCGATACCACTCTTTTCATTACCAAACATAATGGTCATAATTACTTGTTCAAATTTATGTGATGATATTATATTTTGGTTCTACTAATGAATTGTTGTGCAAGCGCTTTGAGAAACTAATGAAGAGCAAGTTTGAAATGAGCATGATGGGAGAACTCACATTTTTCCTCGGCTTTAAATCAAGCAAATGAATGAAGGCATATTTATCAACCAAGCCAAATACACAAAGGACTTAATCAAGAAATTTGGACTTGAGAATGCTAAAGCATACGACACTCCAATGGCCACCGGCAACAAACTTGACAAAGACTTAAAAGGTAAAAAGGTTGATCAAACACTTTATCGAGGAATGATTGGCTCACTCCTTTATCTTACTGCTAGTAGGCCTGATATTATGTTTAGTGTTTGTGTCTGCGCACGTTATCAATCTGACCCTAGAGAAGCGCACTTAATTGCTGTGAAACATATAATACGATATCTCTCTGGCACTGTTAACCTTGGACTTTGGTACACCAAAGATTCGAACTTTAAACTTGTAGGTTATTCAGATGCGGACTACGCAGCATGCACAATTGACAGGAAAAGCACAAGCGGCACTTGTCATTTCCTTGGATATCGACTTGTGTCTTGGGCCAGTAAAAAGCAAGCTGCAGTTTCTGTCTCTACAACTGAAGCAGAATATATCGCTGCTGGAAGCTGTTGCTGTCAATTTCTGTGGATGAAGCAGCAATTAGTGGACTATGACATCAAAGAAGAAATTTGTCCATTTATTGCGACAACACTTCAACAATTGCTGTTTCTGAAAATCCTGTCATGCATTCGAAGACCAAACACATCGACATTAAATATCACTTCCTCAAAGACCATGTGGAAAAAGGGAATATACATCTAGAACACGTGGGAACCGACTATCAAATCGCCGACATTCTTACAAAAGCACTTGATGCTAAGAGGTTCATCTTTTTTAGAGGTGAAATGGGTATGCTTGAACTTAGCTAAATTTTGTCAATATGATCTGTCATACTAATGATTTTGTTTGTGATAAAATTCTAAGTTAGATATACATCATGCGTCTGCACACAAGAAGAGCCCTTAGCTATGCGCATAAGGTAAATCAGTTGTTTCTTTATAGAAACTCTGCGCAATACATTGCTGCGCATAAGTATCATGCGCATGACCCGTGGACCTAAGGTAAGTTCTCTTTTCAATAGTTTCACTTAGGTCCTTGACTTGCTGAGTCAGCATAATTCGCAAGGGTACTTGTGTAATTATTATTTTCCCTCGTCATTATTTTTTAATTTTTGGGAAATTACCTTTCTGCCCTCTGCGCACGTCCCACCTCATTTAATGCAAAGGCATTGAGTGACGCGCATTTAATGCTCGTTGTGTGCTGATTATGACGGAATAGGAAAAGATTATTTTTGACCATAAATGACTAACACACGCGCGCGGCTAGGCTTTTTCACGCGCGTTCTTCATTGGTCCACGTCATTCACGCATGCGCCTCACCTGCGCGTGTGCCTCACTCGCCTGACTTTCACCAACTTGTTGTCAGCGCGCCGTGACGTCATCATCCCTTTTTTTATGATTATAAACCTCCTCCGCCGTCTCCTCACTTCTCCTCTGCTCAACTTCCCTCAACCGCCCTTTCTTCTCTCTCTCTCTCTCTCTCTCTCTCTCTCTCTCTCTCTGCACTCATCAATCTCTCTCTACTTTTTCAAAAAATCTTCTTTATATATCATGGCTCCCAAGAAATCTTCTACTACATCTTCCAAGAAGCAAGAGGATCCACAAATGGTAAGGATTTAAAACTCAAACTTTCTGTTTTCCGCCATTGAAGCTCGAAGGTCTGGGATTTTCCCTTTTTGTTTACTGTATGATTCGTTGCTCGTTTTTCAAATTATTTGATGCTACGTGTTCGATTTACTCTTAGCTTTTCATTTATGTAATTTGTTTTACGATCAATGATCATTTGATGTGTTTTCTGTGGAAATTTCGAATATTTTGTCTTTTTGAATTCTCTTCGTTTTTTTCAGATCTTGGTTGTACGTTTATGTTATTGTTGTTATGGTTTACTTATTTGTGTGTGATTTTTTATTTCGAACATTTTGATGTGCTTTTTATGCATTTTGGAGCACTTTGACATTTTTATGTTCTTCGTGTTCTTCGTGTATTCAATACATGTTCTTCGTGTTCTTGATGAATAGTCATATGACAAGCCTTGATATGATTCTTGATTGTGTTTCTACTTTTCGCGCCATTTTAGGCGTTTGGTTTAAATTATGTGTTTTGAACATTTTTACCCTTTACATTTCCTATCTTTTTCTAAGTATGGAGTCTAGTTCATGCGCTGCGCATATTGCTCATGCGCATGCGCTTCTCTCCATGCGCATGTCCAGACCTAATTCTCCACCTTTGTTTTGCGCATAATCTCAATTACCTTATTCCTGGATGGGAACTTGATGTGGAAGACCTAAAACTGGATGCGCTAGGACGCTATATGGTTGAAATCATGGATAAATCTGGGATTTTGCCTCTCTTCTCCAGAGGCCAGGACTTCATTCTTCCATCTTACATCGATGAGTTCTTTAGCAATGCAGAATAAATTGATCGAATGTACGACGACATCTCAGTTCCTTGTCTCAAAAGTTCTATCCGCGGAGTTTCTATAACTATCAACTACGCGCATATCAGACAGACGATGGGTTTACCAGCGTGCAATAAGAAGAAGCTACCTCAGGATGTGCAGGACAGTGTTGCGCAGAAGCTTATAAGGATTCCTACTCTGGTTGGTCAGTACAACAACCATGATAGGAAAGATTTTGGGGAATTGATGTTCCACCTCTGCACTCTCATTGGTGACACTATCAACTGCAAAAATGGTAACAAGTCAACATTCATCAGCAAGCAATGGATGTGCTGCGTTGCCATTTACAAAAAGAAGAGGTTAAGCTGGTCTGAAATTAACTTTGATGAATTAGTGTGTTGTGTGCGCGTCTACAAAAAGAAGGCAGCTGATCCAAAGAACCAGCCAAGTACAAAACGCATTGCAGAATTCTAACTGCAATCTTCATGCGATTCCCATCAGTGCGCAAACTGGTGGAGGAGGACCCCTCTCTCAAAGTTGATGTGACTTCCACGCGCACGTATTCACGCGTATTTCTTCAGAATTTCCGCCGTGAAGTAAACAACTTTGATTACTGCATGTACTGGGCTGCTGACCCCATTGAAGTGTTTGAAGATATTCATCCTGAAAATCAAGGATCGCCTCATGTATCTAGTGGTGAGATTTATGAGGCATCTTCAACTGAATCTGATTCTGAAAACGAATCCTTCTTTGAGCCGGTCCCAAGCAAAGTATGTGACAAAGAAAAAGGCAAGGGTATTGCTGCTGATGCGCCGAAGCGCAAGAAAAAGAAGGCCAGCAAATCTACTGCTGCCATAGGTATTAAAATCAAAGAACCTACTGCGCAAACTCCGAAGCGCAAGGCTAATTCAGACTCTGAGCCTCCTAGGAAAGCCAAGAAGGCCAAGGCTCCTGCGCCTGAAGAAAAAGGAAAAGCTAAGGCTGCTGCGCCTGTTAAGAAGAAAGACAAGAAGAAGAAGAAAAAGGCAAAGGAATCAAGAACACTACTGGATGAGTCTGATGAAGACATCCAAGTAGCAGATGATGCTCCTGTGCCTCCTTCTCCTGCGCCTAAGTCAAAACGAGGCTCTACTCCTCCTCCTGCATCTCAAGAAGAAGATGAATTTGAAGGTGCTTTCAATGATCCTCTTATCATCCCTTCCAAATCTACTGGAACTTCCAAGGCTTCTTAATCTCAGGGGGAGAAGCAAACGGAGACTGCAAAGCCATGCGCAATACTACTTCTAGTGAGGATGAAGTCCCACTATCTGCAAAGAAGTCTACTCCTAAGCGCCGGGTTAAGAAGGTTGCTATCAAGAAACGCGCCTCAAACCATACTGTGGAAGATTTATCTGATGTTGAATCAGATCCTCCAAGGCATTCTCCTTCGCGAACTGAAAAGACTGCGCGTGAAATTGCAAGGGAAGCAAGGCTAGCTGCAATTGCGCAGAGAAACATTGCGCAGCAAGCCCCACCAGTCTTCATTGATGGTGAAGGCTTTGCTCATGATGCGCCTGATCCTACTGTTTATGAGGATGCGCCTATAGTTGAAGATGGCGAAGACTCAAGCTCAGAAGATTATGAGGTCCATCGTTCTCCTATCCATGCGCATCACTCTCTAGTTCATGCGCAAGAGACTCCTGCTGCTGCTGTCACTCCTGTGCAACCTACTGGAGCTTCACAGACTTCTCCAATTATTCCTGCTGTAATTCTAGCAACTGCTCCCTCTGATCCCTCCAATTCAGCATCAGACATACGTCAAATCTTGGCCATGCTCCAGACTATCCAGGCTAATCAATTTGCTGCGCAAACCCAGCACTTTCAAGTGGTCACTGCGTAAACCAAGATTCAAGAGCAACTGGATGCGCAGTCTGCAAGGCTCGATGCGCAAGCTAGTTTCCTTCAGGCTATTGATTGTGCCATTAAGGGGGAGAGTTCTGCAATAAAGGCAACCAGTTCTGAAGCTATGCCTCCTCCCTCAGGTTCTGCTGCTGCGCATGCATCTGGTTCTGGTGCTGCGCCCTCTCAAGATTTTGATCTATTGCGCTAAGATATACAGCATGACTTCGGCATCATCTCTTCTGCGCTCACTAAGATCCCCTCTGTGCATGGGTTGAATGAAGCTTTGTTTTCCTTAGCCAAAACCATCACAGAAATCATTCAGATTGAGTCTGCCAAAGTCATAAAGTCTATTGACAATTTTGCGCCTACTGCCTCCAGCTCCTCCTCCATTGATGCGCTCAAATCTCATATGACTGACTGCTTAGTTCAGTTCAGTGATACTTTCAATGGAAGAATGAACCAGGCTATGCTAGATATGCAAGCCAGTCAGAACATGGTTCAGGTAGAGCTAACCAAGAATTTGGTTGATGTGCATAAAGAAATTCAGGACTCCATAGCTGCGTCCCTTCAATTGTTTGGAAATCAGATGGGGGCATTTGAGAATTGCTTTAACAGGATTTCTGAAGACATCCAGAGAGATAATGCGCTGATGCGCGACGGTATGAAGACTCATGTGAATCTAGTTGTGGAATACAACGCCAAGTTTCAGCAACTTAAGATTGAGTTGATGAATAAGTTTACCAGCTTGCAGAATGAGATGCGCGAAGCACTGCAGCGAATTCAAATAGACTAGACTTTGTAATTTTTTTTGTTTTGCTGCGCAATTGTAAGTTTTTGATGCGCAAGGTTTTTTGCTTTTGATTTTTCTTCCATTGTAAAACTTGTACCCTGTAACTCTTACCTTTCAAGTTTTAATGAGAAGAATGCATCATTGCGCTTTCACAAAACCTTGTTCAATTCAAACTTTTCGTTTGTGGAACATTGCATATCTTATAAACTTCATGCGCATATCCTTAACAGCTCATATTTCATTGCATGATGTTTAAACATTCAGTTTAAACGCATACTAAACTTAAACTCATATTATTTGTATGCTCTGAATGATATTTCTGTCTTTCCTTTATTGTAAGTTAATTTCTTTTGGATAGACTAGAAATCTATAGCATTGGCTAGTGTGTATATTTACTTGAGACATGATTTACCATTTTCTATCCTTATGGACATGTTATTATCAAGTACAATGAATTGCCTTTGTTATAGTAGGTAATGGCATCAATCATTTAGGGGGAGATTGTTGGGTATGCTTATCACTTAAACCTCCTACTTATGTTAGAATTGATTGATACCATCACCTGTGTTTATTTTAAGGACTTTAGGACCCTATGTAAGAAGTTTTGTAACTTCAATTTTTAGCTAAGTCCTCTTTATAGACTAGGCTTAGTATCTAGGGCTGAAGCTATAATTTCATGGTAACTAGAGCAAAGGCAAAGCATGGTGCGCACACCTTCCATGCGCAGCGCATCCCTTCATGCGCAGCGCATCACCTTCTGCGCACTCCATGCGCATGAATCTCATGCGCACTCAAACTTGCCTTAATTCTCACTTTCTGACCTTACCTTACGAAGCCTGGAAAGCGTCATAACAAGCTACGCTTTTGAATGAGCCAAATTTGCTGATGTGGACAAACGACAAAACAAGAACACTCAACACACACGAAGATGGAGACGCTCCCCTTGTTTGAAATTCAAATCTGAAGACAGCTGTCACTCTTGAAGATTTTTGAAAGCTGTCAACTTGATGTCTCCAATGGCTATAAAGGACAGCTGCGCGCCAATCACAAAGCGACAGCACATAGTCCTTGCTCTGCTCCCCAACGGCTAGTTTTTGGAGCTCAGCTATAAATAGCATGCTCATCCTCATTTTCCAAGCTGCTGGTGTGTTGCTTGAGAATTGCTTAAGATTTGATTCCAAAGAGAAACTTTGAAGATTTGAAGATTGCCTACAAGATTTCCAGATTTCTAAGATCAACCTTCATACCTTCGTACTTCACCAAGCCCAGATCCTATAAAGCCTTTGTAACACCAGAATCTTGTGCTCTCCATCTCATAGATTTAAAGAGCCCAGATTTCTGATACACACACACACCTCTTGAAGTTTCGATCTCATCGATCTTACTTCTAGAGATACACCGGTTATTGTCTAGGATTTTGTTCTTTCATAGATTATAGATCTTTGAATTAGTTTTGTTCTACCTCGCTGTAACATGTAAACTCTCTCTTATAATAAGATCTCCATTAGAAATCCAAGACTAACCATCTTGGTAGAGGACGTAGATCTTTTCCCGATCGAACCTCTCCAAATAGCTTATCTATTGTTTGTGCTTTTCATTCTACATTTAAGCTTTACCCATATATTGTTTTGTTTGATCCTTGTAGATTGTCTTGCATTGTTCGAATTGTGTTTGTGTGCCTTTTGCCTTAGTTCCATCTTGCGCCTATCTTTAAGCTAAAACTTAGTGCTTTGGTATTTACACTTCTGCGCATACTCCCTACGCATAAGTGATTGCTTTAAGAATTCCGCTGTGCATTTCACACTCTTGTTGCGCGCTATACTTAGCCAAATTAAGAGTCGTGCGCATTTTCCATTGCTTTGCAAAAGGGTTTGAAAAGAATTTTAAAAACGCTATTCACCCCCCCCCCCCCTCTAGCATTTTTCATACCCTTGTTGCCCTTCTGGGACCAACAGGTATGAAAAGAGGCTAGAAGGGGGTGAATAGCCTATTTAAAATTCCAACCCTTTTTCAAAATTCAACCTTTATGCTTACACTTGAATTTTGCGGTAGATGAAATACCACGCGGTCAAGTATAAAATGCACAGCGGAAGTTTTCGTTAAAACAAGTTGAGTTGTTTTTGATAAGTTCAATGCGGTAGATAGTCTGCGGTAGATAGTTTGCGGTAGTTGAAGGTGAGGTAGGTTGAGATTGAAAACTTTGTGTCTTAGAGATTTTTGGCAAATGATAAGTTAGTCAGATTTTAGCTTAGGCAATGAGGTAGACAAACAAACACAATTCACAGTAGTTCAAAAATCTGAAAGATCAAACACTAAAAGACAAACAAGATTAATATGAACAATAATAGCAAGATGAACAAGACTTAAAGTAAATTTGCAGAAATGAAAAGTGCAGTAAGTAAATGACACAAGGATTTGGAAAGGTTCGATCTGTTAAAAGATCTACATCCTTTACCAAGATGGCCAGTCTTGGATTTTGAATGAGGTATATATTTGATTCGATTGAGTACAGATTACAGAGATGAAGTATTTGAATCAACACCTATTTCTATGTAGAACAATCCTAGACTAAGACCAGTGTATCCCTATTGATTCAATCTATGTGATTGATCAATCGGGGTGAGTGTGTGTGTAAGAATTAAGAGCTCTTTGGAATCTATATGATTTTAGAGCCTGATGAAACTTGTGTGATGAGGCTTGAGATTTGATCTTGAAGGTTGCTGTAGACTTGTTGAAGACTTGAAGGTTGAGTGCTTGAAGTTTCGAAGGATTCTGGAAATCTTGAGTATGATCTTCAATCACCAAGAATTTTAACAGCAATTTCTCTCTTAGAATCTCAGCCCAAGTTCAATGAAGAACTCAAGGACTATTTATAGCCTTGAATGAAAAACTAGACGTTAGAAATACTTGGGCTTCAAGTTGAAGGACAATGAGCTGTTGATTTCTAATTGGAGCTCAGTCTGAGTTGTCCTTTTGTTGCAGAGTCATGGTAGTCCAACTGTACTGTGATGACAGTTGTATTCAAATTTGAAATTTGAATTTGCAACGTTCTAAACTAACCAAGGTAAGGACACAAGTGTGACCATGGTTGAGTTTGAACCAACTTGAATTTATTCAACCAATGTTCCATGCGGTAGAGATTCACGCGGTAGGTTGGAACCATGCAGCAAGTTGATGTATGTGGCAAGCATAGACCCATGCGGTAGGCATTCTATGCGGTAGGTTAGAACCATGCAGCAAGTTGATATATGCGGCAAGCATAGAGCCATGCGGTAGGCATTCCATGCGGTAGGTTGGAATCATGCAACAAGTTGATATATGCGGCAAGCATAGAGCCATGCGGTAGGTTGCTTGCGGTAGGCTTGGGCCTTACCTCATATCTCCAGACTTAGAAAAATTGAGGGTCCTAATCTGCTAAGCATATTCAAATATAAAGTGGACTATTCTAAATGAAGTACAAGTACTTCTTACAATATATCTTAAAGTCCACAAAGAGTAAAATTAGGTTATGGGATCAATCAAATTAAGGTAATAGGAGTGGTTTATAATAAGCATACCCAACAAATACCATATCTCTCTTTACCAACTTTAAATATATATATATATATATATATATATA
This sequence comes from Campanula takesimana, assembly GCA_026119855.1. Lineage (NCBI taxonomy): Eukaryota > Viridiplantae > Streptophyta > Magnoliopsida > Asterales > Campanulaceae > Campanula > Campanula takesimana. The sequence continues at coordinate 1,583,224 of JAOWBW010000187.1, read as the reverse complement.
TATATAAGACTAGGGACTAACCCGTGCTTCGCACGGGTTTTTTTTTTTGCGTGGATATTATAATTACACTATATAATTATTAAATATTTTAAATAAATATAAATAAATTTAAAGATATATATAAATCTACTTGTGATTTTTTTAATAATAATTGAAATAGTTTTAGTTAGTATAGTATAAAATAGATATTAAGATTGGTTAATAGTACTGGTTAAGAATAAATTTATAATTTTTCTAAAAATTTACTTCGTTTGTCCCATAATGATGTCAATATTTACTCTTGATCAATTAAAACAATAATGTTTTAATTATAGTTAACATTATAGTAATTATAAGCTTAAATAGTAAATTAAAAGATAATGGTTACCTAAGTAGTGCTCCCTCCGTCCAATAGTAAGAGTCATACCTCTCAAATGCATGGATAATAAAAAATTGTGGAAGTGAATTAAGTGTAAAAGTAAAGTAAGAGAGAGAATGAGTGGGAGGGAATAGTAAATTGATTGGTGTTGTGAGTATAAAAGTAAAGTATGAGAGAAAATTAGTGAGATGAATAGAAAGATTATTTGTCATTTTATGAAAGAGACTCTTACTCTATAATGTACCAAAATAGAAAGTATGACTCTTCTCCAAAGACAAAGGAAATAACTTTTATCGTAAATAATAAGTTAAAAGTAATAGTTAATATACATAGTAACTAATACTAATAATAGTAATTATTTCAAAAAAATACTAATAGTAGTAATAGTTACAATATATTGTAACTATTCTAATTAGTTAATATTATTGTTAATAATAGTTACTTTATATAGTAACTATTACAATTAACTAATATTACTAATAGTAATAATTATGTTATATAATTAACTATTACAATTAATTAATACTATTAATATAGTTATCTTATATAATAACTTTTACATTTAACTAATACTATTAATAGTAATAGTTACCCTTTATATTAACTATTATACTTAATTTATACTATTAATAGTAATAGTTATCTTATATAGTTAACTAATACTATTAATAGTAATCGTTACCCTTTATAGTACTCTCTACGTCTCAGTTTAAGGTTCTTACTTTCATTTTTAGTATGTCCCAGTTTAAGGTTCTTAGTTGTTTTATTCCTTAAATGACAAATGATGAATAGTATTTTGGACATTCTTGTCCTCATAAAGTTCATATATTACAAAAAACCTATCACTTACTCATCTACTTTTCACCCATTTACATTATAAATGGACAATTATATCCTCCACCCACTTATATTCTTGACTCAATTTTGCATTGGTTTCTTAATAAGCGTGCATAGTCAAACTAAGAACCTTAAACCGGGACGGAGGGAGTAACTATTATACTTAACTTATACTATTAATAGTAATAGTTATCTTATATAGTTAACTATTATAATAAACTAATACTATTAATAGTAATAACTAATTAATATAGTAACTATAACATTTAATTAATACTATTAGCTAATAAGAGAAAAATGAAAAGTCACCTAATTAAAATGCTATGGATGATGTAACACCACCAAAAGCAAGAGTTACCCAAAACTTGTCCACATGGCACCTCCTAAAGACTCTACCTTAACTTTTAATATATATAGATTTAGTATATGTCAGTTCACCTAGTATAAGAACTTCATATATAGTGATTCATACTTATAAGATCTATAGTCTATTAATAAAAGCTATTCATTAAGTTAATGAATTATATCTATTCCAATTCCCTGAGTTAGGTTTATTACATGTACACAATCTTATTAGATTAATCATTGTCATAAAAAACGTTGAAATGTATTAACATCATGCATATATACATTGCATTTACACATTACTATTATGTTTATACTAAGAACATATGAAGAGATACTTTGTAAATGTGACTTTACACTTTATATATTCTTCATTTACCTATACCCATACCTAAGAATGTACCATATACTATGTGCTAATTAGCATCAGCTGAAAATTTTAGTCATTAATGTCTCTAATCCAACGTGGGAGCCTTAGATGCAAGATAAGCCTAATTCATGATGAGGGTCATTCCCTAGGTGAGTTTGGCCTACTTTAATACTCCCTCCGTCCCACCTCACTTGAGACTTATTTTCATTTTGGGTCGTCCCACTTCACTTGAGACTCCCCAAAATGGTCATCCTTTTATAATTTTATATTTAATCTACCCCACCCACTCATTCTCTCTGTTCATTTTCCACCACACGATTTATTCAACCAACCTACTTTTAACCCCACTCATTCTCTCTCCTCATTTTCTACCACACATTTTTCTTAGTTTATTCTTTTTCCTTAGTTATCATGCCCACCTCTTAGGTCTCAAGTGAGGTGGGACAGATGGAGTATATTATAAGTAGAGATTTATAATTTCAAAATCATTTTTGGGAAACATTTCATAACAAATTGTTGCTTCGTATTCACTGTCTGTAAATGAATGTTAAAAAAAATATTTTTTTTATTCATTTAGGGATATAGAAAGTAAGATGTTACGAAGATAGTGTAAAGGACTCAATCGTTTAAAAAAAAGTCATTCATGATTATTTTTTTCAAATTGTAGGTGTTAGAACAATAAACAAGACTTGATGAGAAAAGTAAAGCAATCACAAGAACACAGATTTACGTGGTTCACACCCGCACTATTGCTGTATAAACCTGCAATACTAAATTTACCCAAAATAATATCCACTCAACACTAGATATACCATCTCTTTTCCTATTTTACCCTTTTAAACCATAATCACATACCCACACACCCATCTATTGCACCCACACACTCTATTGCACGCAGACAACACACACAAGCAAGAAGAACATGGGAGTTCTTCTTTCTACTTAGAATCTTTTTCCTCCTCAAAATCTCCTCAATTTCTCTTGACCCACCTTATTTTCAATGCAATTCATGGCTTTTCATTGTTGAGAGGCAATCACAAGATTTAGGGCAAAGTCTCACCTTGAAGTTTATGTCTGATTTGATAAAGAAACGTAAGTTTTTCTTTCAATAGTATAGTTGAATGTATGTTTCTTCATATAAATTTGCATGATTATGCATCAAAATGGTTCTTTTTAGTTGGGTATAGTTCAAATTTGTGATTTATTTACAAATTGCCGACAACAATGTTCGGCTTTGGTCAACCGAACAATAAGCCGATGTTCGACCGTAGGCGACCGAACACGTGCAATTTGTTCGACTAAAGGTGACCGAACATTGTGCTAATGTTCATTCACTACTGACCGAACATTACTAAACTGTTCCATCAGCTCTGGCCGAACAGTGTTGTTTCATTCCTTCTACTCTTGTAGATCATGACATTGTTTTCTCACACTTATTATTTGTTATGCCTATATAGTTTTAACATATATGAGGAGGGGATCAAGGCCAACCGCTTCCGCTAAGAGAGCGATAGATGAAGAACGCCTTCAATCACAACAAGGGGAAACATGATCAAGGTCAAAATGAAGAATAAAATGTGACTGGTCAAGATGGTGTCGCGGCACCTTTCTAAAACAGTGGATATTGGGTACGGAAGTGTCTCCCTTGTTTTATCATGTGCTCGATAATTCACGTTTAGCCCAGATATCAACTGTTGGGTATGCTTATTATAAACCACTCCTATTACCTAGATTTGATTGATCCCATAACCTAATTTTATCTTTTGTGGACTTTAGGATATATTGTAAGAAGTGTTAAAATTCATTTTTAGAATAGTCCACTTTGATAGTATAGGCTTTAGATTGATAGGCTTAAATTTTTCTAAGTCTGGAATTTTAGTGGTCAAGTCCTTGACCGTGAGAACTCTCCTTGACCGTGGTAGGTCACCTGACCGTGGAAGACCACTCGACCGGAAAGCTCTCGACCGTGAGGCCTCGACCGCAAGAAATGAATATGTCCAAGTAACCCATGTGTGTTCAAACTTAACCTTGGTCAAACTATGGTTAGTTTAGAACGTTCAAATTTCAAATTTGAATACATCTGTTAGTGGGACCACCACTACTATGCAACAAAAGGACAACTCAGACTGAGCTCCAATCAGAATTCAACAGCTCACTGTCCTTCAACTTGGAGCCCAAACAATTCCAACAGCTATTTTCTCATTCAAGGCTATAAATAGTCCTTGAGTTCTTCATTGAACATTGCTAAGATTCAAAGAGAGAAATTGCTGTTGAAATACTTGGTGATTGAAGATCATACTCAAGATTTCCAGAATCCTTTGAATCTTCAAAGAACTCACCTTCAAACCTTCAAAGATCTCCAGCAACAAACAAGTCATCTCAAGCCTTGTAACACACAAGATTCATTAGGCTCTACAATCACTTAGATTTTAAAGAGCTTTTGATTCTTACACACACACTCACCCCAATTGATCAATCACATAGATTGAATCAAAAGTGATACACTGGTCTAAGTCTAGGATTTATTCTTCATAGAAAGTAGGTGTTGATTCAAAGCTTCATCTCTGTAATCTGTACTCTCAAGAATCAATATATACCTCCATTCAAAATCCAAAACTGACCATCTTGGTAAAGGACGTATATCTTTTAACAGATCGAACCTTTCCAAATACTTGTGTCATTTTACTTTCTGCAAATTTACTTTCAAGTATTGTTCATCTTGTTCTTTATTGTTCATATTAATTTTGTTTGTCGTTTAGTGTTTTGATCTTTCAGATTTATGAACTGTTGTGAATTGTGTTTGTTTGTTCTCCACATTGCCTTAGCTAAAATCTGACTAACTTATCTTTTGCCAAAACTTCTTAGACAACAACTTTCAATCTCTCAACCATCTGACCGCAAATCTCTGACCGCAAATCACTTGACCGCATCTCTCTCGACCGGAATAACTTGACCGTGAGAAAGAATACACTTAGAGATTTTTATCAAAACAACCATACCTTATTTCTATCGAAAACTTCCACTGTGCATATTACACCTTGACCGCGTGGCTTATTACTTGACCGTAAAACTCAAGATTGTAAGCACTTGGTTGAATTTTGAAAAAGGGTTGAAATTTTAAGTAGGCTATTCACCCCCCCCCCCTCTAGCTTCCTTTCTCATACCCTTGTTGTGTCTTTGGGACCAACAAGTGGTATCAGAGCAAACACCTTTATAAAACCTCTGTTTTTCAAGCTTAACAGCTTGGGTGCCGATTCAAAATGGCAAGTCAGAAAACTATGGAAACGGTTAACTTCACTCACGTTCCAGCATTCGACGAAGATAACTTTGATGTATGGAAGCACAGCATTCTAACTCAGTTCTACTCCATGGACGAGCAACTTGGTGATTGTCTTACCATTGGACCATACTTCCCAATGAAAGCTAATCCGAATCCAAAAATCAATGCAGACATGCCATCAATCAAGAAACCAAAAGCTAAATGGACCGATGAAGAGAAAAGACTGGTTGGAATGGATGTGAAAGCAAAAGGCATACTTTTAAGTACCTTGAGTACGTCACAGCGTCGACAGATCATGTAATGTTCTACTGCAAAAGAACTTTGGGATGCAATTGAAGATTACATCGAATGAGATCAAGCTTGCAAGGAAAGCAAAAAATTTGCAATTCAAAGAAGATTCAAAAACTTTGCTAAGATCCCCGGTGAATCACTTAGAGCCACTTATGATCGTTATTGTGAAATCGTGAGTACTTATACAGCACTCGAAAAGAAGCCTACCAAGAAAGAAATCAATGTTAATTTTCTTGCCGCTCTTGGTTCTCAATATCTTCACAAAGGAAACACTCTTGAAGATACCAAGCTACTAGATGATATGTCTCTCAGAAGCCTCTATGCCAACCTCAAGGTTTTTGATATCAAGCTCCATAACATTGAAGAAATGGAAGGAAAAACTAAGAGTTTATCGTTGGTCTCTCAAAAGGAAGAAGTGATTGAGGAAGAAGATCCAAAAATCTCCACATCTGATCTATTAGATATGGACGATGATGACTTTGCTATGTTCGTGAAAAGATTTCAAAAGTTCAGAAAATCAGCAAGGCCTGGATCATCCAGCAAAGCTCCAGCAAGGTTCTCAAGGAGCAGCTCAATAAGTAAGAAAGAGTACTCCAACTTCTCAAAGAAGAAAGAGGATATCGTTTGTTTTAATTGCAGGAAACCCGGTCATTTCGCATCAGAATGCCCAATTCCCAAGTATGAGTATATGAAGAAGAAAAGCAATTTCACTCCAAGATACTCAAAGCAAAAGGGGATGGTTTCTGAAGAGGACTCTACCACAAAAGAGTTAGCTACCTGGATAGAGTCAGATTCTGATGAAAGTGATGAGGATTCTGAAGAAGGTCACATTTGTTTGGTCGTTCATTCCGATGATGAGGATGATAATGAAAATCGTCGCTCACCAAATACAAAACCTAAACGGATAAGCTATACGGCTGATGAACTTGCTGAAAAGGGATTCCTAACCCCAGTTCAAAGGAATGGTAATCTTCTATTTTCAAGATGTGATGTGAGTGCAGCAAAGAAGGCTCTACAAAACCCCAAAGTGAAGGAAGTTATGTTTACCACTCCTCAAGTCAAGTTTGACATTTCCCCCGATGAACAAGAAAAGATGTTTGCAAAAGCTGAACAGGTAATTAGTAAATTCTCTGGTATGAAGAAATCTTTAGCACTTTCAACTGATGAAATCTCCCAGCTTAAGACGGAGAAATCTCTACTAAGATCTGAACTCACCCTCCTTAAGGAGCAGATCAAGAGCATGACTCCTCTTACTGAACGAAACCGTTTCTTAGAAGAAAAAAATGCCATATTTAAGGTTAAAAACGAAGAATTGGTTGCTGAGATAAATGACCTGAAAAGGATCACTAATGAGTGGACCAATTCTCGTGTCGCTATGGAACAAATCTTAGAATCCCAAAAGTCTAGTGGTGATAAGGAAGGCTTGGGATTCCAAACTAGTGACAACTTTAAATGTGCATCTTGTTGTGAAAGAGATGAGAAATTTACCAAGCAAACTTTGGAAGGGTCAAAAGCTAAACATCAAGAATCTAAGGGTAAAAGACAAGAACCAAAGAAGAAACTAGAGTTCCACTATGTCTACCCTAAGTATCAAACTGGCAAGGCTTCAAAGTTGAAAGAAAAAGTCATGGAAGATTCTACCGCAGAGGAATACTCTGGTAAGGTACCTGGACACGACCGCGCATCAACCTCAGGACCCGGTCGAGTAGCCTTCCGCGGCATGTCGACCGCAAACAAGGGTCATGCGGTCAAGTTCAAGAAATTGAAATTTGTTCAGGAGAGATCTTCCATACCAGTTAACAATGTTGTGCTCAAGACCTTAACGAAGTTTGTTAACCCTCAGTTGGGTGGCTTCCACCATTGTTCTGTGTGTGATGGTTATGGTCACAAGGCTGCTGAATGTCTTTTGAGATTCACACCCAATCCCAGAAATAGTAACCCTCCTTCTGTGAGGCAAGTGTGGGTTGTTAAAAGTTGCTAACCCTTTGGACCCAAAGGAATAAAAAGGGGACCTTATTCTTAAATGTTTATTTTATAGGTCCTCTGCTTAATGGCTGGACACTCCAAGGATAAATCAAGTTTATGGTATCTCGATAGTGGCTGCTCAAGGCACATGACCGGAGATATCAATTTATTGGAAGATGTCCGTGAAGAAAAAGGGCCATCAGTAACCTTCGGAGATAATAACAAAGGAAAGACTGTAGGATATGGAGTCATCCAAAAAGGAAAAATCACCATCCAAGAAGTCTCTCTAGTTATTGGTCTACAACACAATTTACTCTCAATATCTCAGTTCTGTGACAAAGGATTGCAATGCCACTTCACTTCAAATTTCTATCTCATCAAAGATGGCACATCCGGCGTCACCTTGCTTAAAGGGATTCGTAAGAAAAATGTTTATATTGTTGATTTTACTTCATCTTGCATTTCTTCTAATCTCTGTTTTGTAGCAAAGAATGTTAGCGAAAATAGTTGGCTGTGGCACAAAAGACTAAGTCACTTAAACTTCAAGTATCTATACAAGATTGGAAGAGAAAATCTAGTTCGTGGTCTACCCAAAGTAGCTGATCATCACGATGAGAAGTGCACAGCATGTCAACTAGGCAAACAACCAAAGGCGTCTTTCTCCAGCAAGACGACACCTTCAACTTCAAGATGTTTGCAGCTGCTACATATGGATTTGTTTGTACCTGTTACTACCATAAGTATTGGTGGAAATAGATATACCTTAGTTGTGGTAGACGATTATTCAAGATATATGTGGGTTGAAATGATGATCTCAAAGGATGATTGCTATGACATTTTGACCGCACTCTTTAGACAGCTCCAAACACAAAAGGAAGATGACATCGTTAGTGTTCGATCCGACAACGGTACAGAATTCAAGAACAACGGTGTAGCTCAGTACTGTGATGACCATGGTATTGACCACAACTTCTCTGCTGCTGGAGTTCCTCAACAAAATGGTGTTGTGGAAAGAAAGAACAGAACGTTGATAGAGGCTGGAAAGACAATGATTGCTGAAGCTAAGCTACCTCAATACTTTTGGGCTGAAGCCGTCAATACAGCATGCTTCAATCAAAATAGATCCCTCATCAACAAGACCTACAACAAAACTCCTTATGAACTTTGGAGAGGAATAACCCCCAACATAGCATACTTCAAGATATTTGGATGCAAATGCTTCATACTCTACAACGGTAAAGAACATCGAGGTAAATTTGATCCTAAGGCCGATGAAGGTATATTTATTAGGTATGCTAAACACTCAAAATCTTTTCGTGTATTTAATAAAACCACTCTTAAGATAGTAGAATCTGTCCATGTTACTTTTGATGAACACATATGGCTCCAAATGTTGCTGATGATTTTGTTGAGCTTAATAAGACAAGTACAAATCAACCACAAAATCAATCAACTCAAAGAAATCCATCTACCTCACATGCACCTCCATCTACCTCCCATGAAGTACCAGAAGCTACCACATCTGCTGCTACCTCAAATGGAGTTGAAGTTGAAACTCCCATCAATGTGGAAGAACCTATCCCTCAAATTACTTATGATTGGGAAGGCACAAATGATGTACCACTAGAAGATTTACAACCACCATCAACTCAACCAGACATACCTCAAGAAGTTCGTGAGGTCAGAGATCACCCAATTCAGAATATCATTGGTGACCTACATTCTGTTGTTCGAACAAGAAGATCAAACTATGATGCACTTACTGCATTTATATCTCAAGTTGAACCCAAGAAAGTTGATGAAGCACTCCAAGACTCAAGTTGGGTTGTTGCTATGCAAGAAGAGCTCAACCAATTTGAAAGATGCAAAGTTTAGACCTTAGTTCCAAGGCCACAAGATCAATGAGTGATTGGTACAAAGTGGGTGTTCCGAAACAAGATGGATGAGAATGGAAGCATCACAAGGAACAAAGCTAGGTTGGTTGCACAAGGATACAGACAAGAAGAAGGCATTGATTATGATGACACTTTTGCCCCCGTTGCAAGACTTGAAGCTATAAGGATATTTTTAGCTTATGCCTCTTTCAAAAGATTCAAGTTATATCAAATGGATGTAAAGAGTGCATTCCTCAACGGTGAACTTCAAGAAACAGTCTTTGTTGCTCAACCGCCCGGATTTGAAGACCCCAAATTTCCAAATCATGTCTACAAACTCCGTAAAGCTTTATATGGACTCAAACAAGCTCCACGTGCATGGTATGATACTCTATCTAAATTTCTCTTAGAGAAAGGCTTCAAGCGTGGTAAGATCGACACAACTCTATTCATTGCTAAATATCATGATCATACTTTATTAGTTCAAATATATGTAGATGATATTATTTTTGGTTCTACTAACGAATTGTTGTGTAAGAGATTTGAGAAGCTAATGAAAAGGAAATTTGAGATGAGCATGATGGGAGAATTAACATTTTTCCTTGGGCTTCAAATAAAACAATGTGCTGAAGGCATCTTCCTCAATCAAGCAAAGTACACAAAGGACCTTATCAAGAAATTTGGACTTGAAAATGCAAAGGCATATGACACTCCTATGGCTGCTGGTAACAAGTTAGATAAAGACTTGAAAGGTAAAAAGGTTGATCAAACCTTATACCGAGGTATGATTGGTTCTCTTCTTTACTTAACTGCTAGTAGGCCAGATATCATGTTTAGTGTTTGTGTTTGTGCTCATTATCAAGCTGATCCTAGAGAAGCACATCTTATTGCTGTATAAACGAATTATTCGATATCTATCTGGGTCTATTAACCTTGGACTTTGGTACTCCAAAGATTCAAATTTTGATCTTATAGGTTACTCAGATGCAGATTATGCAGCATGTACAATAGACAGGAAAAGCACCAGTGGAACTTGTTATTTCTTTGGAAATCGACTCGTTTCATGGGGAAGCAAGAAACAAGCCTCAGTTTCTGTATCTACCACAGAAGCTGAATATATAGCTGCTGGAAGCTGCTGCTGCCAAGTGCTCTGGATGAAGCAACAATTGGTTGACTACGGAATCAACGAAGAAAATTGTCCAATCTATTGTGACAATACATCTACCATTGTTGTCTCCAACAACCCTGTCATGCATTCAAAAACCAAACACATTGATATTAAGTACCACTTTCTCAAGGATCATGTGGAAAAAGGTAATATACATCTGGAGTATGTGAGTACTGACAATCAAATTGCAGATATTCTCACCAAGGCTCTTGATTCGAAGAGATTTAGGTATCTTAGAGGAGAAATGGGCATGCTAGAACTTTAATTACTTGTCCATATATCTTGATTGTGCTAATGTCTTGTGTTTTATCCAAGTCCAAAACCAAGCAGGTCTCAACGGTCGATGACATCTCACCGGTCAAGTAATCCCGGTCGAAGCATCAAAATCCTTCTAGTGAACCGACCGCACCCTGTTGACCGCATAATGTGTCGACCGCATGAAACAGATGAAATTTGTTCAAGGCTTTAAAGAAGCCTACTCCATGGGAAAATGATAACATTGGTTCATTGCTTTAAAGAAGCTTTGGTTAAGGAAACATACTTGACCGCAAGCATTCACGGTCAAGCACCTGACCGCAAAAAGCTAGGTGACCAGGTAAGTGTTTCTAACTTAGCAAATTTTTAGGATCATCTTAGTCATCCAAAGGGGTAATTCCGTAATTTCCTCTTTTCCCTCGTCTTCATTTAATTCAAATCATTTGCAATTAATTTTATTCCCTTATTTATGTCCGCCGTCACTATCCATACATTTATGGTGAAAGGACATTACTGGTCAAATCCCTGAATGTGTAGAGTTAACCTCCCACTTCTCTGCACAAACCGTTCCACTACTCCTTAATCTCCACCACTCTACTTTTCAGAATTTGTTTCTCTCTCTCTATCTCGTCACTTTCTCTCTCTATTCACCCAGTTCTCTCTCTCTCTCACTCTCTTTTCTCAACTCTCTCATTATTTCTCTATATATATGGCTCCAAAACTCTCTCAATCAGTAAAATCTTTTAAGAAATCACAAGATACTACATTTGAAGACAACATGGTATGATTTCTTGACTCTAATCTCTCATATTTTCCATTTATTGTTCATTTTTTGGCGGGTTGAAAAACTCTTCAATATTCCTGATTGATTCTCTATTCTTGGGCTGATTTTGATTGCGTATATGATTATTCTTGATTGTTTTATATTCTCAAACTCGATTCCATACTTTGTTTCATATTTTACTCTATAATGTTATTCTCTCTACCATGGATTTAGTTGAAGCTTTTGTTAATGTTCTTCATTTTGCCCTTTCATATTCTGGTGATTATTGTGTTCTTGATAATGAAATTGATGATATTTATGCGTGTAATCGGTTTTTGTGCTCATTTCAATGTAACTTTTATGAATTTTTGTGCACTTTAGCAATATCTGGGTTTTCATCGTGAATAGTGTTCTTCGTGTTCTTCAGTTGTTCTTCGTTTTCTTAAGAAACCACTTTTCAATCCGTCTTTCTTATTACACATAGTAAATTGGTGTTTGTGCGTGTTTTGGATTAACATCTTAAAATTCTAAGTATCTACCTTGTCGACCTCTCTTTTAGTTCAACCGCTAGTACTCTCAACCGTGTTGGTCATTTGACCGCCAGTGTCATTCGACCGTCAGTTGATCAACCGCATGAGTTCTATGATTCTAACTTCTCAAGTTTTCTTTCAGGATGAAAAATCCTTCATTCCAGGTTGTGTAATGGACCACGATGATCTCATGAATGATGCCATCGGAAGGAATATCATCAGGAGGATGACCAAATCTGGCATTCTCAACTTCTTTACCATGAATCAATCATATCACCTTCCTGGTGCGGTCGGAGAATTCTACTCTACCGCAAAAGAGATTAAAGGAAGAGATGACAAGAATAATCCACTTGAATGGATTGAGGCTGAAGTGTATGGAAAGAAAATTGAGATAGACTACACTGAAATTGCAACTGCTCTAGGTCTCGATATTGACTTCGAAGCTCCTGAATCCCTCACCACTGAAGAATGTAATGATCTTGCACAACGGTTGATTGGCTCCACAGATGTATGTACACCCTACCGGAAGACCTTTCCTGAAGTGATGTATTATATTGGACACCTGGTTGGCCACGGTTTTCTGTGTAAAAGTGGCAACCATGGCAACTTCAATTCTACTCAATGGAACCTCTCTGCCGCTATCTATCTGGGAAGGAAGATGAATTGGCCCAAGACCCTCTATTCTCTGCTGGTTGAACAAGTCAAGGATTACCACAAGCAGATCAGGGAGAAAGCCCCCACACAATACAAGAAGAACTCTAGACTGCTGTCCCTCATTTTCAAATACACTCCTGAACTCAGAAAGGAGATTGCCAAAGATAAGCATGCTAAAGTGAACATCTCTCTCTCCAAGGTTTTTGACATCAAAACCATGAGATCTACTTTCAGAAATCGTTTTGGTGATATTCAGTACCGCTTACCTAGCAAAGGACCGCAAAGAAAAGTATGTTCCTCCTCACTATACCAAGGCAGCTAGGATAGCCTTAGGACTGGATCAACCGCAGGATTCGACCGGTGACCAAAATGATGATGATGACAGTGAAGGAGAAGAAGTAAGGGAAGCCCGGTTGGTTAAGGGCAAAGCTAAAGCCAGTGCATCTACCGCACCCCCTCTCAAATCTAAGCCCTTAACAGGGATCAAGTTCAAAGAACCGGTTTCTCCAAGTTCCAAGTCTCTGTCCCCTCCTCCTCCGGTCTCCAAACTTTCCGCTCCTCTAAGGCAAGTCAAGCCTACTGCTCCTCCTCGCTCTACCGCCGTCCGGTCTACCGCCTCATCTCCTACCGCTCCCTCCAAGTCTCTAAAACCTAAGGCTCCTCTCCCTGCATCATCTAAGGGGGAGAAATCAAAGAAAAGAGATCTGTCTCTAAGTCCTCAGCAAGTTTCCAAGAAGACAAAGGTTTCCAGACCTCCTCCATCGACCGTTTCTCCTGATTTTACCCCATCCGGTTCACCTACTCAGGGCGACCGTGAAGATGTTATTGAGATTGCTCTACCCCAGCGCCTGAAAAGGCAACCAATTTCTAAACCAACACTTGGTTTGGTTGATGAACCTACAGATGAAGAGGTAGAGGATGTATCTGATGATGGATCAGAACATTCTGATGATAATGCTGGTGATAATGTTGAGGTTGATAAGGGTATCAACGCTGATAGCCCGGTTTTTAGTGATGATGAAGTTCCTGAAAATGTTGAAAAGCGTGCTGAGTCTGTAAAGGAAGTTGAAAAGGATGTGCTAGTGTCTGAGCATGAGGGTCACGGTCAAGAAGATGACCATGAACCCAGTGACCGCGCAGTTGATGATACTGGTAAATTGACCATGTCTCCAATCAGGCTGTCCACTTCTGAACCTTTGGTCGATCCAATTTCTCATTTGTTGAACGCAGTGGAAATGCTTACTCAAATCAATCTGGATTCCCAAACCCAGATCTCAAAGCTGACCGCCAATCAGGCCCTCTTCATGAAGAAATCTCTGGGCTGAAGTTTGCCAACTCCGTGCTTAAGGACCAGGTTACTGCTCTTCCCTCTCAACTGATTGAGACCATTAAGGGGGAGAGAGAGTACGTATCAAAGGCTATATCAGATGCCCTCTCCGGTCAAGCAGGCAGCAGCTCTTCGAGGCCCGGTCAAGCTGGCAGTTCTACTTCTACCGCTCTTGTTGCTCCAAGTGCCTTCATGGTAACTCCGGAATTTATGAATCAATCTTTCCTCATTCAAACAAGAGCCATCATGAAATGATTTTCAAAGGAAGTCTTAAAAGCCTCGATAGACATCTCAAAATCTATGGAGGATGTGAAAGATGAACTTTCTCTAGAAGTAAAGAAAGTAAGAGTGTCAGTGGAAAAAGATGTTGACATTGCCCTGAAATCCGCTATGACCAATCTAAATGAAAGCTTGGGTAGGAAATTGGAAGCATTAAAACAAGCCATGATTGTCCACACCAACCGCCTTAATGACCAATCAAATAAAATTGATTTACTGTGCAATCGAGCTAACACTGTGATGAACAGGATCAACCGCCACGGTAATCTAGTTGCAAATCAAGAGGCAGAAGCAGGCCACGGTAATGTAAATGCTCAGGGTGAAGATGATGAAGATGGAGTGACCGTGCCTATTCTCATCCCCGGTCTCTCCATGCCCTCTTACCGCTTTCCCTTCTCCGACCTCACTGAAGATAATCTCCATGCTTTCGACCGCTTCTAGGCTATCCTTTACCGTGATCTTGTTTAAATCATTTGATATGACCGTGTGTGGTCTTTGAAACATTTGTTAATGTTTTTCCCAAAACAATTTTTATTTTCTGTTTGTTTTATGGTCTGTAAAACCTTAATCACCTCTTTTGGTTTGCACTCCCTATGCTTGAATGAATATCTTTTTGGAGTGCCTCTGAATGTTTGTTTGGTGCATTTGCTTTCTTATTGCTATTTCTCTTAAAAATGCACTCAAACCTTTTATTTCTATCTTGCTAGGATTAGAATTTATTTTATCTTTTTAGGCTGATAGAAATCTATGCATTGGCTTAGAGTGTGCATTGACTTGGGGCATGATATTTAATAAAATGTTTATTCTTGAAAACATGTTTTTACCAAGTACAATGAATTAGCCTTTGTTATAGTAGGTAATGGTCTCAATCAAATAGGAGGAGATTGTTGGGTATGCTTATTATAAACCACTCCTATTACCTAGATTTGATTGATCCCATAACCTAATTTTATCTTTTGTGGACTTTAGGTTATATTGTAAGAAGTGTTAAACTTCATTTTTAGAATAGTCCACTTTGATAGTATAGGCTTTAGATTGATAGGCTTAAATTTTTCTAAGCTTGGAATTTTAGTGGTCAAGTCCTTGACCGTGAGAACTCTCCTTGACCGTGGTAGGTCACCTGACCGTGGAAGACCACTCGACCGGAAAGCTCTCGACCGTGAGGCCTCGACCGCAAGAAATGAAGATGTCCAAGTAACCCAAGTTTGTTCAAACTTAACCTTGGTCAAACTATGGTTAGTTTAGAACGTTGCAAAATTCAAATTTCAAATTTGAATACATCTGTTAGTGGGACCACCACTACTATGCAACAAAAGGACAACTCAGACTGAGCTCCAATCAGAATTCAACAGCTCACTGTCCTTCAACTTGGAGCCCAAGCAATTCCAACAGCTATTTTCTCATTCAAGGCTATAAATAGTCCTTGAGTTCTTCATTGAACATTGCTAAGATTCAAAGAGAGAAATTGCTGTTGAAATACTTGGTGATTGAAGATCATACTCAAGATTTCCAGAATCCTTTGAATCTTCAAAGAAATCACCTTCAAACCTTCAAAGATCTCCAGCAACAAACAAGTCATCTCAAGCCTTGTAACACACAAGATTCATTAGGCTCTACAATCACTTAGATTTTAAAGAGCTTCTGATTCTTACACACACAGTCACCCCAATTGATCAATCACATAGATTGAATTAAAAGGGATACACTGGTCTAAGTCTAGGATTTATTCTTCATAGAAGGTAGGTGTTGATTCAAAGCTTCATCTCTATAATCTGTACTCTCAAGAATCAATATATACCTCCATTCAAAATCCAAGACTGACCATATTGGTAAAGGACGTAGATCTTTTAACAGATCGAACCTTTCCAAATACTTGTGTCATTTTACTTTCTGCAAATTTACTTTCAAGTATTGTTCATCTTGTTCTTTATTGTTCATATTAATTTTTTTTGTCGTTTAGTGTTTTGATCTTTCAGATTTATGAACTGTTGTGAATTGTGTTTGTTTGTTCTCCACATTGCCTTAGCTAAAATCTGACTAACTTATCTTTTGCCAAAACTTCTAAGACAACAACTTTCAATCTCTCAACCATCTGACCGCAAATCTCTGACCGCAAATCACTTGACCGCATCTCTCTCGACCGGAACAACTTGACCGTGAGAAAGAATACACTTAGAGATTTTTATCAAAACAACCATACCTTATTTCTATCGAAAACTTCCGCTGTGCATATTACACCTTGACCGCGTGGCTTATTACTTGACCGCAAAACTCAAGATTGTAAGCACTTGGTTGAATTTTGAAAAAAGGTTGAAATTTTAAGTAGGCTATTCACCCCGCCCCCTCTAGCCTCCTTTCTCATACCCTTGTTGTGTCTTTGGGACCAACATCAACATTATCATATTCCGACGTAGATAAAGTGTGTGTTAGTGCCTTTGTGGAGCGTTGGCACCGTGAAACTAATAGTTTCCATTTGCCGTTTGGGGAGATGACCATCACCTTAGATGATGTGAAGTGTCCTACACGGCTCCCACCTACGGGCTATCCATTTATTTATAATGTTGCAAATTTTATGTCTACACCTTCTGCTTTGGTTGATGATGTCTTGGGAGTGTCTGAAGCCGAGGCTCTCGCATGAATGAAAGGTCCTATGGGTTCATCAATCAAACTTGAGTGGTTGCGCACTACATTCCAAGGAAAACTGACATCCAATAACCGAGTCACAATTGTGTTTGCAGTGAGGACATACATACTTTACTTATTAGGTTGCGCCATGTTCGGTGATAAGACCAGAACTGGAGTGAACCTTTATTGTCTGGATTTTTTTAGAGATGTTGAAAATGTTGGTGGGTATGCTTGGGGAGGGGGAACCCTAGCTTTTCTATACAGGCAACTAGGGCAAGGATCTAGATATGGATGCAAACAAATGGCCGTGCATTTAACGCTCTTGGAGGTGCGTAACTATTGTTTGAATTTATTGTGTCTATACTTTATATGTGTTTTTATATGTGTTTCTTATCAAAAAAATAAAAATAAATGTCATTTATGTTGATACATAATTGTTGACATATGATATGGAGGCATGGATATATGAGGGTTTTCCCATTTTTAGGCCTGATCATAGCATTTCATACGCTGTTGATGATCCGCTTGCAATGAAGTGGCTTCCATTTAAGGGTCAAGGATCATCAACAGACTTCTGCAATCTAAGCGGGAGGAGATTGACAGACTCAGAGCAACAGATGTAATTATTTCATGTTGTTATATTTACGTTAATATTCTTTATATTTCAATATATTATTAATACTTTATATTTTGATATTCGTAGGTTTTTTTGACTCTATATACATCATATGTGAGAGAAACATATCATTTTTCCCGTGTTGCTCTATTTCTTGGATGTATATCGATTGGATCAGTTACAATAACAAATCCATGCTCCCTATAAGATGAATAGAGAAGACTGAGGGAGGAAGAAGAAGTCACACGGCTGGCATTACTTGACTCAACCAAAAGACAAAGATGAAGTAAAATACTATTAAAGAGAGACACGCACACACTGGTAGAAATATTGTGACCCTAGATGAGTCGTGCCTTGGAGTTTATTCCCATTATATAATATTAAATACATGAAGAGTCCTACACTACCTATGTTCTATAAATAAGGAAAAGATCGATATAAATAGTACAATGATAATCTTACCTAAACTAAACCTTTCTATCTATTGAATAATATATACACATATATTTACGCTAATAATCACTTCTTTTAGTACGCACCCATTCATACAATCTCTCCCAAGATATAAAGTTTAAAGGCATAGTGAACACGTGTGTGAAGTCTTCAAACACATCTTCAAATTCAACTGTCGCATGATTGTCTGGATGAGCAACACTTTCACTGGTTTGCTCTGTTAAGAAAAATCATTATTTAACTTCACATAACATGTTGTTCAACCATGGGCAATAGAACAGTTACACAATGTTCGGCCATAGGTGACCGAACAACAGGATATTGTTCGCTACTAGTGTTTGAACAATAATAATATGTTCGGCCACAAACGGTCGTTTTTGTATACAATGTTTAGCTGGCGTCGGCTGAAATTATTGCATTTGTTCGGTCGGTTTCTGCCGAAACGTAAAAACGATGGTTTTTAACCATACTGTGAAAAATGCAAAGAAAGCGAATAAGTTTCATGAAAGAAAGGCTTACATTTGCGCTGAAATTCTGCATCGTTTCTTCCATGATTCTTAATCTTTCAAGACAATTGAATTTTGGAAGAATTCTTTTCTAGAGATAGAGAGATTTTGATTTTCTTTTAACAGGGAATGTAAAAACAATGGGGTAAAAAATTAGGGTTGATGGATGACGGAGTTAATGCTATGGGTGTATTTAGTATAGGGTTAGTATGGGTATTTTGACTAATGGCATTTTTGAAAGAATATTAATTACGAGTTTATTCAGCAATCGTGCAGGAGTGAATAGTAGTACTCTTATTTTCGGGACTAGTTGAGTTAACATTATCCCACTTGCATATCATATATTCTAGTTTAGTCTCGTAAATGTGGCAATGGATTTAAATAGTTCATAAGAATCGAAATTAAAAAAAAAAAAAAAAAAAAAAAGATAAAAGAATTTTGACTTAATTATTAAATGATACTATCCAACAACATGATTAAATTTCAAAAGGGGATTAGAATTAGATTTGGGAATCAATGACAGTAGCAAGAAAAGAGGGCATCAGTGAGATAATAATATTTGTAATCCAAGGCATCTGGAAAAGGAGCTTTAAAGAAATCATTGCCTGAAGATGAACACAAAAAGTACAATGAGATAATCATGTTGTCTTTCCTTTCTTCTCCCTACCTTTTCATTCAGTCAAACATTTTTTGCCACCATAACTTTATACAAGAAAATCTCAGTCTCCTAACTTAAATCATAATAACTCATCATCAAAATCCATTTTCTTTCGGTTCCCACTATTTTTTCTACTATTACTACCATCTAATCGAACACTTGAAAATTTCTTACCTCCTTCATAAATTAGCTTTAAAAAAAAAAATCCCCCCGTAAAAGTCAATTCTTGAAGCATTGAACACGTGGAGTACCTCCGAATACCATTGCTCTTGTTAATGACATGCCTAATGATGGTTAGTTCCAACACGATGACGATGATGATGATCATGACTTGATGGAGACGATAACTTTAGATGCTCCATAACCACTATGCTTTATTGATGCCGCCCCTAAATCTTGTTTATAATCCTAATAAGATGTAATAGAGGAGGGTTACCGGTAATGAAACCAGCATGCCGAAAATTACCCTGCAAAACAAGATAATGGTAGCATTCTCAAGTCAACGATATGCGCATGCGTAGCAGCCATAACCAAAATTTGTTTCCAAGAATGATTACTATCAGATGAAATAGTCAACTGCAAATGATTATCAGATGAAATACTCAACCTAAAGTGTTTTTGTCAAAATAATTTTTGCATTAAAAATTTCTTTCAAAAATCCATTAACATTTATTCCAACACAGAAAAGGGGAAAAGAAAAGTAGCTGTGAAGTAATATCGATCTAACACAGTCCAAACCCTTTTCTTTCTTTTCTTATTTATTATTATTATTATTTTATTTTTTTTGAAAAACAGTTCAAACCATTTGAGACGATTATTATTATCTTTTTTCTATGACTGGATAAAAATAGGCGACAAGGTAATTGGGGAAGGGATGGAACGATAAAGTAGAAGAAGAAGAAGAAGAAGAAGAAGAAGAAGAAGAAGAAGAAGACTTGTTAGAAGTTAAGGTAGCTTAGGAATTAATGGTGTATTCAGCTTACCCAGTACTAAGTATGTCAGGATGCAAACCATATTCCCTTGCAAACACGAAAGGTACAATGCCTTGGGGAAGAGCTGCCTGAAACAAAGACGAGCAGCATATATGATCGATGATTACAATTCCTAATTTTTCAGATTAATCTACGAAACTATTATTTTTTTTCTTCTAATTTGAAAATCAAGGCTTGGAATTGAGTTGTCAATCCAACCCCTTCACCTTGATAACAAATTAACAATACCTGAACTATGGCTGTATGCAAACGGACACCCCTAAGTCCAACAACAACAGATGCTGCTGACATTAACATTGGCCCTCCCACAAACCGAATCAGCATCCCAATAGTGGCCATTTTCGTGCCACAAGAAATTATCTTTGGCTGAAGCGCCATGAACAAGCCTGCAATATAATTTTATAATTCAAATATTAAATAAAAAGCGTGCAATAAAATTAAATTTTTGGGATATTCACTTTGGGACGGAGGAGTAGTATATTAGTAAATACCTAAACTGAACATAGCCATCCCAAGACCAGCATCTGAGATTATCTTGATCGAGTATTTAACCAAGCTTGGCATCCCCACGTTCCATCTACTTAGATCATAACAAAATTAATTTAAAATGGATTTCTAACTTCCTTTCAAATAAACTTTTTTTATCTTTTCCAAAAATTTGCTTATGGAAAGCCATAGTAAATAAGATCATGTTAAGATTGGGTAATCAAGAGTTGAAAGTGAAAGCTCTGTAATAGACTTACTTAAATGAGATTAGAGACCAAATTAACCCCAAGATGCTTGAGTAGGTATTTGGATTACGAGAAAGCTTTCTTCCAACCATGATTAATATGAGTCTTAGCATTACAATAGCACGCGGCATTTCTTGATCCGTGGCTTTTCCATCTGAATCACCTTCTTCTTGTACCGTAATTTTTGAACAATCCCTGAAGCTAAGATCTTTCTCTGCAGAATAATCAATTCAAATTCATATCAATAAAAACTTATCTAGTATGATATTATTAATTATCCTAATTTTCATTAATCAAGAATAATTTCCATTTTTTGTATGTCTTTGTTTTGTACTGCACTTAGTTACATATGTGCAACCCTTTTAAGGAATGTTTTCACATATACTACCTCCGTCCCAATTCAATGTGCATCTTTACTGTTTGGCACAATATTTAAGGAGAGAGTATTTATATTCAAATAGTAGTGTTAGTTGAATAAATTGTGTGGTGGAAAATGAAGAGAGAGAATGAGTGGGGTAAATAGTAGTGTTAGTTGAATAAATTGTGTGGTGGAAAATGAAGAGAGAGAATGAGTGGGGTTAAATAGTGGGGTTAGTTGAATATAAAAATAATAAAAGACTTTCCTTTTTTGGATTGTGCACATATCAACGACACCCACTTAAAAGGCAAGTGTGCACATTGAGCTGGGACGGAGGTAGTAGTAGTATTAGTGGTCTGCTAACATTACGAATAAAAGTAGACCGCGCATTCTTCACTAGTGGTTTATAACATACAAAGGCAAATAATAACTCGAGAACGAATTCCAAGAGGGGATACAATTTCTTTGACATGCTCTTCCGTCTCAAAATAAATACGGAGTATATATTTTTTTATTTTTGATCAATAGCAAATAGATATTTATATTGGGAAGGATGTAAAACATGATTGTGCTCATGCTATTTCTAACTCAAAGAAGAGTCCAAGAGGTCCTAATCAGGATGGGTCAATGTGGTCCAAGTCTACTGAATTGATTCTTTACTATGCATTAAACAGAGATTTTCATGTGGTCTGTAGACAAGCATACAGCCAAAACCGTAATATCAGCTAGTCATCCATGTTTCTGGGGCAATCATCTAAATTCTTAAAAAAAAAAATATATATATATACTGACATTCATTTTGGGACGGGAGGACTGGTTTTGTTCAGCCTGCGTAGTTTAGTTTAGTGTTTAGTTTAAGTTTGTTTTTATTATGTCCTTTGCTCTGGACACCATGCATAATGTAAAAATGTTATAGCACATATTGCCTTTTTTTTTTTTAATCAAGATCCTTTGAAAATATTACTAGTACAAAACAAAATTTGGAATAATTGGCAATAATGACAAATAGGAAAATTACTTATTTTGATTTGAGAAAAATGACAAAAAAGAAATATAGTGTCACTATCTGTCACAACCAAAATTGACAGAACAATGCTTACCTCCGACAGCATCTCTGTGCCCTTGTTGCTCCCCTCCTTCCGCAACCTGACACATCCTTGGCGACTCCCACGCCACCTTCAACCCTCCGAACGCCGGCGAACTCTGCCTAATCACCTTCCCTCCCGCCGGAGACCTAATCCACACCGGCGTATTCGACGCCGAATCCATCTCATTGAAACTCGACGGCCGTGGCGTCGGCTGCAACGAATAAACATCCGACGACGCGTACCCCGACAGCCGAGGACTGGCTGACCTGTACCCGAACGCCACGTCACCGTTTCCCGGCGTGTTAATCGAGAAAATTTCGGCACCGGAGAGATTCGATGCCCTAGGGGTGAGGCCGATGGATGAGGACAATGCGGAGTCATGGAGGGAGGATATGGAGCGTCTGATGCGAACGCGGATGCGGCCGTCGACATCGGTTTCGGATTCGGTGCGAAGTGGGTCCCGGCCGTCGAGGGAGATGACGTCGCCGTCGATCTCGAATTTCGTGATGGATGCAGCAGCAGTGCCCGGGAACTGGTTTTGGATCAGTATGGTTGCAGCTCTGTATTCAAACAGGAATAACAACAAAGAGTACCTGCACCCATATAAAATCCCACATTTTACCTTAATTTTCTTCAACTATAATTAACCTCTTTTCACTTAAATTACAAAAAAAAAAAATATATATTTGTAAGTATTTGATCAATATTTTGTTAATAATAATATTTATAATAATGTCTTGATAACAAGTTTAAAGATTTATTATAACAAAAGATTGTCTAAAGTTAATTTAGAATAACAAAAAAATGGAGAACATTTCCCGGGAGTCGGGACGAAGAGTATCATTTTATTATATAAGTAAAATATGTTACATTGATCACTTTTCTTCAACAAAACAAAATGAAAAAAGATCAATTGATCACTTACTAAGTTACTATAGATCTGTTTTCTTAGAATTTATAGAAATACTTAGAGGACAGAGAAAGAAAGAGAAAATTTTGGGGAAACTAGTTTCTCCATAAATTATAAAAAAATCCTGTTTTTATAGGAGTTAAGGTTTAGAGTTTAAGGTTTAGGGTTTAAAATTTAAGGTTTAGGGTTTAAAGTTTAAGGGTTAAAAAGTGGACTTTTTATAACTTATGGAGGAACTAGTTTCCCCCAAAACCAACTCAGAAAGAAATACTTACACTTTTGTGCACTTATTTTTTATTTCATTTACATTTGCAAAAGTTTCTGCCTTATGCTCTATATAAAGTGCATGGAAAGAGATTAAACTTTTTATTTCCTTCATTCTTTCAAAAAAAAAAAAAAAAAAAAAAACCTTCATTCGTGAAGGATTGTTACTTTTTTTTTTAAGATCCTTGGAGGCTGGAATATAAATAGGCCTCAATGACTTCCTGAAATTCTTTCCATCGAATTTCAGAGAGTAAAATGGGAGAAAACCCTAAAATTCCCCTTTGGTCCACTTCTATCTATATCTGAAATATGAATAGTCAAAATAACTTTCTACTTTTAAAAATTTACA
The DNA here is from genome assembly GCA_026119855.1 of Campanula takesimana. NCBI lineage: Eukaryota > Viridiplantae > Streptophyta > Magnoliopsida > Asterales > Campanulaceae > Campanula > Campanula takesimana. Next base: position 1,559,378 of record JAOWBW010000187.1, on the reverse strand, counting down.
AAATCAAAATAACCTTTTTATTCCCTTTATAAACTCTTGATTTTGAAACTTTGCTTTATACTATGATAATTCAAATGAACATTAACTCACACGACATAGATTCTTAACTTCTTACAGAGTGTCTCCGATTCAATCTCTTCCCCATAGCAAAAATATAATGTTATAGACAAGAAACATTTACATATATATAATTAAAAAAAAAAAAACTAGGAAAAATATCATTAGTTTAGAGACAGATGGAGCATCGCATTATTACGTGAGCACTGTTTAAAACATACAAAGAAATCGGCGGTATATTATTATATACGACAAACACGTGATATGTGTATATAGATATAGTCTTAAACTAATTAGGCTGTAGGGTTTTGAAGAAAATAGAGAAAGCTACGATTCATGGAGTAGCCATCCAATGTTTCCAACAAAAAAAAAAAAAATAGAAAAAAAAATATACTACCTCTGTCCCAGCTCAATGTGCACTGTTTGATTTTTTTTGTCAATTTGACTGAACTTTGACATTAATTTTATGAAAATCTGTATATCTCTAAGCAATTTTGAAAAGTGTTATTGATACTATTTCTAACAATAAAACAATAACAACTTTTAAAATTGTAATAGCTAGATTTTCACAAAATAATGATCAAAGTTCGAATGCATTGACCACTTGAAGAACAGTAAAAATGCACATTGAGCTGGGACGGAAGTAGTATATATATATTGAAGGTTAAGGAACAAAATACATACCAGATAATGCATTGAAGAACAACAAGTTGAACCATAAGACTCTGAGTAAAATCTCCATACATAGCATTGAGCAAAGGAATCCCCATAACAAGTGTATTTGGCAAAGTAGACACTGAGAATAGAGTTATTAACCAATCTAACCCTCCACCTTTTCCTCTTCTGAAAATAGCCCAAAAACACAGCAAAAACAGCACAAAACCTTTTGAGAGTGTATCAGCTAGTATGAACTTGGTGTCCATCTCATAAGGGTTATTTTGGGAAATGAAATGAAATGAGAGGATGGGGACGGCGAAAACCGCGACAAACCGGTTGATGCCGGAGCATTGAGCAGGTGTGAATATTTTGCACCATTTTACTGATACGTATGCTACTAGCATTGCGAAGTAAAGAGGGATCATCGCGCACATTACCTTGTAGAAATCATCACCACTTATCATCTTTGGTTTTTTTTTTTTTTTTTTTTTTTTTAGCTAAGCTAGTTGTAGAGTTTACTATAAGGTGGGGGGGGGGGGGGGGGGGGGAGAGTAATGGACTAGGAAGGTTGGATATTGTTATATAGGAGATTGATGGGTGGACGAAAATGCCCTTATGATGTTTCCCTTAAAGAATTTGTGGTTTGTAAATGTAGTTGGAATATATGTTTAAGTCAAATTTATGTATGATTGCATGCTAAAGCATTAGACAAATTCAAGTGGTGTCGACAATTTTAGTATAAACAAAGAATACTAAGACAAAAATCAATTGCATATGATTCTTGAAACGTAAAGCATGAATGACACCATATGGTATAGTATGCATCATTTCATTAGTTGGCTGCAGTACTACATCCAACTGTTGAATACATACTAAAAAAAAAAAATCAAATTTATAGTCCTGTAATAAATATTAACTACGTACTACAGCCAAATGATGACTACAGGCTAAAACAATTTCAAATCTACAGTCTTATAATAAATATTAACTACAGGCTACGCTACATGAGTTCTAAATTTCTAGAACTAAAATTCGACTTTATGACCAATTATAACCGAAAGGGTTTTAAATTTCTAATTAATCTCTCTCTTTAAGGTTTGTTATGAAATTGAAGTGATATTTGATTCGTGAAAGGAGCTTTCCATGATGAATAATACTATGGGCACAAAAAAGTCACAAAATCTCACTCACAAAATCTTAAGTGTAGTGATTTTATTGGTGTTTTAAATTAGAGTGTGGCGGGTTCACTATCGCTACAACCAATAAAATATCGTCACCTCATCGTGTGAGCATGATTTTGTAACTTTGTTTTGTGCCACTAGCATTGCTCTTCCATGATTATGGGATTTGATACCTCAACTATGTTGTACGTTGCAAATTGTACCTCAATAAGTGGTTTTTTTTTCCTGCATTAGCACCACATGATGGAGTTCAATCTATAGTGGCCCTTTAAGCAAAATGATAACAATTGTCATTTCAACTCTCCAAAGTAAGTTTATGACACAAAACTCACGCGTTGACTGACTTATTCACTCTTAGGGCTCGTCTAGTTTGACCGTTACTCCCTCCGTACTAAACTTATCGCTATTTATTTTCATTTGGACGTTTCATACTTATTGCTACTTACCAAGATGTTCAATTTTCCCTTTCATACCCACTCACAACAATTATCCACTAACTTATTTCATTTCTTCTACCCACTCACATTACTTTCTTTTCCAACATATTTTCTTAATCCCCGTGCGCTCTCTTTTAGTAGCAATAAGTATTGGACGGAGGGAGTATGTGATATAGTAGTAAAAGAAGTATTTGCTAATGTTTAACACATACGTGAACACTTTTTTTTTTAACTTTTAACTAAAAAGGCATTTCCTCTTTTAACTTGCGAGAAAAATATGTGAAACAACGGTGATCGATTGGGTCATACAATTTGAGCCCGGTTTTGAAAAGAATTTGAGTGTATTGTTGTAAATTTTGTACCGTATCTTTTAATTCAAATATTTATGCATAATCAGACTACACATAAACATTAATTTAAACATTTATGTATAATCACACAAACACATGGACTATCTTTTACTAATACATGTGTGTGTTTTGTTTGGACACATTTCCGACAGCCCAGTGTCCTACTCCTTACCATTTGGTGCATTTTGCGTGGAAACACAAAGAAAATGTATGTCATATATTCTTACCTAAGGTAATTATTATTTGTTAAGGGTAAATATAAAGTCACAAAAAATGCCACAAAATGTGGCTTACAAAATGATGTGTCAAAATTCTATTGTTGTTTTTTATTAGAGTATACCGGGTCCACAATCGATGCAACCAATAAAATATCGTCACCTAACTTTGTATCATTATTTTGTAAACTTCTTTTGTACCCCTAGCATTGTCCTTTTTTTAATTACTCTAAATATTGAATAATGAAGGCCCACATGTAGATGACAAAAAAAAGTGGGCCTAAATCTACCATGAAGACCGGCCCATCTGATAATAGCTTAAGCTGTACTTGCAGACAAATATATATACAGTAAACTAGTGGTCCTATTTCCATTTCTTGCAATACAAACCCTTGGCAATCATTTTCACTCATGCCATAAAATCAAGAATCTTGGAAAAAATTACTCCCTCCGACTCATATTTATTGCTACCAAACGGGAAGGCACGAGGATTAAGAAAATATATTGAAAAATTAAGTATTATGGTAGGAGAGGGAAAATAAGTTAGTGAATAGTTGTAGTCAGTGGATATGAGAGAGAAAAGTGAACATTTTGGGTAAGTAACGATAAGTATGGAACGGAGGGAGTATGCCTTTAATTATAATAGTGCCCTGTCCATGTTTTTTGCAGGCCTTTGCTAAACCTCTGTTTCCATGTTTGTACAGTTCTGGTGTGTCTAAGTTGTACATCTGATAAAGTTAAGTAACTTGGATCCAACTTATATTTTCACTACTAAGAAAAAGCGTATTTATTAAAAAGCTCAACTTTTTTTTTTCATTTTTCTCACTTAAAGTTATGATAAAGTGACCATGATTTACAAATCCACATATTATGAAACTGATCATCACTCATCAGCCTTATACTGAGAAAGCATATATTATCATGAGATCGTTTGATGCACACGTGATACGTTTATGTAACTTTAATCGATTAATAAATCTTGTCAGTATCAGTGTAAATATTACTCCCTCCGTTCGGGAGTAAGAGTCTCACCCCTCATTTGCACGCTTATTAATAAATATTAGAAGTGATGTAAATGTTGTGAGTGTAAAAGTAAAGTATGAGAGAGAATGAGTGGGAGAGAATAGCGAATTGATTGGTGTTGTGAGTATAAAAGTAAAATAGGAGAGAGAATGAGTGGGGTGAATAATAAAGATTTTTTGCCATTTTAGGAATGAGACTCTTACTCGGGGACGGACCAAAAAGGAAAATGAGACTCTTACTCGGGGACGGAGGGAGTATTATTTTTCATGATGTAAATTAGTATAGCGCTGGCGTGTAACGCGTAAATTTTGTGAGATTTGGGGTTGTGTGATGTGTAGCCTAATTGCACAACCGCCGATGTAATGAGCTTATTATAAAATGTACATATCATATCTTAATAAATGTAACTGTCTTAATAAAATTTGTAGCTCATTTTTTCTCTCCACTGAAAATATAACACATAGTGGCGGACCTCGAATTTTTAAATACCGGGTGCAGAATACTACATAACTTCAAACTAAAATTTTCCGTAACGCAATTACATTATAATACATAACTATAAATACAATTGTCTCATAAAAATTTCGTAACGCAGACTAACAACGAGAATTCGAGAATTTTATTGATAAAAAAGATTGACACTTGTACTTAACCAGTTGTGTTTGCATTTAGATTGAGTTGATATAGTTGCAAAAAAAAAATGTTATTCTTATAAATTTTAGTGACAATAGATTTAAAGAATTTTTCTTATATATTTTAGTGATATTGCAATATTTTTAAAAATATTTTAAATTATTACTAATAATTCAAAAAATATAATGTAAAAAAAGCCAAATCACTTTTTTCTAAAAAAAAAAAAAAAAAAAAGCCTAAATTAGTTAAGCTTGAACTCAAAAAGAATGGATAAAAGCCCATGAAAAAAAATAAGCAACATGAATGAGTAAAAAAGAAAAATCACCTCATTTGCTACAAATAGGTTTGAACCTTGACCATTCATAGCTCACCTAAATACCCTAACCACTAGAGAAGACAATCTGTTTTGTTTTCATTTGGAACTCTATTTATATATCTACTCATTTATTCTGGGGATGCACTCAATTAGAAAAAAATAAAAGAATTAGTGATTTATCTAGTTTACCCGGTACACGTGCACCCCTCCTACTATGGGAGGTCCGCCCACACACTTATTATTATAAGCTTGGAATTGACATATAGTAGCAGTGTGAAAGAGCTAAGATTCTTCTTCTCTGTTGTGGGTTAAGTGTGTAGACTTAGATAGTGAAAGAGGAGCACGCTCTCGCTAGCTACGCACCTGCACCTATTAGTATTAACCCCCCCCCCCCCACCCCAACTCCCCCCCCCCCCTCCACCCCACCCCACACAACGATCAGTCTTTGTCCCTGCCTTTTCTTTTTTTCCTTTTTTTTTTTTACTACTCCTTTTACTAGTCATTTTTATGAGTTTAAATCACTTGTATTATTTATGTGGGTTATATTTTTAAACAGACAAATTGTATTCACTCTCATGATTGTTTACAATGAGAAGAAGGAACTATATACACAGTCCTAAGATCACGTAACTTGATATAATTATTCTATTCTATATACTAAGGAAACTAAATAATGAAACTATGGAAACTAAATAATGAAATTACAGTGACTTCCAAAGTCAAATTAAGGGAATATATATTTGCAAGGCTTACAAAATACAAGGCACGAGTAATTGACCATAATGCCCTCATATATATACTAAAAACACTCAGTACGTTCAGTTTGAAAAAAGCGCTCTGTCCCTCATCTCTCTCGCGCACACGACGACGCCGACAGCACCGCCACTTCCAACACAACACACCCACACCAACATCGCCGCCGGCAACAATGAAGAAGCTCCACACCGTCGGTGGAAAATCCGGCGCCGGCGCCTCCTCTACCGCCACTCAGGTAACCCTCAACCCTAACTTTCAATTTCAATTCCTTATTTGGCTTTTATGCCTAAATTCGATCCTATAATGCTTAATTGTTGTTTACATTTGATCCTACATTGTTATAATTGTGTTTTATTGCTTTATTTGGAGTTTGTTGTTCAAATTTTGTTCGAACTGGTGGTTTACAAAAATCTGGAAATGTCGGGTTGGTTTCGTGTGGTAGTTACACGAGTTGTTTCTGTATATTTCGTATGAACTTCAAACAAAATGTTGAGAACCATTTCGTGTGAATTCATACGAAATACACATAAACATCTCGTGTAAATACCACACGAAACCAACCCTGAACCATTTCGTGTGTTTCGTATAGATTTACACGAAATGTTGATAACCATTTCGTGTGTATTTACACGAGATTGCTGTCAATATTTCATGTATATCCACACGTAATGAATTCTGTAACTGAAATAAAAAAAATTGTAGATTGATGATTTATTGTTGTAGATTGTTTGTAGCACTGTTTATTTGTGGAATTATCGCTTATTTATTGTCTCTTATTTAAATTTTTTGTAGGGACGTGAACGCTCGACTGCTTCTAACAGAAAGAGGAAGGCTAATGAGGCAGATTTGCGGACTAAAAAGAGGCATGACAAAAATGTCTTGACTGAGGATGTACAGCGTGAGGATTCAGGACATGAGGAGAGTACAGATGCGGAGTCGTCATCTTCTGATTCTGAGGAGTCGTCATCAGACGCACGCGAGGGAGATGCACGAGCATCTGATGCCGGGGAGGAGGAGGAGAAGGCTTTGAGTCCTCGCAGGAGGCAGGGTCGGCAGGTGGGTAGAGGGGAGGCACGGGCCGCAGGGGGAGGAGGCGTGTTTTACCATGGGAGATTGAGAGCGACCCTGGTGGCAGCCCATAGGTTTGTGAGCTACTGTACGGGTTCGGTCACCACCGAGCCCGAGAGATTTGGGGCGACCCCACTTGTCAGTCAGTGGTGAAGTTCCATACTAGACAGCAGCATCTGGATAGGTAAGCTATATGTTTATAAATAGTTTTTTTATTTGTTTATAAATAGTTTTATTATTTGTTTTTATTGTGATATTTATAATGTTTTGTTTGGAATCAATAGGTTCTCGCGTGCTAGTCTGGCGGAGGATAATAGAGCTTGGTTGACTGCAGTTGATGCATCGGGTATCCAGCACCTGCATGATACCACCATTCGCCGGACTAGCTCGGCGTTGCTGACGGCATTTGTGGAACGGTGGTCTCCTGAGACTAACACGTTCCACATGCCGTGGGGGGAGATGACGATCACGATGCATGACGTCACTCATATTCTAGGTATATTGTTGTTATTTACTTTTATCAATTTCATTAAAATTTTCAATTTTATTAATTTTTTCATTTTCATTTTTTAGGTATCAGCTGTATAGGTTTTCCGGTTAGGATAGCGGATTACTCCATACTCTCCGAATGTTCTGTCCATGCATACGGATAAGTTACTACACTTCGGAACCCATACCACGAACAGGTCTGAGAGTGAGCATAGCAGGTTGAAGAAGGCCTTGGGAAGTGCTTCTTCTACTTTTGACACAATCTTCAAAAAGGCTCATGAGATCATGGAAATCCAAATAACAAAAATCAAAGCTAGTATGGAGAAATCAAATAGCAGAATTCCAAATGATATGAAGACCTGTAATCTGTATCACGACATATTGGGGCGAGTGTCAAATGTAGCCTTGGACATCATCAAAGCAGAGCGGACTCGTAGTGGGGATAATTTCATGGATCCCTCAGACTGTGGGTGTTACTTCAGGCGAACACATGGACTTCCATCTAGTCACGAGATTGCATGCATACGAAAATCTGGGAGCCGGATTGAGCTGTCCTCGATTCATGCTTTTTGAAAGAAGTTGGATATTGAACTAGACTACTGTCCAACTGAGCCTTCAATCAATAAAAATTCTTTTGAAGCTATGTGGAATGACCCTACAGAACGCACTTGAGCCAGTGAAGAGAAAGTTGTTCCAAACGATAAATGAAGGGCTATATCCACAAACCAGAGATGCTTCTGAGCCAGATCATATTTCAAAGGCAAATAAACCCCGGACCACCAGTTCCAGAATACTGTCAGATTGGGAGCATACTGACAGATATTTTGGAGTCCCCGCTACACCACCATCCACTAGCAGCATGTCTAGATCTTCATTCATTGCATCAACCCAATCGAGTTTGAAGTCCACGCTTAATCGGAAATCAGCTCCAAATTTTATGGCAGTGATGCCTTGTAAATAGAATTCACCCAAATTAATCCAGAATGTTCCTTTAATTTTATGGCACAAGTAATTTTATGGCAAGAAATTACAACAGTTGGTGTGATGATGATGTTACGAACGATAATAGGTATTTTGGTGACTAGTTATGCAAGGACTTTGGAACTGCTCTTACAGAGGTGGCGCCTGTACAAACTGCCTAAATTTCGTGATGTTGGTAGATCAATGGGTATGATTGATTTAGTTCATGTGGAAAATTTTTCAAATCAAGTCATATCATAACAACCATTGATTAATAAAAATAAAAAAATTGACTAAATCTAAGTCTTCCACTAGAGCAAGGTCCTACCTAAACAGTTTCAGATACACTCACACATAACGTGGCACATAAAACTAATACTCTGTTACATAATAAATACATTATAAATGTTACATTTTTTATTTTGGCTTGTTTAAAATTCATGTCGCATTTTTAGTAGTGGAATACAAAGTGTGATGATCTCCCTAAATCGATATTTCTTATAAGCACTTAGAAAACATCAAAAGGATTTAGAAAGTAAAAATAATTTATCAACCGTGACATTTATTTCAGAACAACAGTACGTATATTATTTGAGTCGCGCACAAGCACACACGTATCCCTCTCTCTCTCTCTCTCGACACAACATGGGCAATGTCTTGTTATTGTTAACTAGCTAGTGGGTCATTCACTAAAATTAAATGTGTATCAACTAGTATAAAAAACCATACCATTCAAAATTAATCTGGATACTTGATATTATAAGCACGAGGTTATAATGTACATTTTGCAACTAGTACAAAAAAAAAAATCTTTTATCTATTTTTTTATTTTTGCTTTCATATACAAATTATATAGTACTAGTTGCAAATTGTACGTGACTTGGCAGTTGCTATGCATGGATATGACCAATTGTAATGGGCATGTTCATGTTGCGCTCTACTATGCTGTTGTGAGTGGTTAGGTCGTAATATTGATATTAAAGCTATATATGGGTTTCAGATTATGCCAATTAATAATCCAAGCATATATAGTATTTCTCTGTCTCATGATAAATGTCGCATTTTACTTGTCAACATTTTAAAAGAACAATATATTTTACTTATTTATACATATTACGTTACGTATGCTATGGTAACAATACATTACAACTATTTTCTTGTTTAAAAATGTAATAGTTATTTTGAATTAAATAAAAAATACGAATTGAGACAGTGGAATCTATATCTATATATATATCTATACTCTATACTATATTAATAACAAGATAGTCACTTTCCCTCTCAAAAATGTCACTATCAACGGCAAAAGTGTAATCTCCACCAAATAAGGACAAATATGTCATTATCTTTAATTTGGTACAAATACTCAACTTTATATGTAAATTGATTTTTATTTTATAGTTTTAAATCTTTTATTTAGAGAAAGTATTTGATTTCGATCAATATACAGTGAAAAATTACTCATTGATGAGGATACTAAAGCGTTGAAGTTTTTGGAGCTATTTGCGCAAGTGCGCGGAAAGCGTCGTAAATTTTGACTATGTTTATTTCATTTTAGGGTTGCGTAACGTATAAATAATTTGTAATAGGATTTTTGGAGTCAACTTTTGTTGTTTTATAATATTGATTATTCTCCCTAATATTAGTTCACTTTCATAAAGTATATAATCGGGTTTTTAATTGTGTTAATTTACTATAATAGTTTTTATTAAAAATCATTTACATTTTAGAAATAATTTTTATTGTTTGATATAAGATTATTCGTTATGTTTATAACCGTCAGACAAGTATATTTTCTAAAAAAAAAAATGCAATAAATGGGTAGTAGTTAATGTTTGTGTTAGTTATTCGGTAAGATTGATTACTATTTCAATAATGTAGAAAAGCTTTTCGCTTCCCTATTAAATTTATTTTAGTTTCAATCTTTTAAATTTATAGTAGTTTCTCGTGCATCATACGAGTGTAACACTAGTTACATACAAAATGTATTTGTATTTGCATAACAAGATGAGCGTTTCATCGGTTCCAAGTCTCATCACATTTGATAGGTCAACAATGATGAATAGACTCGGCCCACTATTGTTCATATGATTGACAAAAACAAGTTAAAAGAAGGGTAAATTGCAACATTAGTTAATGTACTTTGGAATTATTTTGTCATTTGTCCTATGGTTTGATGTGATTGGTTTAAGTGATATTTCTGGCCAAATATGTTAGAGCATAGTTAGTTAAATGTGAAAATCTAGTAAAAACGTGTTTCACCCTAAGCTTAGCGTAAAACCTGCTTTTAAAATGAGGCGGTGGCATTTTTGTAATAAATTGGAAGTTGTTTCAACGCACACGGTGGTATTTTTGTAAATAACTGACACTTATCCTATAAGTGTAACTGCCAGTGTTAGTTTTAAAAAGTGCCAGTGATATTACATTGGCACATATTAACATAGACACTGGCACTTTTCATAACTGCCAGTGCCAGTGCTAAAAAGTGCCAGTGTATGGTGCTTGGAACTTTTTAACACTAACACTGGCACTTATGAAAGTACCAGTGTCTATGTTTTATGAGTGCCAGTGGCCAAGCCTGGCAGTTTTTGATATTAACACTGGCATTTTTCTAGAAAAACACGTTTTTTCTATCCTTAGGGTAAAACACGTTTTTCCCAAGACCTACTCTAGTTAAATACAGGACGTGTATAAAACGTTGAAAATAATATACGAGTTTAATACGAAATATTTTCAAAGTTATGGTGAAAAATACGACATACAAATACGGCAACTGTAAAAATATTTCTAAACGTAACGGGTATAGTAGGAATATCAATAAAATATACAGACGTAAAAATTCTTTATATTTTATGTAGATAAATTTAAAAAAATATTAATTCTTTTTGTTAAATACATTAATATATTCATATATACACAAAATATTTATTAATTTTATTTTTAACATATGTTTCTTAAATATTAATATTACAAATTAAATATTATTATATATAAATATTTTTTTAAAAAACTATTAATATTATAAATTAAATATTTAAAATGATAAAATTGTTTTAAATTTTGGTATACGGTGAGTTTAATACGGATATAATACGTTTAACGGTTTTTACGTGTACTATACGGTTTGACTCAAAAGTACAAGTATTTTTAATTAAGTTTGGTTGATGTACGGAAAATGGAAGTTTTTTCAATTAGTCGTATGTACGTGTATTATACCCGTATTAAACGGAAAAAAAACTAACTACGTTAGAGTAGCTTTCCGTATCTGATAATCTCTCGTCCGCACATATTAAATATAACATCTTTCTTTGTAATACACTATAAAATAAATATTAATAATTTCATATAAGAATATATATATATATATATAATGTAATTTATTATTGTACAGATAATGTACAAATAAATAAATTATAATTTTTAAAATGACAAATTAAATATGACATTTATTATGGATGCGCAGGAGGCGTAATATCAGTTTAAGGAGGCTAAAATAGAGGATTACTTTTAAACCTAGTATATCTTAAACGGAAAAAAAAAAAAAAAAAAAAAAAAAAAAACTACGTTAGAGTAGCTTTCCTTATACTATAATCTAATAGTCTCTCGCCTGCACATATTAAATATAACATCTTACTTTTTAATACTCTATAAAATAGATATTATTTCTTTCAAAAAATAAAATAGATATTATAATTCTATATAATAAAATAAATATAACGTAATTTTATTATTGTACAGATAATGTACAAATAAATAAATTATAATTTTTAAAATGACAAATTAAATATGACATTTATTATGGATGCGCAGCAGGCGTAATATCAGTGTAAGGAGGCTAAAATAGAGGATTACCTTATATCTTAGGATAAATTATTTTAGTAAAATTTTACCTTTAATACTCAATCACCTGATAGGTTAGATTTTCCTTCAAGAAAAGAAAATGAGCAATGCTAGGGGCACAAAATAAGGTCATAAAATCTTGCACACAAGATGAGGTGGCGATATTTTGTTGGTTTCATCGATAATGTACCCGCCACACTCTAATTAAAAACACCAATAAAATTATTGCATCTGAGATTTTGTGAACAAGTTTTTGTGACTTTTTCTGCTCCTAGAATTATTCAAAGAAAATAGATTTAGATCATGCTATGATTGAGTTTATTGCAAAACTGACATGCGTACTTTCATTTATTTTTAATTTGACTTGCAAACTTTGGAAACATCAAATGTGGTTTGCGTACTTTCATTTTCAAAATTTTGAGACGACTTTTTTAACACCCGTTAAAATACATAATGTGACATTCCATTAAGGGGTAAAAGTGTAAGGAATAAAACTTAAAGTGCTAAAATAAAAAAAGACCATCTAAACCTCTCTCTCTCTCTCTCTCTCTCTCTCTCTCTCTCTCTCTCTCTCTCTCTCTCTCTCTCTCTAGTCTGTTCTTCTTCCCCATTAACAACCTTTCATTTGCGAGTGCTCCGTCCGAAATCAAATCGCCTTATACACCGATGTCTCGCCGGAGAACGGAAATTTTGGGGGACGATCCGTACCTGTTGTCACCAAAGGCTCCAAGGTGTTCGAGTAGGTGGAAGGAGCTTCTAGGTTTACGGAAACTCTACCAAAACAGCAATGTCAAGCAAGATAACCACAAAACCACTCCCTTTGTGCCGTCACAGAATGGCAACAGTGTTGGGTTTCCAAGTAACATGCGCAGCGGAAAATAGCATTTAAAATTTTATGAAACCCAAAGCCCATAGATCCATTCATATGATTAAATCAAATACTTGCAATATGAATGCTAGAAAAACTAACCCTTGATGACTTTGAATTTTGTCTTTAATCTTGGTGGAGAAATTGAAGCTTTAATCACGAACAAGTAAGAACACGAACTTTGAAGATGATGAGCTTCACCCTCTAGCGGTATCCACACCTTGAACGAATATCAAGAACACTTGATCTTGGTTGCTAGACCAAAATTGTGAAACACGTTTTCACAATTAATATGAACTATATGGAATATTATTTTGTGTATTATTTTGTTCTTCAATCTAGGATGTCTTAGAACAAAATAAAACTCTCTCAAACTCTTTGGAGACTTGCACAAAAGCTAGGGTTGAGTTCTGGCCGAATTTGGTTGTTTATATACAAGTTAGACCTATTCCAAATAGGAAACATGTGTCAAAACCCGTCCAAAATCCTTTTCCTAATTAAATCAGGAAACCTGTCCCGACTCACTGTGCGGCCGCCCAAAATCAGGTGTGCGGCCGCCCAGCCTGGTTTGTGCGGTCGCACACCAGGATCAGAGAGCCTTAATTTTCCAATATAGTCCTTTTAGGATTCGTTCTATTGTGTGTGACCATCTAGGATTATACTAAGTTGGCAATGGGTTCAAACATGAATCCATAAGATATGATTAGGTTCTAGCAAACCGTCATACCTACCCAAATAGCATAACTAGATACAAGTTCGCATTCCTTTAGAATATGTCACAATCCCTTTGTCCACGATCTCATTGAACACAAGTCATGGTCAAACGGTCAACTTGTTTTTGTTCAATACTTTCTCGACTCCGAATATGTTGATAATCCAAATGACATTAATCTAATCAATTCATTTGAGTCCGGCCGAACATTTTCATCAACATCATTCCTACGAGAGGCCTAAGCTTGAGATCTCTCCGAAGAGGAACAAATCCATTTAGCTTATTATTCTTCCCTACGTGAATCCGATTATGCCAATCATACACTTTATAACTACCCGGTTAAGGTAGCGTTTGATTATGTCAAACATAATGTTCATCAAGTGGAAGACTTTAATAACTTCATGTCTAAAGATTCGAATGACATAACTAATATGAGATATATGTACGACATGTACCATGACATAAATCTCATACGGCGGGTCATGTCCAGTACCTTGTTCCAAACAAGTACCCATAAATCTAACATGATCATCCCATGATCATTTAGCCTTTATACTAGTGCTTAACAAGTACTAGGGACAGAGATTATTATAAGTAAACATGAACAACAATAATAATCAAAACATCTCTTTATTGATATGAAATAAATGATAACAATTACAACGTTTATTAAACGTGCCTAGGGAACCACTACCAACAAACAGTTCCAAGTCTATCAGACAATTTCTTCATCGGAGCTCGAAATCGTCTGATTCCTCTCTTATCCTTCTGCTGCTAAAAGAAATTGATAACGAGTCTATTTTCGTATCTTCTCGTCTGTCTCGTTCATCTTCGTCCTCCGGTCACGATCACGATGACCTTCCTCGACTATCTCTAGATTCAGAGAAGCCTTTGGAAACATCAAATCTGATGAGGAGACACTGAAGCTTGGTCGCCAGAAACTGGAGCTTCAATGAGTTCCCGAAAACGGGAGCTTCGCCGGAATCATAGTCGATGTCAGTCTAGATCTGCAATTTCTTCACCCACCTTGTCATATTTTTTTGAAGATCTTTCTTTCATTTGTGTCTGTGGGTATTGATTTCATGTTAAATTTTTAATGTGTGCGTTTGATTGTGAAACGCCGGCCATCTTCTTCCTCTTCCTCCCACTTCCCGAAATAGCCCTTCCCTCTCATTCTTTCTCTCGATTGTTACAGATCTGTTCGTTATGCGTTGTGTGTGTGTGGGCATCTGGGTTTGAGTTGAGCGTGAATATGATTGCATTGAATCTAGTAAGACCATTGATTTAGTGGTCGACTGGTATGGTGGAGTTAGTCTGATCCATTTGCTAACTGCCCGGAGTCATTTGTTTTGTTGTTGATGATGGTGTTTTGTGGTGGTAAATTGTTGTGGTTTGTGTTAACGGTGATGGGTGGTGGGAGGTGGTTTGACGGAGGTGGGTGGTTGTGGTATGAACAAAAGATAAAAAGAATTATTCCATGGATTCCGGCGACCAAAGGTTCCCAGCTCATGTCTTCTCCTTTGTTCTCAGCAGCATGATTTAGGGCTTTAAGTTTTATTTATTACACTTTTACCCCCTATATGGAGTGCCCCGTTATGTTTTTAACAGGTGTTAAAAAAGTCGTCTCAAAATTTTGAAAATTAAAGTACGCAAACCACATTTGATGTAGTTTTTTGCAAAAATGACATGCGTACTTTGTGCAATATATCAATTTGACTTGCGTACATTGGAAACATCAAATGTGGGTTACGTACTTAATGTTTTGAAAATTTTGATACCACTTTTTGTGACACCCGTTAAAAACATAACGGAACAATAAACTCAGTTAGTTAATGGGTAATTGTTGTACATTACCGTAAATTGAAGCTAACAATTCCAAGTCAATTTTGCAGTTGATTCTTCCCATGACTCAAATCAGTAACCAACGGTTAGGATCTGACCCACAGCTAACGAAATACTATCATCTCCACCCTCCCCTCCCCTCTGATTTCAACATAAAAGATGTACAAACAGTGATCCATAACGTACATCTCAAACTAGGAAAATATTTCTCTCTTTCTCTAACATCGAAGCTTGCCTTCGTCTCAGCTGAGGATCTACGAATTCAAATTCTTCAATTCAAGAAACCTTGATACAAAACCCTACCAAATTCCCCGTTTTACCCCTATCCCCTCATTTAATTACCATAATATCCTCTTATTGAGTTCTTTCATATGAGAATTTTGAATTTCTCAACAGCTTTGGGAAATTCAAAATGATCGTTAGAACCTACGGTCGCCGGAGCCGCAACAACAGCCTTACCGGTAATAGCTACTCCGATTCCGAATCCCCGTCCTCCTTCAACGACGACAACGGAGACGGCGGCGGCTTTGAGAATTCCTTTTCCCTCTCACAACCCCAAGAAGATATCTACGGCTTCCATTTCTCCTCCCAAGATTCAACTGCTCACTAGTCTTTCGATTCCGACCCTTACAACTTCGATTCGTCGCAGGATTCGCGTCAATTGGCGACTTTGCCCCCAAGAAAGCAGAACTGGTTGGAGGATGGCGGCGGTGGCGAGTTGCGGAGGGCGAAGAAGGCGCGGCATGATAAGAAGCAGGTGAAGTCTTTGGGGATTACTAGGAAGAAGGTGACTGAGACGGCGACGTTAATGGAGACTCAAGAGGTCGGTGGGGATGGAGTGACCGGAGAAGAAGAAGGTTGAGAAATTTCTTGGGTTTCCAAAATTTTGATGTTGATCTAGGTTGGGACTGAATAGAAAAAGAGGGTTAATGTATAAATTAAAATTTTCAATTTTAGCCCTTTTATATTTATGGGGGTGATTTGAATATTTTGATTGTATTTTCGGATGTGTCCCGTTATGTTTTTAACGGGTGTCACAAAATGTGGTATCAAAATTTTCAAAACATTAATTACGCAACCCACATTTGATGTTTTCAAAGTACGCAAGTCAAATTGATATATTGCACAAAGTACGCATGTCATTTTTGAAAAAAACTCTACTTTCATTTTTAGTCATTTTGACATGCATACTATTTGGGCGTAGTCAATGTGACATGCGTACTTCATAAACAGCAAATGTGTCCTGCGTACTTTAGTTTCGTTTTCAATTTGACCTATTTTTCTAACGTCAGTTAAAATTTAACGAAACAGTCAGTGAAAGTTAACGTACTAGTTAGTTTGAAATTGATTTCTTTTTAAGGGCTTCATTGAAAATTCTATAAGTAAAAGGGCTGTGAACAAAAAATTTGAAACATTAATATTTAAAGCTTAAAATAAATATATATTTTATAATTTTAACTATTTTTTAACGTGTCTTAAAAAAAACAAATAATTGGATTAAAAAATATTTAATAAATGACCAACGTATCTAAAATAATCAAAACTGTTAATAAATGAACAATTTAAATGGGATATTAAAAAAATTAAAAATAACACAACTGTGACTTTAATTATTTGTGCCCTTAAAAAAAACAAATTATTTTTGAACATGTCTTAAAATAAATATATATTTTATAATTTTAATTATTTGTGCCCTTAATATTATTCACTAAATTATTCTACAATCAAATGGGATATTAAAAAAAAAAACATGTCAAAAAAATCAAATGGGGTATTTTTTTCTGTGAGATGGAAAGGGTATGGTCTTTCCCTGGGAGTCGTTCTTGCGTAGAACGCGTTACACTAGCTTAGTGTAGAACGTGTTTTCCTCAAAGAAGGGTTATTGGGCAGGCACTTTTTGATAATGTAGGAGGCACTTTTCAATATTTTTACAGCACACTTTTTTGGGACTTTCACGGCATGCACTTTTTACCTTAGAGAAGGCACTTTTTTTGGCACTTGAAAAAAAAAAAAAAAAAAGCAGGCATGTTTTCTCAAGCAGGTACTTTTTTACCTTAGAGAAGGCACTTTTTTTTGCACTTGAAAAAAAAAAAAAAAAAAAACATGTTAAAAACCCAGCAGGCATGTTTTAAAACTCAAGCAGACACTTTTTTACCTTAGAGAAGGCACTTTTTTTGGCACTTGAAAAAAAAAAAAAAAAAACATGTTTTAAAACTCAAGCAGACACTTTTTTACCTTAGAGAATGCACTTTTTTTGGCACTTGAAGAAAAAAAAAAAAAAAAAAACAACAGGCATGTCAAAACATGTGCCTTCTCTAGCGTTAAAATTTGCCTGCTGTAATATTGAAAAATGCCTCCTACAGTTTCGAAAAGTGTCTGGTGAGTTTTCATGAGTTCCAATTATTTACATCAATGCCACCGGTTTTTTGCGCAAGCTAATATTTACAAGTTTGTCACCGGCTTAAAAACACGTTTTACAAGGTTTTTCCCAAGATTTTGTGTTCCCCTAGGCATACAAGTTTGAGGAACATTTTCACATTGCCAGACAAAATACCATTAATCGTCAGCCAAACCATCAAACTATTGAGCCTTACCAACAAAAAATAAATATTAAAAAATTAAAAATAACACAACTGTGACTTTTTTGGCATTGGACCAGTTTCTCTGAATCATCATGGTAGATCCCGGGTAAAAAATGTGTTCAATTTTTTTTACAAATTATGGTAAAGATATTATTTTTTTAACCTTAAAAAATGTGAGAATTTTTGCTTTTAGGAAGCTATATGCAACATGATGAAGAGATATCCCCAAGTACCATAACTGTGGAGATGAACTTTTCCATCTGCTTACTCATTACTCCCTCCATCCCAAAATAAATATCCGGGTACAAGGAAACATAGCAAATATACATATCAGATACAAATTGCAGTAGAAATATATGGGACATTGACATTACAGAACAGATCCATTCAAAACATGTACGCGGAGAGAGCGAGAGAGAGAGTCCAGAAAGATTTTATTTAAAAAAAAAAAAAAGGCGTGCACCACTTCCACTATAAATTACTACTATGAAGAAAATATTATTAGATGCAACAAAAAGACCAGTTTCCTCCATCGTCCCATATAAAAGGCTAGGTTAAGCCGCTAAGCTAATCTGGCAAGCATTTCCATATCTAATATCTTAACATCAAGACTGACATCCACCTTAACAATCCCATCAGTGCCGTCAACACCAATAAGCTTACCTGTGGCCCCACGATGCACTCCCCCCATTATCTTTATCTTGTCAGACTTCCTTGGCACCACCATCTCCATCTCCTCTGAATGAGCCACCACTGTTTCACCTTGCCCACTTGACCCAAGCGCTACCCTGCACGAACCATCCTGAAAACCACCACCAACACAATTACCCTCCATTTGTCAGGAAGCCGCTAAAATTAAAACTACATAGCGAATACATATTAACTAAACCATTTTCCTTGATGAATTCTTTATGGTTCTAGAGATGGGTATGTTCTGTATTAGTCTCTAGAGAAAATGATAAGTTCATTTTATTTTTATTTTAAAAAAAAAAAAAAAAAAGTCGCAAAACAAATAGCAACTCAATGTGTCTACATGAATTAATGGAAAAGTAAAATGACAATGACCAAAATAGCCCTCACATGACAAGCACATAATCGATTCCGTTAGTATTATAACGTCCATTGGACGGAGGGGGCAAAGTGGGACAATTTTAAAGATAAAGTACCAACTCTGGAATGAATTTTGCGTGGGGTGAAAAGTGGGATTTGGTGTGGTGTCAACGTATTTAGGCCAAGAAATAATTTATCAAAAGAAAACTGAAGATATACTTGCCCCATTCACAAGATACCAAAATATAATGAGTGCTCATTTGATACACAACAATAATCATTACAAGTACATGATGTTGTAGGACAAGTTCCGTTCCGTGATAATGAAAATAGCATGGAGTGGAAAATAACGATCCCTTCACACCATACAAGCACAGAGAGACTTGACTGATTTTCATAAAACTTTCTAGCGTTTATAAGTAAACGCGAAGACATTAATTAATCAGAAACGGAAAAATGGAACAACAAAATATACATTTGCGTAAAATATATACATACCGGAAGCACTTCCCGGATAACTCCCACATCAGTATCGTCACCGGATCTACGTACATTGACAAGTATGTCTGGCAGGAACCAAGGTCCTTCATTGTCACCACCTGCATCAAGTATCATCCAAGTTGGTATAGAGAAGAAAGAACCTTGTTGATGCTAAGCTTCATGGTATATATAAAACATTTGCTAGGCCACCAGCATAAGTGTCATTCTACAAATCATCTTCCATTATATATCACCAAACAGCATGTGCTCCTTAGCCTTATACAAGTGCTTAGCTGCTAACCATTGATAAGTCTAAGCATATAAAATATAGCCACTGTTTCCCATTCTCACCCAGGGTAATTCCTGCCTTCACACAAAGCATGTGTGCTGCCTTATTGTGAATTTGTGTCGTGAGAGAGAATAAATGATATAGGAAAGCTTAGCTGGAATAGCTTTGGGCTAATGGTGAAGGCATAAATTCGCCTTAGGAACAAAATAAGGCTCGTAATTTATCATGGGACGTATTGACAAAAATAATAGAAACGTAACACTCGAGGAAAAAAAAAAAACAGGAGAAGAAATTAGGAGAGAGACAAACCTACTACAGGTGACATCATATCCAAACCACCACCTCCAGGAGTCATTGGTTGCCCCCCAGGAGTACCAGGTAAGTATGCTGAACTTGGTGTCATGGGCGGTGGCCCACCAGGTGTTGATGGCATGTAAGGGCTTGGGGCATTTGCTGCAGAAGAAAGTCAAATTAACAACAAAGAGAAAGGCTAGAGATATTTAAATGTTTCGAATCTCCAAATCAGTACGCCATTGACTTGAGGAATTGAGACAAATTACCATACGCGGGGCTACTATCCCTTGGTGTTCCAGCTTCACTGTAATTTCCACCAGGAGTGTTGGTCCAACCAGATCCAGGGGTAGGTGCCTCATATGCTCTCGAAGGAGGACTTCCAGGCTGAAAAAATAGACCACATAAACATGACATAATGAACAAGTTCCATCATTCAGTGTAAAAGTAGGGAAAACTGCATACTTGGTACTGTGGACTAGTTCCCCAGGAACCAGGATTTCCATCTTCCCAACTTTCCCTGAATTATCAATAAAATAGATTTGTTAATAACAGCACGCTGTCGACAATCAGACACGTTATTTGAAGTGAATGTATCCAGAACCACAGCAAGTAGCACTTAAAGCTCCAAATACTCGCTTTCCACAAATTTCCCACCAAGGAAAAACTGTGTTTGTACGTGTATTTACTGGAAATAAGAAGATTTGATTCGTAGGCAGGTATGCATTCAGTAAATAAACAATGTTGGTTAACTTCCGACTCAATTTGAGTAAAGGCTACAGCCGTCTCCACCTGGTGGGTTAAACGAGCCACGCCGAGACGAATAGTAGATTCAAGGTCGCTTCTATTATGTTTTAATAGGGCTTAAGCTTTGCTCAGGCTTGGTTCAAAAACTGAGACTAAGGCTCGGGCTCAGCTCATATGTATTTTGCCATCTCATACAGAGCTTGGTTAGTCTTGAATATAGAGATACTGAACTCGAGCCAAAGCTCAAGCTTGAGCTCGGATCAAAATAAATGGGCAAATCCACAAATTTTTATTAATCGGTTTCTTTTTTATTAGAAAACATGATTCAGTGTGACGCAACAAAGAAGGTCAGCAATAGTAGAGCAACAAAATATGTGCCCATAGTTATATAGGAATCACTTGGGGCTTTGGCAAGAAAAGGAATGTAAAGGAGGTGGTGCTATGATTAGTGTGAAGAATGAACTTTAGGATAGTAGTTTTTGTGAAAATCAAACTGACTATAGAGAAGATTTCTAGGTATCAGAAATCTCCAGCCTCAACATTATGAGCCTAGCTGGGCCTCCTGAGTCAAGCTAAGCTTGTTAAATGCACGTGTTTCACAAGCCTACTGAGCAGAGTTCAAAACGTTCAAACTCGGCTCGATTTTAGACATAAGCTTAAATCTGGCTCATATACTAGACGGGCTTGAGCCAATACGGGTTTACAAAGTCAGATTTAAGTTAGGTTCAAGTAGCTTTGCTCGTCTGGTGCACAGTTTTAAAAATGGAGATTACTCAAAATGGGGATTCTTTTTGGACTCTACTATTTTGAGCGGCTAAAATGGGACAAGATTTTTAAAAAGCTCCGGTCAAAAACTCTCCGTTGAGACGCTTAATTGGCAAAAAAGCTGGCTTTTTTTCACTCCATTTAGACGCACCGCTCTACCAGAGTAGGCCTAAAAAGGCTTTATATAGCACTACAAATTGCCATACAAGAGATTTATGATACATCTGCATGCCGTACAAGATTACAACAGACCTTGCAGGACTCATTGGAGTGTATGGATTCCATGCTCTGTCACGCATAGGCGTCCTCATGCCATCATGAATAGGCGTTGCTGTAGCACAACAAATAGAGACAGAGTTATCACACGGATAGGTCGGCGAGCACATAACAAAATATGATTTAAGAAAAATAATACGCCGTATCACCTCCTGGATCTCTCATAGGAGTCATATAAGGATGAAGTGGGGTGCGTGAAGGATGCACTGGAGTCTCGCTTCCAGAGCCATATCGATGGTTGTCACTGATAAAGCAGAACAAGTTGGAAAGTTCAATTTCAATAGCTTCAATCATAAAATGCTGAAGTGCCAACAGTACATACCGATATGGTGTTGAGACATTCACATTATCAGATATATGTGCTCGATCGACTGCATAAAAATGAGGAATTGATTCATAGAATATGCTAAAGACCAGACGAAGCTTCCAGGAAAAAAAACTACTTGCCTGTAACAACCTTCATCTGGGACTCCAATTCAACTCGAATCATGGTCCCTTTAACATCAACAACTCGGCCCTTGTAGCCTTTAAAGGGTCCCATCCGAACTTTGATAGAAGCACCAACCAAACCATCATGTCCCCTTCCACCTCTGTGCCTTCCACCAGCTACAGCATACAGTTTAATTACAAAAAGTCAAAGTTTGAATTCATAAGGTTTAGTAATTGTAATGGTTAAGGTAGATTCCATATACTCACTGATACTATACATACAAGAGTTATTACAAAAAATAAACTGCAGAATAGAGAAACATACATAAAGGAGGGCCGCCTCCTCTGGATGATCTTCCTGGAGATTGAGGAATATGAGTAGGAGGCCTAAATTCAGAACCTCTTGACAACATATTACCCTAAGAAGTATGTGGAAACGGTTAGTAACCAGGTTGTCTCACCAGCAAAGATTAAAAAAATAAAAATAAATAAAAAAATACTCCCTCCTTCCCAGAATGATAGCCCCATTTGACTTTGGATGGTCAACACAAGTGAATTTTGACCAAATTACAAACTAATCATCCCAATGAAATTTTTAAAAATTGTCAATGATAATCATTAATTGACATATCAATAACAAGTATTCCAACTTCACTAGGATAAATAGATTGGTATTAATTTTTTTTGTCAAAATTACTTGTGTTGAGTGTTGACCAAAAACATCAAATGAGACAATATTTCCACAACGGAGAGAGTATAATTAAAAAGAAGAGCAAGAGAGAAAAAGATAGAAGTATGAGGAAGAGAAAAAAAAACCCACAATATTACAGTATGCATACATTTCTATCCCTATTTGCACGAGATCCACCAACCAATGTACAAGATTGGGATTTAGCACAGATAAATCCAGCATGCTCCAGATGATGACGGTCATTTATAAATAAAATCCCTTTGAAAATATGTTCAACTGGACCTTGTCTCCCCTAATCAATGAAAGATATGGTTAAAATGTTTGATCAAGAAGGCACAACTAGAAGGAAGAAAATAGTACATATCTTCTGCCAAAAACAAAAAAAGTAAATATCTTACTTTGCATGGACCCTCGAGTACTTTAACGACATCTTTCACCGATATTGCATTCTTCGTACAATCCTGTGCAGATTGCCGCCTACTATCGATCTTGGAATTGATATCCCTTAATCTAACAAGAGCAACCTCTGCTCTATCTGCAGAACCCTTGAGAACCTGAGAAGCAAGGGGATATATTTCAAGAAATGCGTCGAGCATAACCACTTTTGGACATATAGGTTGTGCTACTACCTGAAAGCCCTCGCTTTCTACACGAATGATTACACCAAAGTTTGAATTACTGCACCAAGGTAGACAAGGGCATAAGAATTCTGTGCACAAGGAGAGAAATATACAGGGTAAAGCAACAAAAGGACCTCCAGGAAACCCCAATTAACCTGCCAAACCTTGCACGCCAACCCATTGAGACAATGGGAGATTTGGTTTGATGTTAGTTAAGCTTAGCTATCGCGTTGCACATCACATTATAAATTAGAATGTTCAAAATTCACAATCAAAAATTATAACTTTCTAAAGCAAGCACATTAGCTGACTCTTGATTCAACTCACAATCATGTACTCAAGAAAGAAAGAGTACGGGCAGCTTTGAAACTAGAAGTATGAGAAACACAGGCAGATACTGTACAAATGTGGAGTGAAATGCAGTAGCGCACATAAATATTTTCATTGCATAGTAATATTTTTCATTTTCTGCTATCAAGTTGTAAGTCAGAGGGTTTCCAGTAATACTGGGAACTAGATGACACGATTCGCCCACAATTGCATGAACAATTAAAACTTACTCCAACTTGACAAGATCATGAAGCTCGTAATCCCCAATGCGAGTGATACCAGATGTAACTTCAGAGCTCTCAACAACATTGTCGGCAAAAACACGGAGCTGAAAATAGCATTTGGCATCGTTAAACGAATTGCAGTCAACAAAGAATTCCAAACTTAAGGAGTACGGAGATCCACATTAACTTACAACTTCTTTAGTAGTATCAGACACTATGTTTACAACATGTCCCTGAACTGTGACAACCATACCAGTTGCACCTTCTGTTGCACCAGAGACTACCTTGACATGATTCCCAGGTTCAAAGTACTTACAAAGCTCTTTCTCACCCACAGCAAGAGTTTTCTGCAAAAGAAGTTAAGAGAGAAGAAGAGAATACTAGTACCAATATTCATCTGTTAACATCAACAAACAATTCTAAAGAGGAGATATGAAGGAAGGCAATCATACAGGAAGGCCTTCTTCATGTGGTTTGATATGGACAGTGTCTTCCTCAACTTTCTCAACCGACCCCTTTAAATTTTTCAAATCACCCTTGACAATGATAACTCTATCGCCCTTCATAAAATGACCCTTCTTTCTATTTGCGAACAGAGTTGTCAAACTAGTCATATCTCCATCTCCATTTTCAGCAGGTGTGCGGAATTTTTCAAGTTCATCAAAAGTTGGATGAATGTTCTGAGCGCTAATTGATTTCATCGAAACACTTTTATATAGGAAACCATCCTTAAACAACATGCCGTTAATATTGTCAAAGTGATCACCGCTCATTGGATTTCGCTTACGCTCCACTCGGAGATGCAAGTCTCTGGATAAAGGAAATAGATTACTATAAGATAAGCTAGCATAACATAAACTATGGTCGTATTACAGATGATAGAAAGCAAAATTACTTAGCCTCTTCGATATTCAATAAGCGTGGAGCGGGTGTGAACGCCTTCTTTTTGGGAACTTCTCTGCCTTCCTGAAACAAAAGTAAAGAGCTCATGACCACAAGACACCTACAAAAGCCAACTAAATGGCGAATTTCAGTTTCTCATAGACATATGTAGTTAATAGCTGCAGCCAAGCTATTGTTTAATGAATATATAGTATCTTCAAATAAAATAAGATGGAGATGGAACACCCTGGAAGAGTAAGCCTAGAAGATATTGCAGCATTAATTCTAAGAAGAATACGAAATAATTACTTCATACCAATTTATTTGCCAAGGCCTGCAAATCAATCCTTGGAATTAATTTGACGTTGACTCGCTGTCGCACATTATCCACATCCACAACCTACAAGACACAAAGCTCGAGCTGAACAACAAAAGCTGTAGAGATGAAGAGTCTGAAAGCCAGTAAAAAATAATACCTTTGCCAAGTCACCTTTGTATGTCCCAATCTTCATCCTGACCCAAGTGTCCCTAGAGAGATCAATAGCTTTACTTTCTACCGAAAGAACGTCGGTCATTTCCTTAATCGGAACAAGCGAAATCTTACTGCCCATGAAGATAGTTCTCAAACCTTTACAAGCCTGAGGTAGAATAAAAATTGTAAGCATAAAAATTTCAAATAAATCCTGTTTGATTGACGCTGACTCACATATCAGCAATGCAGCAAAAATACTAATATTTGAACATTGCTTACCTCCCTCACATGGGCCTCCTTGTCAGCTTCGATGTATATAAAGTTTTTTAGATGATCAAGGGCTATGACTGAGCGAATTTGCAACTCCGATCCTTTATCAATGAACTTCTGCATTAGACAAACAGCCGCCTCTCTCTCATGTCCAATCTAGGAGAACAGATAAGAATCATAGTTAAAGTACAACTTGTGGCAAGTAAAACAGTTAAATAACAGCCGGAGAACTACGCTCATACCGCACATTTCACCATCCACAACTTTGGATCTCTAACAGACGGTAGAAGAGCTTGCTGTTCCACTTCCGTGGTCTCCTCGTCATATTCCTGATGACTTGACCTGGCATACCTTGCCTGAATTTTCCTTTCAAGTGCCTCAACATCTTCTTGGTCATCTTCACGGGGTAACAGGGGTCGGGAACGCATCCTCCTATTATCACCCTCATCAGGTAGCTCGTCTGCATTATTTACTATGAAGTCTGTGTATATCAACATTCCAAATAATCAGCACTATGTGATCTTACATAAAGTTCGAAGGTATTCAATCAAGAAATACATGTGAAACAAGTGACAGCGTTAAATTAAACTATCAAGTAAAATTCTTGACATAAATCCTGAAGAAAATTGAATCATAAAGCATAATCATAATGCAATTGAAATCCAGTTAAGCCACTTCTGTGATAATTCAGTTTCTAACTTAATATACTGCTGAGGTAAAGGACAAGTCAGAAAGGAGTGAAACGTGTTAAGGTCTCCAATTCATTTGGCATAGGCACAAAGCGGAAACTACAGAAGATAATACGAACCCACATAGTGAATGAAAACATCAACAACCAAAAATGTTGCAAGGTACTCAAGATATTTTTGAAGCTAGCAAAAATTTGTGTGCCTGAGAACATATGAAAAGTAATTCACAAACCACCCTCATAGAAGCAACAAATAATTGCCCTAAATACACATAAAGTTCCAAAGTAATACATACCTACATCTAGCACCAAACTACTCTAAAAGGTATACAGTGACAGCTCCATCTGACATTTTCCAAAAGCATGTCACTACAATTTTGGCACTGTCTAGTATGTGGCAAGAAACTTAAAAAGTGTCTGAGCTCTTGGCTACCCAAAGGACAAAGTACCATACCCTATGATCAAGAATATATAATGTGAAAGACAATGGCTGCCTTATGGGGAAAAATGATTCCCCCCTAACTAAACTAGGACAAGTAAAAGTGCAACCAAAGCAAGATCCAAGAAAGTTCAGACTGCAAGAAAGCATACAGGAAAAGAAGAATCAACAAAACGATTGAGTTCGTGACCCAGTAAAAAGGGAATCCTGGTGCTACAAGAGTTTACCCACTATGCGTGGGGTCCAGGGAAGGGTCGAGCCTTCCCTTGCATTTTTAAATGTAAGAGGCTGCTTTCGTGGCTCGAACATTTGATCTCCAAGTCACATGGCACTATGGCAGCAACTCCAACAGTTGCGCCAAGACTCTCCATCAGTTCATGACCAGTGGCGGAAAAGAAGATACTAGATCATATCAATACAGCCATATAATAATATATGTCTCTCTAGTAAGGATATTACTAGCACCAAATTCAATTTTAAATAACAGAATCATCACACTGAAACAAGCTAATTTAAGAGCAAAGCAAAGAACTCCTCGACCACATTCATATTTTCATCTCTATTGCGTAAAATTTGCCTCCCTTCTCTTAAGGACGTGAAACCCAGAGTTCATATATAGCTAACACTCAATTATGTTCCAAGATTTAGACTTGAGTATTTTCTCTTGCCGAACTAACAGCGCTCATATTGCGTTATTTTTCTTCAAGACCAAAGATAAATTAACTACCTGATTTTCACAAAAACAAATACTGTTCAAAGCTGTCCCGGAACACTAAAAATTAGGTTTTGAGTCCTACTAGACCTGCAGTTCGATGATAGTCCCATATCCAAATGAGTTCATTTTTTGCTGATGATTATTAGCTAATATTTACAATCACTGGGAAGGGAGAAAATATGATACTCCTACATTTTTCGCCTTGCTGAACCTTTATTTAAACATACAAATGTTCAAGCTAATAAGTTTTAACCCCTTATTTTCACAAAAAATATTAAAGGTAGGAACTAGGAAGAGTGCAAGGTGGAGGGCAACCAGTCAAGCAAATGAAAAATGATGGATCAACAATCTGATAGGATCCAACTGCCACATTCTCTCCTGTCAGTGCAGAAATACAATTTCACAATAGGCTTTATACTTGATTCAAATCATGTGTATAAGCCAAGATGCAAACCCCAACAAAATAAACTAACATATCTTTGCAGTTTTTTGCCAGGTTTATAGAATTTTATTAGTATCCCCAAGTCATTGACGGAAATTAAAAATAAAAAAAAACGAGAATATTATCATAAAAGAAAAGAAACCCTAACCGTCTTCGCCTTCTTCTTCCTCCTCCTCTTCATCACTATCGACCTGAGCTTCCAGTTCAAAGAATTCAGACCCTGAACGCTTCTTAGCACGATGACGACTGCCACCACCATGCCGACTTCTGCCGCCACCCTGCCCATATTCCTCATCGTCATCATCTTCCTCCTCATCCTCCTCCTCATACTCATCTTCATCCTCCTCATCTCTATGGCGTTTTTTGCCTGTCGTACCACCGTAACCTTCATCCTCCTCTTCAGATTCGTACAACTCCGGCTCATCTTCGTCGTCGTCTCCCCTGCGGCGAGGCATCTTCTCTCACTCACTCAGCCAAAATCGAAAAACCACACAAGAAAACGTGTATTTGTGTGGAGAGCAGAGGGAGCGAGGACTAGTATATATAGTGAAAAAAAAACCCTAGAAATTAGGAAAATCAACAAATGAAGGGAGAAATTCGGGGCGAAGGAGGCTACGGTTGTGGAGAGTTTTGGAATTCTTGGGCTTCGTGAAAATTAGGGCTTTTTATTGTTGAAAGAGATAGGGATTTGAGATTGAAATTCAGAGTATTTTCATGGCGGAATTGGGGAGATTTCAGGGTCATCGGCCGTCAATCAGAGAGACGACAGGGTTTCTATTTTTATTCCTTTTGGGTAAACTAAAGAGTGCTGATGATATTTTCACTCCTTATGAGTTCACCCACAACTTGACTTTATTTTCTTTTTAAAACTTGAAAGGGCCTCCCGAGCATTTCAAACTTTTCAGGGACTAATTAGGAATTTCCCCTTTCCATCATTAAAACTCTTTTAAATATTTGATTCTTGCTTATTATCTACTCCCTCCCTCCGTCCCGAAATGATCTTCTCATTTGCTATTTTTCATTGTCCCAAAAAGTTGTTCTCATTTCTAAAATTTAGGCTTAAATGTGCATAAACACAGCATGGCTGGTGAAGCAAGTGTTCATATCCGTAAAAAGTTTGAATAGTCAAACGTGAAGATCATTTTGGGACGAAGGGAGTAATTGTCATCCATATTTGGTCACTTCTAATCCCATTGATATTCTTTTGACAAGAAAGTCTCAATCGTTCTTAGTATTAATGTTAGGGTTTGATTGATCCCATAGTGATCATCATAGTGATCATCAGGGGAGGATTTACAGTGTAAGGTGCAAGTGCACCCGCAGAATTCTAAAGAATAAGAAATTATTTATAATCATAATATATATAATTAATGCACTGGAAGGATGCATAAGTTACTTAGTATAGTTGGTCAAGGTAACAAATTTTTGTGCTGGGTTCGAACCCCATATTTTGCATTTTGCCATTTCAATTTTAAATGATTTGCCCCTATAGCTTCAGCTTGTGCCTTTATAAATCCATTATTTGTGCCTATATTTTTTTCTCTTGTATTTAGTTTAGTTAATTAATTAGTTTAATTCAAGTCAATAACAAATTAATTATGAAGTTTTCAAAAAAAAAAAAAACAAATTAACCATGTTTGATTCCTATGTTGGGGAATTGGGGGGATCACCACATCCACTAGCCCATACTAGCAGTCATCACCATGGAGAAAATAATTCTACACATGAATAATAATCTGAAAGAACAAGAACACCATGATTTGTTAACCCGGTTCACCACCACACGTGGCTACATCCGGAGGCCCCAAGCCAGGATATCACTATAATAATATGTTGATTGTTACAGTTTACACATACACTCACACAGATCTAGTATGTATACTCTCCCATGAACAACCCTCTCCTACATATTATTATCTCTCCCCAAGAACACACAAACATGATCATGGCCGGGTTGTAGGATCGCCTCCCATGGCTCTCCTAGGCCCCCGGCCCCCTCCTAGACACTATTTTGTACTCTCCTTTGATATCCTAACTCTCTCCTATTAGGGTACACAATATTCTGGACGAACTTATGCTTATATAGCAGTTTAAGGAAGTCCTAAGCCAATACAAAAAAGAAATCCCGGAAAATATGCACTTTCCCGAATCCAGATCGGGGGACCAGGCGCCCGCCTGGTATAGGGAAAGCGCCCGCCTGCTCCTTTGCGCCAGAGACTGATTCCCTCTGATGGACCAGGCGCCCGCGCGCTCCCATACCAGATTTTCCTCCTCCGTTTTGATCTCCTCTTTGACTCTTCCACCTTTATGATTTGGACTCCTTTTCCCCCTCTGCTTCCCCTTAGGTTTAGGATTCCAATCCCAACAATATCCCACCTGGAGACTAAACCCATAACCGTAGTAATCGTCGCTGTCAATCTCCCACCACGAAGATGACCTCCTTTGAATATCGTAACACCGTGCACTAAGCTTCTCCATTGTGTTGATGATAAGCCTCCACGCTCCACCATTACACCATGTTGAGCCTCCACGCTCCTCCACCAAGAGCCTCCACACCCAAGTATTAAGGCGAGTTGAAACCAAGCGACGCTTCAACCTCTCCGTGTTAGATCCTTCTTGGCTCCCCAAATCAACTTCTACCTTGATTTCTTTGCAAGACTAACTTCGCCTTCTCCCTCCTAGATCCACTTCCCTTGCAATGCTCCCCATGAAACTCGGACACACCTTGCTTCTTGCATTGTCTTCTTGTGGTCTTTTCCCGCTCTCTGTTAGGGCATTTTTACTCCAGCCGCGTTGCAACTTTTGAGTCACTCTCCCCCTTAACATGCCGTTTATTAATGTCTCCCCGTTTTACACCAATAGGCCGGTCTTTACGCCTCTTGCTCCCACCCAGAACGAAAATGATATTGTCGGTAGAGTACAACATCCTCCAACCCCCATCCGTCGTTTGCGAGAAGTCCTCCTCTTCCCACGTGGTCTAACCGGCTTATACCACTCACCTTTGCATCGTCGGTTGCTTACGCAAGTGCCTGATGCATTCTCCTTTCTTTCATATTTTCTCCAACCACCTTGACTGCCCCAATATCCCTTGAACACCTCTGATCCATGTTGATCTCTGCATCTCCAAATCCCACCTCGAATTTCTGCAGATCTCATAAGAAACAAACGAACTATTCGGACTTTCTGATCTTCCGCACGATCGTTGACCTATTTGGCACGTGTCTTGCTTCAACCATAAACCCTAGCAGCTCTCGGATTTACCCTGCACGTCTTCTACACGAAGAATCTGCACTGCACGAAATCTGCACGTGCGCTCCACCAAGCCTGCACGTGCGCTGCACGAAAAAATGTTGTCACTTTTCTTCACCTTGGATCTCCCCTAGATCTCGAACCAAAGCTCTGATACCAGTTGTTGGGGAATTGGAGGGATCACCACATCCACTAGCCCATACTAGCAGTCATCACCGTGGAGAAAATAATTCTACACATGAATAATAAAATGAAAGAACAAGAACACCATGATTTGTTAACACGGTTCACCACCACACGTGGCTACATCCGGAGGCCCCAAGCCAGGATATCACTATAATAATATGTTGATTGTTACAGTTTATACATACACTCAGACAAATCTAGTATGTATACTCTCCCATGAACAACCCTCTCCTACATATTATTATCTCTCCCCAAGAACACACAAACATGATCATGGCCGTGTTGTAGGATCGCCCCCCATAGCTCTCCTAGGACCCCGGCCCCCTCCTAGACACTATTTTATGCTCTCCTTTGATATCCTAACTCTCTCCTTTTAGGGTACACAATATTCTGGATGAACTTATTCTTATATATCAGTTTAAGGAAGTCCTAAGCCAATACAAAAAGAAATCCCCGAAAATCTGCACTTTCCCGAATCCAGATCGGGGGACCAGGCGCCTGCCTGCTCCTTTGCGCCAGAGACTGATTCCCTCTGATGGACCAGGCGCCCGCCTGGTAAGCACCAGGCGCCCGCGCGCTCCCATGCCAGATTTTCCTCCTCCGTTTTGATCTCCTCTTCGACTCTTCCACCTTTATGATTTGGACTCCTTTTCCCCTCTGCTTCCCTTAGGTTTAGGATTCCAATTCCAACATCCTACTGTGTATGCTTGTTGTCATGGTTAATTTCTTAAAATATATCATCATGGTTAGTTTGATTTTTACTAGTCCTCCATATTTTAATACAAACAATCATCAAAAGTTGTGTTTTCATTGTGTAATATGATTAAAAATTTTGTACTATAATCTCGTAGGATATAATCTTAATTTGAAAATTCAGTGTAATTTGTGCACCCGCTAAGGAAAAGTTCTAGATCCGCCACTGGTGATCATCCAAGGATTTAATCTTGATGAGTGCAATCAAGATGATCCTTGAGTGTAAATGCGCAAACCCATTATAACTTCTTGTTTGTTTTAGCTTTCTTTACTTTAATACCTAGTTTAATGTTAACTAGTAGTTAACCCGTGCTCCGCACGGGAATTTATTCCGTTAATGTTTTTGTATTTTCATTTTTTTATGTTTTTAATTGATAAATTAACATAATAATTTTATTTGAAAATATATGTATATTTTAAATTAATTAAAACATTTTCATAGCTTTGGTTGTACATAGTTGTAATAAATATGTTTTTTAATTAATTTAGAAGTATATTTAGTTTGTTGTATGAATATTTAAAAAACTTAATGGTATTAATAGTATTATTAACATATATATTAACTATTATGATTAAATAATATAATTAATTGTAATATTTAATATATATTATAAAAATTATGATTAATTAATACTATTAATAATAATAATTAACTTATATAGTAACTATTATAGTTAACAATTATATTTAACTATAATGGTTAAATATCACTCTCTCCGTCCCGGAGTAAGAGTCCTACCTCCTATTTGCACGGAGATTAAGAAATGATGGAAGTAAAGTAAGTGTTGTGAGTGTAAAAGTAAATTAGGAGAGAAAATGAATGGGAGGGAATAATAAGTTGATTGGTTTTGTGTTAATTTTTTAGTAATAATTAAAATAATTATTATAATTAACTAATATTATTAATTGTACTTATTAACATATATAATAACTATTATTATTCACTAATAATACTAATAGTTATAATTAACCTCTATATTAACTATTATAATTAATTAATACTCCCTACGCCCTAGAGTAAGAGTCCTACCTTGTTTGTGCACACTTATTAAATACACAATAGAAAATTGGTAAACATTGCAAATGTGTTGAGGGTATAATTGTCCAAAATACTATTCATTCTTTTTCATCATTTGTCCTTTTAGGAAATAAACTTTTAGTGGGACGTACAAAAATAGAAAGTAGGACTCTTACTCTCGAACGGAGCGAGTAATATTAACATTAAATATTAATTAACATTTATTGTATAATGATTAACTAATACTATTAATAATAATAGTTAACTTATATAGTAACTATTTTGATTAACTAATAATACTATTAATAGTAATAATTAATATATATAGTAACTATTATGATTAACTAATACTATCAATAGTAATTTTTATTTGATTTAATAGTTAATTATAATAGTTAAATATAAATTGGGACACACCAAAAAGGAAAGTAAGAACTTTAAACTGGGACGGAGGGAATAATAATAATTATAATAAACTAATATTATTAATAGTAATAGTTAATTGATATAATAACTATTATGATTAATTAATATTTAACTTATATAATAACTATTATAATTAACTAATACTCTTACTATTAATAGTTAACTGTTATTTGCTTAATACCATTAGCTAATACTATTAATTACTACATAAAGTAACTATTATAATAGCTATTACTAATAATAGTAATAGTTAACTAATATAGTTAACTATAATAGTAACTATTACTAATAAGAGTAATAGTTAACTATAATGGTTAACTATTATAGTTAACTATTACTAATAATAGCAATAGTTACTATAATAGTTAACTATTATTATAGTTACCCTTTATAGTAACTATTATTATTAGCTAATAGTAGTAGCTAATAAAAAGAAAATGAAAAGTCGTTTATTTATTAGTATATTGTTGATGTGGCTTCTCCAAATGCAAGCTTTCTCCATTGTTTGTCCACGTGTCAATACCATAGCTCTTTTGGCCAACTTTAATATATATATATATATATATATATATATATATATATATATATATATATATATATATATATATATATATATATATATAGATTTCTAGCTAGTTTTGGTATTCATGTTTGGATTGTGACATTAATCCCCCAGTGATGCTTATGAGATGATTTAACATCTATAATCACTAGCAGGTAACCCGTGCTCTGCACGGGAAACCAATACTATGTATTAAAAAATATATTTTAACTATAGTTAACTAATAAAGTAATCATCATTTTAACGATAACATTAATAAAAATAATTAATCTATATGATTATTATAACAACTATTATAATTAACTAATATTATTGATAATAATAGTTAATATATATTAATACCAATGATTAATCTATATAATAATAATAATTATTATAATTATTATAATAAACTAATACCATTAATAGTAATAGTTAATTGATATAGTAGCTGTTATGATTACTTAATATTAAAAATTAATAATTTAACTTATATAATAACTATTACAATTAACTAATACTAATAATAGTGATAGTTAATGTATATAGCCTATTATAGTTAACTAATATTATTAATAATAAAAACTAATTTCTAAAGTAACTATTATAGTTAACTAATACTATTAATAGTATAGTAACTATTATAGTTAAATAATACTATTAATATTAATAGTTAACTAATATAGTAACTATTGTAGTTAACTAATACTATTAATAGTAATATTTAACTTGTATAGTAACTATTGTACTTAACTAATACTATTAATAGTAATATTTAACGTGTATAGTAACTACTATTGTTAACTAATACTATTAATAGTAATTGTTAACTTATACTATTAATAGTAATGGTTAACTTATACTATTAATAGTAATAGTTAACTTAT
Organism: Campanula takesimana; assembly: GCA_026119855.1. Lineage (NCBI taxonomy): Eukaryota > Viridiplantae > Streptophyta > Magnoliopsida > Asterales > Campanulaceae > Campanula > Campanula takesimana. The sequence continues at coordinate 1,524,232 of JAOWBW010000187.1, read as the reverse complement.
ATAATTACTAATATGATTAACTAATAGTATTAGCTAAGAATGAGAATATCAAAAGTCATTACATTTTAGGATGATGTTGATGTGGCTTCTCCAAATTCAAGCTTTCACTAAGACATGTACACATGTCAAACACATAGCCCTCCTCACTAACTTTAATATATATATGTATATATATATATATATATATATATATAAGATTTCCCTAATGCTAGGATGACCTTAAATCCACTCCAGTTTCCTATTATGTTACTAGGATGAATCCCGTGCTCCGCACGGGGTATTTTCAAATTTATTTACTTAAAAAAAAAATGTTCATTACTTTATTTTATCATAATATATTTATTTTGTTACCACTTACTTTTCCCGTCCCACCTCACTTGATACCTAAGAGGTGGACACAATAATTAAAGAAAAATAAATAAAGAAAATGTGTGGTAGAAAATAAAGAGAGAGAATGAGTGGGGTTAATAGTAGGTTAGTTGAAAAAATCGTGTGGTGAAAAATGAAGAGAGAGAATGAGTGGGTGAGACAGATTGAATATAAAATTATAAAAAGATTACCATTTTTGGAAGTCTCAAGTGAAGTGAAACGATCAAGTGAGGAGGAACAAAGGGAGTATATTTATTGTTTTACTTATGGACAAAATCTTATATACATCAGCCGCATGGGGTGCGGCGGGCCAAACCCGCCCGACCCGCACCGCCCGCCCGCGTTTCAGCCACTACCAGAGCGACACGTGGCGCGTTGTGAGCCACTCGTTGGTCTCCCAACCGCGCGCTGCCACGTGTCCTCTTTTTAAAAAAAAAACCCAAAAACTTTAAAATGCTATATTTTGAGATTTATAAATCGAAAAAATATTTAAAAATACTGTTTTGTTCGTCTCGACGAGACGAAAAAAACTACATAGGTCATGATATGGTTTGATTTTTTTTTAAAAAAAATATATTTTTTTACACAAAAAAAAAGTTTGAACTGCTCACCAGCTAAGAAGTAACAATCTGTTCTAATAAATGTAACAATTCCGTCTTCAAAAAGTAACACTTTCTACTGTTAAAAGTAACAGCAGTTTTTTACAAAAAAAAATGGTTTTACATTTCAATTGTTACTTTCTCAATAAATAATTTTTACATTTCATATATAATGTTACATTTAAGAATATAAACTGTTACAATTGAGAAAAAAAAATGTTACATTCATTTTTTATAAAATGTAACATTAGTTTAGTTATCAATCCTATGTTATTTTTGGGAGAAAAAAAATGTTACATTCGAAAAAAAAATGTTACATTTGAAAAAAGAGTGTTACATTCCTTTTTATAAAAAGTGTTACATTAATGTAGTTGTCTATCTTTATGCTATCTTTTAATCTATTACATCAAATTTGTGGTACATTTTTGAAACAAAAAAAGTGTTACATTTGAAAAACAAAAGTGTTACATTTCGTTATACTAAGTGTTCCTTTTGTTGAAGAAAAAAAAAGTTGGGGTGGGAAAAAAAAAAAAAAAAAAAAATGGTCGGCTCGGCTCCGTTGTACGCCGTACAGGAGACCGGCTCTTTTAAAGCATGATGAGTTTGCCTCTTCATGATGATCTAACTATAATTTCGTATCATACTATTTTCATTTCAAATTAATTAAATTTAAATAAGAGAATTTTGGTAATCACAAAACTTTTTTTGTCCAATGTTCCATCTTCTAAGACTTATTATATGCATATATATTTATTAAATGTTTTAACTTTTAATTTAGTTAATTCATAATTAAGAGACTTTTGATAAGCAAAATATTAATTTACCTTTTTTAAAAAAAAATTGGGTTTTTTTATTTCATTAATGATAGATAAATTGCCCTTAGGCTACATCAAATGGCCATGACAGCTACAACTAGGCATATAAATAGGCTAATACAAATCTCCCTAACGGGATTCGAACTCGAGACCTCCGCATGGGAAACTAATACCGGATACCACTTGAGCTAGAGCTCTTTGGTAAAATATTAATATACCTACTCATTCATCTCCCTTTAAGATTTATAACAATAAAAAAAATATTTAATTCACAATGAATCTATCTTTTAATTTTGTATGACTTTTCGTATTCAGTTCATTTAAATTAAGTTACACTTCTAATGCTTCATCTTTTTAGACTTATTATATTCATATATATTTATTAGATGTTTTAATTTTAAATTTAATTTAATTTATATGTAAAGAATTTTGATAATCCAAATATTAAGTCATCTTATAATTCATGTCCTTTAAAGACTTATTGCATAAATAAAGTAGAATTAATTCATAGTGGATCTAACATTTGATTTTAAAAGACTTATCATATTCAATTAATCATTAAAATTAGTTTGCATCTTTTAGGACTTATTATATGAACATATATTTGTTGCATGTTTTAATTTAATTTAATTTAATTCATAAATAAAAGACTTTTGATGATCCAAAGTCAACCACTCATTCATCTTCCTTTAAGATTTATAACATAAAAAAAAAACTTTTTTTCTTAAAAAGCTATCATTATGGATGCTTTAATTCAAATGATAATTAATAACTTTAAATAAATATTATCAATTTTATCCAAATCCAAACTTTCATATTCCATAACTTATGACTATTATATATATATATATATATATGCATGCATAATGTACACGAATAAGGACTATTAATTCATGTGTCGTCTATATTTTAATAATTATTATTTTTTATTTAATCAACAACATATTTACGTATATTTTCTGATAAATTCCTTATCAGTTTGATATAGAAGAAAGACTTGTGCTCCAGACTCGTGTTTTAGGTTTATTTTTATATTTAGTTTTTTTTTAAAAATAGGCATATTAATAGTATATTAATAGTATGAGTGTCAAATTATGAACTTTACTTTTCATTTTACTATTATAAAAACATTCAACTTAATTAGTACTATATACATGATATAAATTACATGAATGACCGCTTTAACGAAGACACAATATTGACCTTAAGAATAAATCATATTATTCAATATTAAAAACATGAAAATAAAATGTAATAAAAGAAAAGCGGAATGTCTAATACTTGTTACCTTGATTATACTCATTAGAATAAAGAAGCAAGAAAATTAATAGTATTGATGTAGATAATGAATGAGGGTAAGCATAACGAATAGACACATTCTAATATTGAAAACATTGAAAGGTTAAAATAACTGAAAAGTAAAGTGAATTGAATGATTCATTAAGAAATATGAGTATTGGAAAGTCATTGAAATTGAAATGATTTGTTAATAATTGTGTAAAATAAATATTTTAATTAGCCGCACTTAAAATTTTTGAGCAAAATTAATTCTAAGTAATACTTGAATCTTCTACATTTTTGGTCTCTTTAACTTTTACTAACCATACTGCATAAACAATTTGGATTAAATTATAACACTTCATTAATTTATCTTTTAAACAAATTAATTTTTGTACTCATGAATTTTAATCATCCTCTGAGTTTTAAGTTATTAATATCATTGAGTTTATATTGTATTCAGACTATTATAAAAATTACATCTAGTAAAGACATTTGCACTATTACCGGTAGCAAAGATATCTCACATTTGGAAATTTTACTTTTACAATTAATTTTCCATGATTTTGTATATATGAAATTATTTAAATGGATAAAATGCAATATCATGTAGAAGCATGAAACAAATTGAGTAAGTTTAATAGGGAACCTCAATATGCAATTAATTTCATGTTTTTGTTCAAAAGATTCAGGCATTGAGTAACATAAGTTCATAAATATGATAAAATTGGGTGTATAATATAAATTTTGTAAACCTATCTCAAATGAATTCACAATTTCACATATAATAAAACACAAATTACACAAAACTTATACAAAAAAATTCATTTTTATTGTGAATATTCATACAAACTTGATCACCATTAGTACAATCCTAACTACATTTTTTTCTATAAATTTCTTTTTGGATGGGTCTATTACCCATTTGCTATCACCTCACTCTATAAATGTATTTTCACTTTCGCTTATGATTAAAAATAAAAATGGGCATTTATTTTATAAAAAAATAATATAATTAATTAAAAAATTAAACTACCATAAAAAAATTTAAAAGCTCAATTATCTTGCTACTTCTAAAATATTTGTTGCCCACCATATACCAAAGAAGTTTAACCTTCGAATTTTTTTAATCTCCTTCTCCTCCTGCAATTCATAAAAAGGTTCTTGAATTATAGATGATCTTCAAATTAAAGTTTAGATAAAAAGAATATTAAAAAAATAATACATTAAATATTAATTAATTTACTTGTGCGCAAATCATTTTTTAAACTAATGCAAATATTTTAAGAAACATAAAAATAAGTATTACCTGCATCACTTACGATGAGATACGTATCATCTCAACTCGAAGTCTGCCATTATTCAATAACTTATCAGATAATATACAAATCTTTAAAAATATCAACTATAATACATCCAACCAATATTATATATCAATAACAAAAAAAATATAAAAAAAATCAAATCAGATCAAATGCATTGACATATATAAAAAAATCAACAATTCATCCAAAGAACTAAGGCCAAGATAATAATCAAATCCATGATGTTATAACAAAAAAAAAAAGAAAACAAAAGCAAAAGTAAAGTAATTTATTATAATTTCAGAAACCAAAAATCAAAATCATCTAATTGAAACAGGACTTATCGAGCACGTCGACACCATGACAAAACATTTCTTGCAAGTAAAGAAGCATAAGCGGCACGATAAGAGATGTTATTTATACTTTTAGAAGAAATGAGCCATGGTGGTAGATGAGACGAATCGAGTGAGTGATACATAATGTTCAAAATTTGTTGTCGAATTTCAATTAAAAAAAAATGAACATAAGTGCTTTTGATGTGGTACATAATGTTTAAAATTTGTTGAGATTTTTTTTAGAAGGAGAGAGAAGTGATTACCTTAATCCAATTGAGAATAAGTTGTTTGACAAATATAAACTTTTATGATATTCGGCTTATGCATCTGCAAAACAATGTTAGAAATGATGTAACCAACTTTTAGAAAACATCATGATATTGCTATTACAGGGATAAAGAAACAACTAAATAAATTATCTTTGGATTCTTAATAGATGAACAATTTTTAAGAGATAACATATTACTACCTCCATTTCAAAATAATTTTCCAACTTTTTTTGTTGTTACTACGAATATTTGGAGTAATAATTTTATGTTAGTTTAATTATACTAATAAAAATTTAAAACTTGTAATTGATTCATGATCAATAATATTATCAATAACAAATTATAAAATTTCATTAATTAAGATAATAAAATCAAACTAAAATTAGTCTTTTAAGTTAGTTTGGCTATTGAGAAAGAAGTGCAAAAGTTATTATCGGATGGAGGAATATTGTTTTATAACTAATTTGTTTTTATTCAACCGGAAGAAAAGTTAACAAAAACAATAATTATGCATTCTAAATCATTAGCGGAAGTGTGTGGCTCACTCAAGTTATGAATTTGAGTAGAATATTTTCTTCTAGTTTTTGGAGAATGTTTCTTCCCTTTCAACCTCTATAGTGCTCACCTGCATTGAAAAAAAAAAAACAGTAGCTTAACATCTGAGCCAAAAGACAGTAAAATAAAATAAATAAAATAGAACACATAGAGAAGGAGAAGGGAGATTGGGTTAGAGAGATAAATTTAGCAATTGTGTTTAGTCCATTGATAGATATCCTAATATCCACAAATTCTTCTTAATATGACTCTTCAACATTTGAGTCTCTTGCACTTCATTTACCTTCCTTTATGCACCAACTTAAAATGCATTGAGTTATCTTATCATTTGATTAATTAATTTGATTAGTTCAAAAGTCACATTAGTGTAAAAGACACACCTTCAAATGCATGCCCTACCTAGTCTTCATTTCTATTCTATATATAAGAGTATGAGTTCTATTATATACTAACATAATCTTATAGAATACTATTCTCTTTATATATGTTCTCTATACAACTTACATATTCAAAGGTACTTAGTTTCATACCTATTGTTATCAACTAATATTATTACCTAGGTAGCCGAATGTCAAAAGACTTTGGAATTGGAACAATCATCCCACATGGAAGCCTCACAATCAAGATAAACCATTTTGTTGCATATGTGTCATTCCCATAGTTGGTTTCACCAACTTTAAAATACTATAATATAGATTTTATCTGCATGATTGTTTCCTTGGGATACATTCTAACAAAAGATTGGGTAATACCCACTGAATTCGGGAATGACCCGCGCTGTCGAGCTCTTTCACTTGTGCGGTCATAAAAGTCCCTCGGGCGGTCAAGACCCTTTGAGGGTGTCTCCTGTACACCCGCCGCACAGCGTGCGACGGGCCAGGTCACCCCTTCTTTTTTTTTTTTCGTTTTATTTTTCCCTTTTTTTTTTGTTTTTTTTTTTTGCCACCCCAACTTTTTTTCCTCCAAACAAAAGTAACACTTGTTATAACGAAATGTAACACTTTTTTCTTTCAAATGTAACACTTTTTTTAAAAAAAAATGTACTACAATTTTGCTGCAATAGATTAAAGATAACATAAAGATTGACAACTAAACTAATGTCACACTCTTTTAAAAGGAATGTAACACTCTTTTTTTCAAATGTAACATTTTTTTTTCAAATGTAACAATTTTTTTTTTCAAATGTAGCACAATTTTTCTGCAATAGATTAAAGAGATCATAAAAATTGACAACTAAACAAATGTCACACTTTTTATAAAGGAATGTAACACTCATTTTTTCAAATGTAACACTTTTTTTCTCCGAAAATTAACACAGGATTGACAACTAAACTAATGTTACATTTTATAAAAAATGAATGTAACATTTTTTTCTCAATTGTAACAGTTTATATTCTTAAATGTAACATTATATCTGAAATGTAACAATTTTTTATTGAGAAAGTAACAACTGAAATGCAAATCCATTTTTTTTTTTTTGTAAAACTGCTGTTACCTTTAACAGTAGAAAGTGTTACTTTTTGAAGATGAAAGTGTTACTTTTATCAGAACAGAGTGTTATATGTTAGCTGATGAGCAACTCAAACTTTTTGTGTTTAAAAAATTTGTTTTTTTAAAAAAAAATAAAAATCAAACCATATCATGACCTATGTAGATTTATTCGTCTCGTCGAGACGAACACAACGGTATTTTTAAATATTTTTTTTCGACTTATAAACTCAAGATATAGCATTTTAAAGTTAATGGATGTTTTTTTTAAGCAAGACACGTGGCAACGCGCGGCTGGGTGAACCATCATGTGGCTCACAGCGCACCACGTGTCAAGCTGGGAATGGAGGAAGGCGGGCTGGCGGTCGGGCGGGTCGGCCGGGCGGCCCATTGGCCAAGCCCGCCGCACGCCATGCGGCCGTTGTATTCAAGAATTCGTCAGACCCTTTTGATTAGAAAACAGATTGGTCTTGACCCATTCATCCCTTTTGCTTTATCCATCTATTCCTCTATTCCCATCTTCTATTCTGATTTCTCAAAACACATTAAAACACACTTACACAATTTAAAGACGAAGAGGGTGATTGTTGAAAGACCAAGTTAATTGGTCAGGAAGGGTGATTACATAATAATCTTCCCTTCCCGAAACATGACTCCCAAAACTTATTTCTCTATTTTTCGGCATTTTTCAATGCTTGACCCTAAATCAAGCGGCGTGGCGACTCTCATTGCATTTATGAGTCCACTACGAGACATCCTCATAAAACAACATTTTCCACCAAATGTCGGGTAATCTACAGTAGCGACTCTGCTATGTGGATTTAGGTTTTCAATGCATATCTCATTCATTTATGTCATTGAAAATATGTGAGTCAAGGTTTCTTGAACTCCCCTGGGTTAGATTGTGCATATTGTGTGTGTTTTTTGTGTTTATGTGTTTTTCAACTTCCTGCTTTGTCTTTGAATGATCATTGAATCTCAAATTATGAGGCTAATGCAACTCGATCTATCTCCAATATTTATATTTTAATGCAAATTATTGTATACTGGATGTTATGTTACTTTTCATGTCAAAAGTTAATAAAAAACTTACTAAATTTATTTGAACATTATAATGTTCACTTTATAGTTCAACTAATTTACGTTTGTCAACAATTACCAATTAATTGTTGTGAAAGTTAAAGAGGGTAAACGTGTAAAATCAAAATGGATCTATAAATCTATTATAATAATTTAGTGTTTAAAACTGACAATCTTATTCTCTTAATCAATTGGTAAATTCACATTAATAAATTAACAAGTACTCCCTCCATCCTAAAAAGTTCTTTTCATTTCTACAATTTAGGCTTTAAAAGTACACAAACAAAACGTGGTTAGTGAAGCAAGGATTCATATCCTTAAAAAGTTTGAATAATCAAACAGGAAAATCATTTTGGGTCGGAGGGAGTAATTATTGTAAATGTGAATTAGTTGAACAAAGAATAAATATAACAATTTATTTTTTAACTCATTAAGGTTTTGACTAAGGCTCCATTAGTTTTAACACTAGTAAATGTTGAGAATCGGATAACAAGCCATATAAATTTTGGGAATTAATTTACAAATCTTATACTCCGTCCCAGTTTAAGGTTCTTAGTTTTTTTGTTGTTTGTCTGAAGAAACTTTGAGCAATAATTACATGTTAATCTTATTATTTTAATGAAAATCTAAAACTTGATATTGATAATATATACAAGGGAAGGCTTATGGGACGGATTGCCCATTTATATTAGAAGAGCGGATCCCGTTAGGATAATAACACACTACAAGAAAAATCACATTATACGATTGCATTCTGCGATGGCCAAAAAAGCAATCACAATTTATAGGGATTTGGAGATGGCATGCGCCATCACCTTTTAATGTCATCGCATAAAACAAAATGTGCCAATTAGTCCACCCGTAATCTTGATAGATCCTTTTGAGATGGCTTTTAGAAATTATGCGATGGATATAAACCTTCGCATTTAATAAAAAAATTAAAATTAAAAATTCCAGCGTACCCCAAATATTCGGCGGGAATATGAATAATTTTAGTGATGTTTTTGGGGAAAAGGCGATGGATATCACCGTCTCGGTTTATGAAATTGAAAAGCGATTGAAAGTGCAATCGTCTATGTGATTAAATGAAAAAGAAATAAATAAAAAAGAAACTAATAAAATAGAGTAAAACCCAGCTCGCCCCCTTCCATTCCATTCTCGCTTAGTGTCATGAGAGGTCCTAACCCTAAATCGGACTCCCACCCAAAGTGATACACTCTCTTTCGTTCTTTTATACTCTTTCCATCATCTCAATCTTTGTTCCGTTTCCACCTATGTCCATCTCTCTCTGATTTTGGTCCATTCATACCCCTAAATCAGGTTCCTTTTTGTATGAATTTCTCGCTGAGTGTTTGCATCACATATAATCATGTAAGCACCTTCTTACTTGCTTTTGTGCTCATAATTTCTCTCAGCGGCATGTTGGGCTCGTTGAAATGGGAGAGGACTTGATTCTAGTAGTAAATGGTATTCTCTCTCTCCCATGAATTTTAATTTAACCCCAAATTGGATTCTTTGAAGAAGAGAGAAAGCCCCAAATTCGAGCTCTTCCGTTTGAATTTGCTACCTTTCTACTGACTTAGTAGTTCAAAATTATGTTTTTATGTACATATTGAATTAAATAGTGTATGTCTAATATGTGATTTTTTAGCCTTATTCATTTAATGTTGTTTTGGTCTTCTTAGAGTGACTTTGTTATTTTGTAGAATTTTGTTCTTATGTATCTTTTGATCAAGCACAAGTCAGACACAGAGGCTTAGATCTGACTAACGACTGGTGAGAGTAGTTTTTTTTACACCAACTCATATACTCCTTCCATCCCAAAATGATCTTCGCATTTGATTATTCAAACCTTTTAAGGATATGAACACTTCCTACATGAGCCATGCTATGTTTAAATTGTGAAAATGCGAAGAACTTTTTGGGACAATTAAAAATGTCAAATAGGAAGATCATTTTGGGACGGAGGGAGTATATGCCATCTTGAGGCTTACATGTCATTTAAAATTTTGTCATACTGGTCTTATTTCCGTTAACAAGTAAGGTATTACAAACTCTGTTTGTGTTTACTCTAGTAGTGATCTACATGGGCTTTTTATTAGTTTCTTATGCTAATTACTATCTCCGTCCCAAAATGATCTAACATTTTTTTGTCGTTACTACGAAGGAACATTGAGCAATAATTTTAGGTTGCTTTAATTATGATAATGAAAATATAAAACTTGTTGTTGTTAGTATTGTTGATGGTGTCACGACCCGAAAACTAGGCTCTATTTTATTAGTAATAAATAATTATTATTTATTTATTTGCTTATTTATTTATTTATTTAAATTATTATTTAATTAATAATTTATGTGTGCATTTTATGTGTTATAATAAAGTATGACTAGCATTTTATTTGGGTCATTTGTGCTAGTGTAGAAGTGTTGGGTCTTGGTTGTTAGTGTGGAGTATAAGATTATTGTGTTAGTGTGTAGGGGAGGGGGTCTATGTGTAAATTCTCTAATCATCCTACTTACTCCCTCTTTTCCCCTCCTTCTCCCTCACTTCTCATCTCTCTCTCCCAGCACACACACTCTCTCTCTCTCTACATTTGGGTAAGTTTTTCTTCTCCACCTTCTCTCTTCAATCTAACCATCTTCCTCTTGTTATTTCTCATTTCTTAAAACATGAAACTTGTTTAGATCGTCGTTAGGATCGTAGAGGGCTAAAAATATTCGAGTTCCGGCAACTTTGAGAAAATTCAAGTAAGTTACTTTCCCCCCATTTATGTTAAAAATGCTCATCTTTAACACTATTGATGTTCTTGTTGATATCTATGTCATTTTGGTTGAGTTTAGAAATTATTTAGAATTTATTTGGATTTTGGTTAAAAGTTGTGATAACATGAATGTTTAGATTAAATCTTGATTTGTGTGGTTAAAGGTTGTTATCTAGGTCTCCTAGAGGTTTATATGTTGTTTTAGTACATTGTTAAGAGTATTGGAAGTGTTGATTTTGGGTGTTTATGAGCTAGCAAGATTTTGGGTTTGATTTTGGTAAGAATGTGTTAAAACACAGCTGATTTCGGCCCAGCCCGACGATCGGGCGCCCGCCCGCCACCTGCCAAGCGCCCGCCCACTTCCCCCTTTTCTGACCCTTAGCTTCTGTTATAATGGGCGCCCGCCGCCCCTATTCAGGCGCACGCCCGCCCTGTTTTTCTGAAAATCATATTTGTGTTTGTTTAAGACTAGGTTGTATTTTTAGTTTGGGTTTTAGAGGCACATGAATTGAGTTTTCTTGTCTTTAAATGTTAGGATAGAAGTATATATAGGTACTCCTAAGATTTAGAACGAAAGGAGTGAAATTCGGAGCTAAAACAGGGATTTTTCATAATGTCCGGCCGAACACTTTATAAAAAATTGTCCGTTTTACGTTCAATCTTCCGGAGGCCATAACTTCTTCGTTCGGACTCCGTTTTGGAGTGTAAACTATCGTTGGAAATCTCTTTTCGAGTACTACGCAATGGTTCTATTGGCCGTATGGTTAAAGATCAGAATAGTTGTCTTATTGTTGAGGTTCAAGATCAAGGTGTAGTCTCGGTCTAGGTTCCGTAGTACTATTCTAGTTGACTTAGTTGGGCACCGTGGAACACTTTAGTAATTAAAATTGGTTCCTTTGTGAACAATGGTGTTATGTAATTTGATCCGGTATTGTTTGGGAATTTTTGGGCATCTTATGATGTGTTCGTGATTATTCCAATCGAATTGATTTTCGAGTAAGACTTGGTCTAGGTTTTAGGCGATGTCCTATAGTACCTAGAGGGTTGTTATTGAACACCAAAGTGTAGGGTTTGGTCCGGTTGTGATCATGTACTAATAGTTGTAACCTTTTGGGTTCGTTCGGGTGTTAAGAATTGGTTCGTTGATGAACGGATGTAAGACGTGAATTGGTGATGGGGTACTTACGGTTTGATTAACCTTAAGGTGTATTCATTCTGATTTCCTACTTTGGAATTCTAGGTGTGATGAGATGGTTGAGTTCATGGTCTTAGTACATCTTTATGAGTAAACGTTTAGGATAATTTTGGATTATAGTCGTTGTACTATTTGTGAGTGACCGCTTGGGTTGTGTTCCTCATGAGTAACTTGTGGATATCATCTTTGGAATGTATCTGGTATGGTTCCTTATTATGGAATTATCGTGTTCTAATAATCATTGTTGTTGAGCTCCTTATGAGCAATTCTGTTTATCGTTGTTGAGCTCCTTATGAGCAATTCTGTTTATCGTTGTTGAGCTCTTTATGAGAAATTATGTTTATCGTTGTTGTGCTCTTTATGAGAAACTCTTGTTATCGTTGTTGTTAAACTCTTCTTGAGTAACCGTTGCATCTTTATGGTGATTATTTGGTATGGTTCCCTACTTTGGAACCCTAAGTTGTTTAATTGAGCTAGTATTTATTACCTAGCATTTAATTGAAAGCCCAGCTAGCTTATTTGTTGCATCGGGCGATGGGAGAGATTATAATGGAAAAGCCAAGTCCATTATAATGTTGACCATTGTTTTGCCCTTATTTACCCCTTTTTCCAGATTGGCCTTGGAAGAGATAAGTTAGCTTCCTTTGTGAATGTATCTAGCTACCGAGCATGACTTTGTGGTATGGCTCTTGTCCTTTGTGACACTCTTATGGTTATTGTTCCGGTACCGGGTTTCTCTTCAGCTTTTATGCTACTATGAAGATGGCTTGATGGGTTGATTGATTGATTGGTCGGTTCTGACCGGGGTTCTCTTCAGTTGTTATACTGCTATTGTTGATTGGTTGATCGGTTGAAGCTGCGCAGCGATTGTTCTATCAGTTTGGTGAAACCTTGGCTCAGTATCCTTTGTTACGTGTTTATTTCAGTCTTATGTGCTGCATGATGAGTTAGTCGTTATTTCCAACTGGTATGGGACAGTTGGCGATAGGGAGCTTTCTCATTTGTTGTTATGTGATTTACTTGTTCAGTTATATCGTTGATTTGCATGATATTATGCCATGTAGATGCATTTAGTAACTTACTGAGATTTTATCCCACCCCGTTTCTTGTTTCAAATTGTTTTTCCTTAACCCCCCCCCCCAGGAAAGCAAGTGGTAGCGTTGTGAGGCCCATTGTAGCGGGAATCTTCTGAGCAGGTTGATCGTAATTGGGATAGTTGCTCTTCGGAGCCTTTATGTATTTTATTGTGGGTTCGTAGTCGTTCAGTGTTTGTATATACGGTTGTACTTTGGGTATTTTTGTTAATAGTTGTTCTTGCTTTCGCATTTGTTTCTAGTCTCGGAGTTATAATCTCGTTGAGGTGTTGTTTGATGGTATTGGTTTATAGTTGAATTCACGCGCCCGGTTTGGTATATTACATTTTGGAGATGTATATTATGTAAATTTTATATTTATGGATTTTTAAGATTTCCGGGGCGTGACAGATGGTCTATCAAGTACAAGTTTTAGAATTTTGTAAATATAATTAAGTTAACCTAAAATCATTGCTCAAAGTTCTTTCGTAGTAATGACAAAAGAAATATGAAGATCATTTTGGGACGGAGGAAGTATTTCTCAAGGAAGCATGCCTAGTTTGACTTCATTGTCGAGATTTTCTTAATTTTTTGGAACGCCTTTGTTTAGGCAGCTAAGTTACATTCTCAAAACCTTTCTTTCAAAGTAGACACAAACGAAAAAACAATCTTGTACAAAACTCTAATTAATGTAACATATGGCCATCATTTTGAACCTGATACAATTATAGTTTTGCTAGCATACATTGAAAATATTTTATTGTAAGGGTGGAAATTTGATTAGGGTCATATTTTATCCAAAAAACAACCTTTCTTTCGAAGTAGACACTAACTGAATGAAGAGCTAAAGCAAGACGAGGAATGAATCGTAGTAGTGACACGAGAAGTGGCTACTAGTTCGGTGCATACTATCTAGGAATTAATCGTAATAGTGACTAGATTAGCCTGAGTTCCTTTCTAACCTTGCTAGTATGTCACTTTAACTCTGGTAAGCTTGAAGCAGTGTCGATTCTCGTTATGCTTTGCATTTGTACTTACTATTTCAACTATATCCTATTTTGATGAATACTTGCAGATTAATTTCTTAAAATAGTACCAATAGAGTTTAGTAGTCTACATTGATATCAGCCCTAATAACAAGCGGCTAAGGGGTACAAGCTTGAAGTAGAATGGGTGTTATTCCTTACTTTGATATCAAGTTGTTCCTTACAATGGCAGGCTTCTGATTATCAGCATATTAAAGTTCATGCTCTCTATGCTCTGTACTTATTGTTTACTGAAATTGTCTTTATTGGTTTATTTTTATTTGTTGATTTGGGTTGGAGAGGTTCCAATTGGGAATAAGATGGATCTCAGTAAGGAGGACATTAGCAATCGCACATAGTGAAGTACGGCCACGACCTAACACTACATCTTCTCAAAATAATAGCAACTTAAGCATTAGACCTTACCTCTTACTGGAATAAACCTTGAACATGAAATAACAGTTTTTTTAACAACCATTAACTCCAAGATGCCCCAATTCTTGATACTAACAGCCATTTTTTGCCCAGTAGTGTCTAGCTTAGTAAATTGGAAATAATGTTTTGCCTGAACTAGATTCATCTTCTTGGTCCCCTGCTTTACTGTTTGATAACTATTATAATGCACCTTTTCTTAAGTATAAATGTGATTCCAAGACAAAAAGATAATCCTATTCATAAAACTTCTACACCTGCTCATAAATAAACATCAGACTAGGCTTACCTCACTGGATTATATGGGTGTTCAAGGGCAGTATACATTTTTGATAACATTAATTTGCATCTTTCAAATTTGTTTGCTTGGTTTAATTATTTTATGAAAAGGCTATTAGTATTAATGAGATATGGTCATCTTCTAACTACATTCCTTGTCACTGGATAAGCATTGAAAAGTCTTATGTATGTAATATTGTGATATGGTCATCTGGTAACTATTTTTTTTTTCAATATAGGAGGTGTACGCCAAAGAATTGGGTGAAGAGAAAGGCTTAGGCCCAGCAACTCCTGTTAATGCAGTCTTGCACCTTGGATGTGACGCTATTTCAGATCCTGGTTGTAAGATATGGGAGGTAGCAGTTGGTGGCGTAAACAAAGGAAGACTGTTTGGATGTCCAGGTGAGAAATGGACAAAGCTTTCGAGTAACGCTTCATCAATTGATTATGCAGCATATGCTGCTTCACAAAATTCTTTGCGGAACTAGTTGAGAGGTGTGGGATGCTCCCGCCACCCCTACCTGATCGTGCATCAAATATTCCAACATTTGCATCTTCTTCCAATGATGATGGTGAGACGGGAGATGAGACTGCATAGTTACGTACTGGGGTATATTTTGCTTTTCGAATTTATGAAACTAATCGGCCAAGTATGTATATTTTTTGATATGTTTAAACCGCTTTTACCTTGGTAGTAGACTCATAGTTCTAACTAGGTGCTTTGCTTTTTTATGGAACAAGTGAAACAATTTGTGATCTTTCTTGAACTAGTGAAACAATTGGTGAAACAGTTTGTTGCCAATTTATGTAAAAGCTTTTGTTTTTGCAAATTTCAATACAACTTGAATTATATTCTCTTTTTCAACATGACTGGTTGGGGTGCTTGGCTTGGGGTCTTATTGAGCCATTTATCAAAAATATTCTACGGTAAAAGGTGATGGCTATATCCGTCTCCGATACCCAAGACTTTTTAATTAAAATAAAAAAATTTATAATATGCGATTGAAAATCAGTCGCAAAACATTGGAGACATTCTGCGATGGCCAAAACAATCGCATATACTTTTAGTTACACACAAAAAAAAATATTGTTATATGCGATTGAAAAGCAATCGCATAAACTGGAGACATTTTGCGATGGCCAACACAATCGCATATACTTTTAATTAAATTTTAATAAAAAAGAAAAGTATTTCTTATATGTGATTGAAAAGCAATCGCATAATATGGAAACCATTTTGCGATGGCTAAAACAATCGTATATACCTTTAGCGACAAGGGCATAAGCGAAGGCCAAGTTGACGGCTTTTTCCATCGCAAAAACCAATATGCGACGGATGTTTAGGTAAATGCGATGGATTTTGGCCGTCGTAGAAAGGTAGTTTTCTTGTAGTGACATGTGGCACATAGCTATAAGCAAACGAATGAACTTAATAATAGTACTCATCCGCCACAAGATAAATAGTAATTTCTCTATTAACATTTCTTCAAAGTTTCTTTTTATTAAATAAAAATTAAAAATGATTTTTTTTTTGATTTTTTTAGACATTTATTTTGAAACAATGAGTACTAATTATATTTAAATATCTAAAATTCATGCCACAAAACTGAATATCTGATGATCAGAGTTCATAGACATACCTTGTCAAAATATTTGGGGGTTAACAGAATTAGAAATGGTAGATGACATGGTCAGTGGCAGACTCAAGAATTATATTCAGTGGGTGCCAAAAAAAAAATCACAAATTTTAACTAATAATTCACAAATACAACACAAAAATGAAGAACAATTTTTAAAACATAAGTTTTGTTTAATCACCTGCTAATTTTTAACTCATGTTTTTATCTTATTGTACTAGTTTTCTTGAAATTAGTAAATCATAAAAAAAAAAAAAAAAAAAAAACAACTAATATTTACATTATTGATCTTTTAATGATGACATTGTTTTAAATAGCATTTTATGAATTATTCTTAAAAAAGTAATTCATTTCATATATGATTGAAACTTATTTTTTATTAAATAATAAATGATGAAAAAATAATGAATAATAAATGAAAATTATATATTAGTTAAAGTGTGATGGTCAAAAGAATTCAAATGTGATATATATTTTTCTAAAGACCTTTAATATATAGAGGCAAACAGTTTAATGACAAATAAAAACTCTAAAGTTTGAAAAAACAAAGTGATGATCAAAGTTTAAAAATGCTTAATAGAAGAATGCAGCTGAAAGGGTTTGATCCTTTGTCTTTCATGTGGAATTTTTAACATACTACCATCTGCTCTACGAGGGCAATATCAAATGATTTTGCACAGTCAGATATCTAACAAATGCATATGTAAAAATTTCAAAAAAAAAAATAAAAAAAAATATTATAAAAAACCGAGTGGGTGCCGTCGCACCCACTCGTACCAATGTGGGTCCGCCCCTGGACATGGTTATATTACCATCCTGCCTGAAATGCGAAAGAAAGATAGTAAACGTAAATAGTAGGTAACCCGTGCTCCGCACGGGAATTTATTCCGTTAATGTTTTTGTATTTTCTTTTTTTGATGTTTTTAATTGATAAATTAACATAATAATTTTATTTGAAAATATATGTATATTTTAAATTAATCAAAACATTTCCATAGCTTTGGTTGTACATAGTTGTAATCAATTATTTTTTTAGTTAATTTAGAAGTACATTAAAGTTTGTTGTATGAATATTTCAAAAAACTTAATGGTATTAATAGTAATATTTAGTATATATTGTCGTGCCCCAACCCGTGGTCCTACTTGGCCCCACGTTTGGGACACGCACGGAAGACGTCATAAAACATTTTAAGAAAATTTTTCGAAATGTATTTTCATAAAAGTTTCATATAACCAACTCTTCAAAGTTGAAAACTTTGATTTCATCACACACAAACCATTTTACAAACACGGGTACCTTTCCCCAAGGGCTTACACACTTTACAAAATTTACAATCACCAACATGTTCCAAAAATAGGTGATACAAGATGAAGTCACGGGTACACTACCCAAAAGGTTATCTATATTACAATACAAAGCAAGAATAACCGTTTTATAAAGAGGGGCTGAGATCGTTTCTCAAAATTTGATCGGACGGCCTAAGTTTATCCTAATAACTCACTCCCATGAAAACCGTTAGACAGTTAACTCCCTCAAGTAACCTCCCCACCTTTGTTAACTTACAGTGTATCTTTTCTCCCCCCCACTACTTGACTTAAAAGTTAATGTGATTTTGGGTTATGAAAAAGAGGAAATTGAGTTGAGGTTAAGGGGTTTTATGTGAGAGGACAAAATTAAATGGGATTCTTTATTCCTTTTCATACTGTCACTGTGCCAGTGACACGGGTAAGAATACTAGTACAATTACATAATGTAGCCTTTACATAACGCATGTCCCAAAATGTCTTACCTAAAATCACCACCACGACGTCCCCCCTTGTGAAGTGACCTATCCCCTGGGCTCTCCTTTATCTAAGGAAAACAAATAAACAAGGAACGGGGTGAGAATAAATCTCAGTAAGCTACTAAAATGCAACTACGTGACATGCTGAAATGATACTCGTAATTGAACAATGTCAATAAGCATTCACATAGCACATAACATGAGAGGCAAAGCCAACTAATCATACTACACATAAGGTAGAATTTAAACACTCATAAATGGATACTGAGCCAAGGTTCTCGAATCAACATAACCATCTGAGAGGTATCAACTGAGCAGCACCAAAGGGCTGAAACGGGTTCATGAACCAAACAATAACAACAACAACAACGGGGGGAAAATGACACCAAGTCATAACCCAAAGTGCCCAACCTTAGGCCCAATGAAGGGGGTTAAAATGGGAAACCAATGGTAGAAGCCTTACAATGAACTTGGTTCATGTGCCATTATAATCCCTACCATTGCCCGAAATCACAACAAGAAGTACCAGCTGGACTTTACACGAGAGCACAGTAAAAAATACTTGCTTAAACCACAATCGGGGCATGATTCCAAAGTAGGGAATCACACAAAACTCATCATAAAGATGAACCAATCCAAAACACATCAAAAGATGTTCAACAATATCCAATTAACATTTAGTCAAATTCCACAACACATATGTTCACAAAGGAATCGTTTCCAATACTAGAGTGTTCCACAATCTCCATTTAAATCAACTAGAGTAGTACCCAAAACCTAGACCAAGAAAACATCCTAGTCTTAATCAAACAAAAGGAGGATTTCTGAAAATAGGGGCGAGCAGGCGCTCACACTAGACCGGGCGGGCGCTCGACAACTGACCAGGCGGGAGCTCGGCAAGGACCAAGCGGGCGCTCCAGGTCGACAGAGATTTTGGTCATGAAACACGAGGTAAGCGGGCGCTGGTTATGAGGTCAAGCGGGCGCTCCTAAGGCTATCAGGCGGGTGCTCGGTACCTTACAAGGCGGGCGCTCGCTACAATTTCCAGCAAAACCTAATTTCTTTCCAGGCTTAAGAATTCTCCGTCCCAAACGTAGGAGTATACTTTCAATAACATTTTAACAATACTAACAATACCCAGAAGTGCAATACATGCCCAAGACACCACTTTCAAGCCTAAGTCATTGTTTTTCTTCACAGTATATTAATACTCCCTTTGTCCCATAATTACAAGTATCACAAAAATCATCCAATTCACAAAAATAACGATCACAAGTGTCAAATATAACATATATGACCATTTTAACATTTAAAGGGGAATTAGTAACTTACCTATTTCGGGAAAAAGTATCGAAGAACTATGATTTGATCGGGTAGAAATGACCTACTCAACGCCCTGATCATTTTTATATAATTAGTTTTTAAAACGGAGAAGTAATTAAAAAGAAATAAATCAAAATAGGATGAAACTTACTTGTTCTTTCAAACCCTAAGAGAGAAACGTAGAAAATGTTGCTGAGTATGAATAACACAGAGAGGGAGGGAGAAGTGATAAGTATGTTAAGATCTTTACCCATTTTCTACTTTGGTCACTTAACTTTCATTTTAAACAAATAAACCCCTAAAGTTATAATTCCACTAAGGACCCTAAGGTTTCAACTAATTCATTTACTCCCTTTACCATTATTACTACTAACCAAATAAATAGCACATTTAATCAGACAATATGTGCAAGTCATGAAATATGATGCAACACATAAAATGCACACACAATGTCAAATTAAAATCCACCAAAAAAATATAAAATAAATAGGGACGGGTTTTGGGGTCATTACAATCACTCCCCCTTAAAGAAATTTCGACCCGAATTTTAGGGTAACTCACCAAATGAGTCGAACAACCAAGGATACTTCCTTTTTATTTCTTCCCGAAGCTCCCAAGTAGATTCCTCAACATTATGGTTCCTCCACACAACTCTAACAAGAGGAATACTTTTAGTTCTCAATTCTTGGACTTTAGAATCAATGACTTGAACTGGATGTTCCTCATAAAACATACTTGGTTCAATATCTTCAGGTATCTCAGACAACACATGAGAAGGATCATAAACATACTTACGAAGCATCGAAACATGAAACACATTATGAATCTTGTCAAGAGAAGGAGGTAACGCAAGACGATAAGCTCGATCTCCAACTCTTCCCAAAATCTCAAAAGGCCCTACGAACCTTGGAGCAAGTTTCCCTTTCTTTCCATATCTTTTAATTCCCACCTTTGGTGAAACTTTCAAAAACACAAAGTCACCCTTTTCAAACTCAAGGTCTCGCCTCCGGTGATCTGCATAACTCTTTTGTCGACTCTGGGCAATAGTCAATCGATCCCGAATAAGCTTAACCTTCTCAACTGAATCATTAGCCATATCAACACCCCAAATTTTTGCTTCCCCAACCTCATCCCAACAAATAGGTGAACGACATTTTCTCCCATACAATGCTTCATAAGGAGCCATCCCAATACTCGACTGAAAACTGTTGTTATAAGAAAATTCCACAAGAGGCAAATGAATATCCCAAGAATCTGAGAAATCAACTGAACAAGCCCTCAACATATCCTCAAGAATCTGAATGGTTCTTTCTGACTGACCATTTGTTTAAGGATGAAAAGCAGTACTAAACCTCAACTCTGAACCCAAAGCCTTCTGAAATGCTTGCCAAAATCGAGAAGTGAATCTAGGATCACGATCAGATACAATGCTAACAGGAACTCCGTGCAGCTTCACAATCTCATTAATGTACAAAGTAGCAAGCCTTTCCATCGAATAGCCAATCTCAATAGGTAAAAAGTGAGAAGACTTTGTCAATCTGTCTACGATCACCCAAACTGCATCATGCCTTCTTCGAGTACGAGGTAACCCTGACACAAAATCCATGGTAACATGTTCCCATTTCCATTCCGGTATTTCTAAAGGTTGAAGCAAACTTGCGGGTCTTTGATATTCAGCTTTCACTTGTTGACAAGTCAAACACTTCGACACATAATCCGCTATCTCCCGCTTCATGTTGTTCCACCAAAAGTATTGCTTCAAATCTTGATACATTTTGGTACTCCCGGGATGAATAGTATACCTTGACTTATGGCCTTCCTCGAGAACTTGAAGTTTAATCCCATCAACATTAGGCACACACAATCGACCTCTGAAAGTCAATACCCCTTCAGAACTAAGAGAAAAGTCTTCAAATCTTCCATTTTTGATTTTTTTCATTATCTTCACTAACTCGGGGTCATCCTTCTGAGCATCTCCGATTTATTGAATTAAGGTTGGTAATACTCTGATATTCGCAAATATAGCCCCATCCTCGATTCATAAGGACACCAATCTCGAGCATCTTCTAACATCTTCCATTCCCGTACCATCAATGAAGCTACATAAGACTTCCTACTAATAGCATCGGCTACCACATTTGCCTTGCCCGGGATAAGAAATGGTGCAATCATAATCCTTCAACAGCTCCATCCATCTATGCTGTCTGTTGTTCAACTCTTTCTGGAAGAAAAAATACTTCAAACTCTGATGATCTGTGAAAATCTCAAACTTTGCTCCATATAGATAATGCTTCCATTTGTGTAACGCAAAAACAATAGCTTCAAGCTCCATGTCATGGGTCGGATAATTCTGCTCACTAGGAGTTAACTTCCTTGAAGCATAGGCAATTACCTTCCCACTCTGCATTAAAACACACCCCAAGCCTTCTTTTGAAGCATAACTATAAATTACCAATTCATCATTCCCATTAGGCAGTGCAAGAATAGGAGCGGTGGTCAACCTCTTCTTTAGCTCTTCAAAACTGACTTGACATTTATCATCCCACACATATGGTACATTCTTTCGGGTCAACTGAGTCAATAGTGTAGCAATTTTGGAAAACCCCTCAATAAATCTTCGATAGTACCCTGCTAGACCCAATAAACTTAGAATTTCAGTAACTGATTCCGGCCTTTTCCAATTTACAATAGCTTCAATTTTTGAAGGATCTACGGATATTCACCTATTCGAAACCACATGCCCCAGAAAAAAGACTTCATCGAGCTAAAAAGCACACTTACTGAATTTTGCGAACAATTACTTCTCCCGGAGTACAGATAGAACCATTCGCAAATGCTGCTCATGTTCTTCTCGAGACTTAATAAACCAGGATGTCATCAATAAACACAACCACAAAGGTATCAAGATAAGGTTTGAAAACCCGTTTCATCATATCCATAAAAATAGCTGGAGCATTTGTTAACCCGAATGGCATGACAAAAAATTCATAATGACCATACCTACTATGGAAAGTAGTCTTGGCAATGTCTTCTGAGTGAATCTTCAACTGGTGATACCCACTCCTCAAGTCAAGCTTTGAAAAGACAACTGACCCTTGGAGTTGATCAAATAAATCATCAATATGAGGCAAAGGATATTTGTTCTTTACAGTCACCTGATTCAGTTTTCTATAGTCGATGCATAGTTTCAAGGACCCATCTTTCTTCTTTACAAACAACACAGGAGCTCCCCACGGTGATACACTGGGTCGAATGAACCCTGTTGGGTATGCCCACACATATCTCAGTTTTAATGTAATAGGATTTATTAGATTTGATTGATCCATCACCTAAGTTTTATTTCATGGACTTTAGACCCACATGTAAGAAGTATTTATACTTCATTTTTTTAAAGTTGTCCATTGTTATAGAATAGGCTTAAAAATAGGGCAAGAAGATCAAGTTTCAAGAAAAATCACTCAGTGAGTTTGAGCCGCGCTTATGCGCCTCCTGCGCCACGCTCCGTCTACATTCGCGCCATGCGCCATTTAGAGCGCGCGCATAAGGATTTCTTCATAAGCTATGTTACGCGCCTCTGCGCCCCTTTATTTAAGCGCACAATTACTGTGCGCCTGTTGGCTCAATGCGCCTCTTGGCTCAAACGCGCCTCAAAGTGTTTATTCAAACACTCAGTGATTTATTGAAGACTCGAAGACTTGAAGAGAATTCAAATTACGCCAATGATCCAACGGTGGTTAAAAGATGCTTATGCGCCTAATCTATTGACACGTGTCCACAACGGTCACATTTATGTTGAGTGTCAAAATGGCCATAATATATGCATGCTCCAATCAACGAGCGACAGCTCATCTTATCCACAAGGATTTCCAATGGCTAGTTTTTTTAAGTTCACTATAAATACCCCATAACTTCAACATTTTGAAGTTGCTGAGTTTTGCTAAGATTATCAAGAAATTCTCTCTCTAGCATTTGTTGAAGATTTGAAGATTGCCTTCGTTTTTCCAGATTTCTCAAGAACATCTTCATACCTTCATCCTTAGCCCAGATCTTCAAGCTATAACACTTTAGTTTCTTGTGCTCTCCATCTCAAAGATCTAAAGAGCCTTGATACTAAGAACACACACGCACCTCTTTAAGATTGATCATTTAGATTCTTCTTTAAGAGATACACCGGTTATTGTTTGGATTTGTTCTTTCATAGTAATAGATCTTGAGTTAGTGTATAAGCTCAAACATTGTAATTTGTAACACTCACTCATTATATAAGATCTCCATTAGAAATCCAAGACTAACCATCTTGGTAGAGGACGTAGATCTTTCATTGATCGAACCTCTCCAAATAGCTTGTGTGATTATCTTGTCATTTCTTTCAAGTTATTATTTTCACTCACTATTTGCTTGTTTACTCATTGTAGATTGATTGAACTGAATTGTGTTGTGTTTGTTATATCATTTGCCTTAGTTCCTTATTTCACTCACTTTGAGCCAAAATACTTAGTGTGTGTGTTGCGCTCCCTTTATCACTTTGCGCCTATTTTCATTACTAAATTCCGCTGTGCATTTCACTCACTCACTTAGGCGCATTTCATTACGCTTACTTGATAAAGTGCGCATTTGCAATTGAGTTTATCAAGGGTACGAAAAGAATTTTAAAACAGCTATTCACCCCCCCTCTAGCTATTTTTCATACCCTTGTTGCCCTTTGGGACCAACAAACCCTCTATCAAGTAACTCTTGCAATTGAACTTTCAATTCTTTTAATTCAGCTAGAGCCATTCTATAAGGTGACTCAGATATCGGGTAGTACCTGGAAGTAAATCAATACAAAATTCAATCTCCCTATCGGGAGGCATAGAATACTCAGTAGAGAACACATCAGGAAACTCTTTCACAATATGCACATCCTCTACTTCAGGCAACTTTTTAGTAGTATCCAGAGCACTGGCCAAATACCCCGTACAACCACGATGCAACAACTTTCTAGATTTCACATAAGAAATTATACGAATTCCCTTACCCAAAGGAGCAGCCTCAAAAGTAAATTCAGGCACATCAGGAATAGAAAATGTAACCACCTTTTTATAACAATCAACTGAAGCATGGTATTTACTCAACCAATCCATTCCCAAGATAATATCAAAATCTTGTAATGGCAAAATAACTAAATCAGCAAATAAAACATGCTCCCAAATATGCACATCACAACCACGTAACACCTTATTGGTCACCAAACACTCCCCTATAGGAGTAGAAACCTTTAACACATAAGGTAGAGATTCAGAGGAAACATGAAATCGAGAATAAAAATGCACAGACACATAAGAATGCGAAGAGCCAGGGTCTATAAGTGCTCGTGCCCTCAAACCAGACACAGAAATTATACCTCCTATCACATTAGAAGAATCTGAAGCCTGCTGTTGATTGATGGCAAAGACACGACCTTGGACTTTAGGCTTCCCTGAGGCATCCCTCTTCTGACCTTGAGATGATCCAGCTCCACTCATATATGGTACATTCCTTGCTTTTGGACAATCCCTTTGAAAATGGCCAAGCTAACCACAATTCAATCTCTTACCCTGTTTCTTCCAACATCGCTCTTCAGTGTGCCCTTCTTTTTGACAATAGTTACAAATCCTTCTACTTTGATTTCCAGGGGTGTTACCTTGATTTATGATAATTGGTTGCCCCTGCGGTTGCCCTCTAGATTGTGATGGTGTTCACTGACCTCCTCGATTATCACCTCGCTGTGGTTGAGGTCTTCCTTGCCTTCCTGTACCTGCCAATTCAACTTTCCTCTTATGCTCTTCTATATCATGCTCCACCTGATATGCTCTATCAACAGCATCATGAAAATCTTGCAACTTGTGGGATACTAGTTGACTTCGGATCACAGTTCTCAATCCATTTACAAATCGCATAGCCTTCCTCTCCTCAGTTGCCACTAAGTGAGTACAGTACCGGGATAACTCCGTGAATTTGGATGTATACTGAGCCACAGATATAATATTCTGCTCCAGGTTAAGAAACTCCATTTCCTTCTTGTCTTGATCTACCCGGGGAATGAAATGTTCCTTGAACTTTTTCAGAAAATTCTCCCAAGTATAGGGTACATGATTCTCATCCCAATTAGTTTTCAAAGCTTTCCACCAGTGCTCAGCAGCTCCACTCAGTTTATAAGTAGCAAACCTGACTTGATCTTCATCTGAACATCTGAGAACATCAAATATTTTCTCCATGGATTCAATCCACCTTTCAACTTTTGTCACATCTGGTTCTTCTTCATAGCCTGTTGGTTTCATTTTTAAAAACTATTCTAACCCATATCCCGGAGGTGCTTGCTCTCCTCCTTGCCTTTGATCATTTAAAGTTTTCATTGCTGCTTCGAACATCCCTTGAAACATGATTCGGGCCTCTTCTCTGGCATCCCCTTGCCCTGAAGAACCAGCCTGATCTCCTTCAGTCTCAACCATTTTCAATAAGTACCTACATAAGACACTCAACGTTACTCACTCTATACATAACTACCCTCCTAGGTCACTTAGTCATTGTAGACCATCTACAACCTAGCTCTGATACCAACTGTCGTGCCCCAACCCGTGGTCCTACTTGGCCCCATGTTCGGGACACGCACGGAAGACGTCATAAAACATTTTAAATTTTTTTTTCAAAATGTACTTTCATAAAAGTTTCATATAACCAACTCTTCAAAGTTGAAAACTTTGATTTCATCACACACAAATCATTTTACAAACACAAGTACCTTGCCCCAAGGGCTTACACACTTTACAAAATTTACAATCACCAACATGTTCCAAAAATAGGTGATACAAGATGAAGTCACGGGTACACTACCCAAAAGGTTATACATTTACATAATGTAGCCTTTACATAACACATGTCCCAAAATGTCTTACCTAAAATCACCACCACGACGTCCCCCTTGTGAAGTGACCTATCCCCTGGGCTCTCCTTTATCTAAGAAAAACAAATAAACAAGGAACAGGGTGAGAATAAATCTCAGTAAGCTACTAAAATGAAACTACGTGACATGCTGAAATGATACTCGTAATTGAACAATGTCAATAAGCATTCACATAGCACATAACATGAGAGGCAAAGCCAACTCATCATACTACACATAAGGTAGAATTTAAACACTCATAAATGGATACTGAGCCAAGGTTCTCGAATCAACATAACCATTTGAGAGGTATCAACTGAGCAGCACCAAAGGGCTGAAACGGGTTCATGAACCAAACAATAACAATAACAACAACGGGGGGAAAATGACACCAAGTCATAACCCAAAGTGCCCAACCTTTGGCCCAAGGAAGGGGGTTAAAAATGGAAAACCAATAGTAGAAGCCTTACAATGAACTTGGCTCATGTGCCATTATAATCCCTACCATTGCCCGAAATCACAACAAGAAGTACCAGCTGGACTTTACACGAGAGCACAGTAAAAAATACTTGCTTAAACCACAACCGGGGCATGATTCCAAAGTAGGGAATCACACAAAACTCATCATAAAGATGAACCAATCCAAAACACATCAAAAGATGTTCAACAATATCCAATTAACATTTAGTCAAATTCCACAACACTTATGTTCACAAAAGAACCGTTTCCAATACTAGATTGTTCCACAATGTCCATTTAAATCAAATAGAGTAGTACCCAAAACCTAGACCAAGAATACATCTTAGTCTTAATCAAACAAAAGGAGGATTTCTGAAAATAGGGGCGAGCGGACGCTCACACTAGACCGGGCGGGCGCTCGACAACTGACCAGGCGGGTGCTCGGCAAGGACCAAGCGGGCGCTCCAGGTCGACAGAGATTTTGGTCATGAAACACGAGGTAAGCGGGTGCTGTTTATGAGGTCAAGCGGGCGCTCCTAAGGCTATCAGGCGGGCGCTCGGTACCTTACCAGGCGGGCGCTCGCTACAATTTCCAGCAAAACCCAATTTATTTCCAGGCTTAAGAATTCTCCGTCCCAAACGTAGGAGTTTACTTTCAATAACATTTTAACAATACTAACAATACCCAGAAGTGCAATACATGCCCAAGAGACCACTTTCAAGCCTAAGTCATTGTTTTTCTTCACAGTATATTAATACTCCCTTTGTCCCAAAATTACAAGTATCACAAAAATCATCCAATTCACAAAAATAACGATCACAAGTGTCAAATATAACATATATGACCATTTTAACATTTAAAGGGGAATTAGCAACTTACCTATTTCGGGAAAAAGTATCGAAGAACTATGATTTGATCGGGTAGAAATGACCTACTCAACGCCCTAATCATTTTTATATAATTAGTTTTTAAAACAGAGAAGTAATTAAAAAGAAATAAATCAAAATAGGATGAAACTTAGTTGTTCTTTCAAACCCTAAGAGAGAAACGTAGAAAATGTTGCTGAGTATGAATAACACAGAGAGGGAGGGAGAAGTGATAAGTATGTTAAGATCTTTACCCATTTTCTACTTTGGTCACTTAACTTTCATTTTAAACAAATAAACCCCTAAAGTTATAATTCCACTAAGGACCCTAAGGTTTCAACTAATTCATTTACTCCCTTTACCATTATTACTAACCAAATAAATAGCACATTTAATAAGACAATATGTGCAGGTCATGAAATATGATGCAACACATAAAATACACACACAATGTCAAATTAAAATCCCCCCCAAAAAATATAAAATAAATAGGGATGGGTTTTGGGGTCGTTACATATATTGTAACAATTATGATTAACTAATACTATTAATAATAATAATAATTAACTTATATAGTCACTATTATAGTTAACAATTATATTTAATTATTATAATTAACTAATACTATTAATAGTATTAGTTAGTTATAATAGTTAAATATTACTCCTTCTGTCCCGGAGTAAGAGTACTACCTCTCATTTGCATGGAGATTAAGAAATGATGAAAGTAAGTAAGTGTTGTGAGTGTAAAAGTAAATTAGGAGAGAGAATGAGTGGGATAGAATAATAAGTTGATTGGTTTTGTGAGTATAAAAGTAAAGTATGAGAGAGAATGAGTGAGATGAATAGTAAATATTATTTGCTATTTTTGAAAAAAAAAGACTTTTACTCTGGGATGTACTAAAATAAAAAATAAGACTTTTAATCTGGGATGTAGGGAGTAATAGTTAACTATAATAGTTAACTATTAATAGTTAACTATTATAGTTACCTATTATAGTAACTATTACAATTATAAGTATTAGTTACTATATATCAGTTAACTATAATAATTACCTATTATAGTAACTATTACTATTATAAGCATTAGTTACTATAGTAGTTAACTATAATAGTTACCTATTATAGTAACTATTACTATTATAAGTATTAGTTACTATAGTAGTTACCTATTATAGTAACTATTACTATTATAAGTATTAGTTACTATAGTAGTTAACTATAATAGTTACCCTATATAGTAACTAATACTATTAGCTAATACTATTAGCTAAGAAAAAGAATTTGAAAAGTCTCTTATTTATAATAGTGGTAATGATGTGGCAACACCAAATGCAACCTTTCTATAAGACTTGTCTATGTGGCTACATCATGGCTCGCCTCACCAACTTTAATATATATATATATATTTGATAACCAATTATATACTCATTTTGTCTCGTAAAAAATATTCATTAAATTTTTATATTACTCCATCTGTTTCAAAATACATGTCGTTTTAGACTTCTTCACACATATTAAGAAATGCAATTAATACATATAAAAAAGACTTTTGTGCTCCTAACAGATTCCAATTTCCTAGACAGTTATATGCTTACACAAGAGACAGCTTGCAATTATTGAATAGAGTTATTATAGGTAAACAAGAGTAAATATTCCTTGGAATTAGTAAAACGTCAAGTATTTTGGAACAAAAATTAACACATAAAACGTCATGTATTTTGAACCGGAGGGAGTAATATCGTTTAAGAGTAAATTTTTATTTTTTGAATATTTATTTTTGGACGGAGTAAATATGTATAACATGAAAAAATAACAATAAATACTTACAATGCAAGTTTGTGTATGGGACAACTGGTCTTGTTATGTCCTATTTGCTTGCATATAGAACATTTTCCTTTTTTTTTTTCACTTGATTTTCCACGGGATGTTTCCGCCTTAACGATTTTTTGTCTTCAAATCCTTTTCTTTCTCTTTAAGATACCTTGCATCTAATTCTTTTTCATATCGAAGGACGAAATCACTTACTAACGTACTTGAACGAACAAATCCTTTGAAAAACTTAACACATAAATTATCTGGTGAATGGAACAAAAGGCATGCTATAACGATTAGTTAAATATGTAGCATCAAAGGTCACAACATCTCCAAAATATTTATATGCTAACATTGACCTTGCATCTGCCCAAAAACAATTTCCCATGCGATTGTTTTCATTTATCTGGATTGAATAAATAAAACCCGAATTTTTGGACTTTTACATTCCATAAAGTAATTACTCCCTCCGTCCCAAAACACCTTGCACATATTTCCTTTTTGGGTGTCCCAATGGTAAGTCCCCTTTCCTAAAATGTTCAAAATATATTGTTTTTCTATTCTCTCTACCCCACTTGTCATACTCATACACCTACTTTTGGGCCCCACTTGTAAATCCCACTCAACTTATCACACTCACAACCTCTTTTCCACTCATAATACTTTTGAATATATGTACTCATTCCTTAATTCCCGTACATCCTCAAAAGTGTGCATGGTGTTTTGGGACGGAGGGAGTATACATCTTTTGTGCATGTCCATCTTTAACAAGTTCTCTCCTTGTACTTCCTAAATGATTCTGAATATCTATAAGTGCGCAACCAACATTAACTTTACCACCGGATCCATGACTTAACACATACATTATCTTTCTAGTAGGAGCAATTCCAGCATCATTAAGGACATTGATAAGAAAAATGTGATCTGCCCTGTTTGTCAATAGTTTCTCCAGCTCCTCCACCATCCATGGCTTCTTCTTGTCCTTGTTGCACATGTTCCTTTTTCTCCGAGTGATTATCAGTCATAGTCTTCTTAAGTCGATCGACGCCACTACTCGTAACTGTATGATAATAGGGTAATGATATTTGAGCAACTTTGACAAACATTGAACCAATAACATCAAATACATTCACATTAACTATGTAACTTAAACGAATTTTATAGAAAGAATAATCAAGCCCAATGTATGCTTACTTGTAATTCCTTAATCTGCCTAAATATTTTTTGAAACCCTTAATCTGCCTTCATGACCGTCCATACAAAAATCACTAAGTTTTTCTTTAAAAAATAAATCACAGCTTTTTAAAACAAAAAAAAAAATGAAATTCATTGATATTACAAAATGGAACAAACAATTTTAAATTGCAAATGGGTTATAGATTGAATGTTATACTGCTATTTTATAATTTTTGAAAATTAAATAAAGGGGTAGAGTTTGTCAACATTACCTCCAAGATTAGTAGAAAAAAATAGTGAATAAGTTGTAGATAATCGTTACCGGAGAAAATGAACAGCCGGAGAAGAGAAAAATTACCGTCAAAGAAGAAGAACAATCAGAAAAGAGTAGGAGAGAGACACACTATAATTTTTGTCTTACATTAATTTGGGTGAATTGCTTTGAGTAAATAATTATTTTTTTGTTTCCTGTACCTTTTGACTTAACCAAGGTAACTACACTCAACCATTATTTTTATTTGAGTTCCATGGGACAGATGTCCAATTTCTAGTGGAATCCGTTTGTAAGGGTTTGACAGCCCATCCGATAGAAATTTAATCTTTATATATAATGGTGTACCAATAACAAGTTTTAAATTTTCATTTGGGTAATTAGATTAACCATTAATTATTACTCAAAGATCCTTCAGACAAAAAAAAAAAAAAAAAAACTAAGAACCTTAAACTGAGACGGAGGTAGTATAGCTCCCCTTATCCCATTTTAAACTTCAAAGTCAAAGCAAAATTTGTCAACTTCATTGCACTTTGACTATTGATTTAGAGAAAATTTGATTATCCTATTTAAAAACTAAAAGTTACTTATGAGAATATTGATAATGGTGAATCAAATTTTTTTTTAATTTTTTATTAAGATAATTAATTATATTATAAGTGTTTAGTCAAAGTACAAGTAAGTTGACAAATTTTCCTTTGACTTTGAAGTTTAAAATGTGACGGAGGGAGTATATATATCCAATGGACTTGATTTCTCAATGGTTACATTTCTTTATCATTATTTTCCGGTCCGTTCTTTATCCTTCATTTTCGTACTTTAACGTAAATGAATCCATGCATTCTTTCGCTCCTTCCCTATACTCATAAACGAGTTTTTTGCAAAAGTGACATGCGTATTTTGTGCAATATATCAATTTGACCCGCGTACTTAATAAACATCAAATGTGACATGCGTACTTATGATTGGCAATATTTTTAGACTAATTTTTAACCCCCGTTAAAATTTTAACGGGACGGTCCATGTAACTTAACATATATTGGATGGCGTTAAAATTTTAACCCCCCTTTATACAGTTAAAGCATTAATTTATAACGTTAATTCAAAAGGAGAATTTGGCAGACATGTGTTGTGTGTGGCCGCCGTCGATCCTTCCGGCTGGAATGAAGACGAATCCAACGAGGCTACCGGAGTAAGCGAGCTGGAGGGAACTGTCGTAGTGAGGGAAGGCGTCGCTGTTGGGGTTAGTGACGGAGACAAACTGGAAGAAGGTGCAGTTGACGGTGCCGTTGGTGACGGAGAAGGTAGGGAATTGGACGGCTTTTTCCTCTGCTTATGACCCAATTCCTCCACCGCAACCGAATCCTTCTCTTCTCGAATTTCTTGCTCTAATCGTCTCCTCAACCTCTGACCATTCCGTGGAGATGCACATCCCGCTAAACCCACATTCCCAGTCTTACTCCTACACCTCCGTCGGGACCGATTTACTTCACCGAGTTCTTCCGCCATGTCTGCTCGTGTCCGAGATCTCCTCACGGGGGAGGGGGAAGGGGAAGGGGAAAGGAGAAGGAGATCATGGAGAGAGAGAGAGGGTTTCTAGGTTTAGGAGAGATCGTATTGGGTTTTTGATTCTCCTTCATTGGGGACGAGTACGAGACCAAATCGAGGGAGAGATTGAGACTGGATGATTGTTCTTCGAAATTGTCGGGTCTTGGTAAACGGGAAGCGAATTTGGGGGCGATTTTTGGGTCGGATTTCCGATAGGGAGGTGTTGAGACTGTGGAGGTATGACGATGGCGGAGAAGGGGGCACTTGGGTGGTGTTGGATGGAGGAGCTGTAGGGTGTGAGATGGCAGCCAAATGGTTGTTATGGTGGTGTAGGAATGTCTTTGACTGTGAGTGCTAGTACCAAAATCACCCCTTAATTTATAAGGGTCAATTTGAAATTTTTGATTGTAATATCTGTTAACTTATTAGTGTTCGTTAACATTCACTAATGCCTGTTAACAATTTAGGTCGATTTGGGAGATTACATGGACCATCCCGTTAAAATTTTAACGGACGTTAAAAATTAGTCTAAAAATCTTGCCAATCATAAGTACGCATGTCACATTTGATGTTTATTAAGTACGCGAGTCAAATTAATATATTGCACAAAGTACGCATGTCACTTTTGTAAAAAACTCACTCATAAACCATTAAAAACCCAAGGTTGAGCACCAAATAAGTCATAGAAGTACTCACTCCGTTTCAAGTAAGTTGAAACATTCATTTTGAAGTTGGGAAATTAAGGATATAATATTGTATTAAGAATGAAAGGTAGTGACGAAGAGAGAGAATTAGTGGGGAATGAAAAAGAATGGGTGGATAATAATGAGTGGTAATGAGTGGTTGAGAGGAAGAAAGAGAATGAGTGGAGGATTATAAAAGTAATAAAAAACTTTCATTTTTAGATTGTTGCAACTTAAGTGAAATGCCCTAAATGGTAAAATGTTTCAACTTACTTTGGAACGGAGGGAGTATGTGTGTTGGATGAGTGAAAACACATCCATCGGCAAGTAAAAAAAAAAAAAAAAAAGAGCCGGAACCCTGCCAAAAAGAGCTACAACTAAAGAGTATGCGTGGCGCATATAAGGCCATAAAGTCATGAAATCCAATCATACAAGTAAAATGGAACCATGTCCACAGAAAATAACTTGAAGTACTAATAATTTTATCAGCTAAAAAATGAAAAAGAAAGAAAAAAAAAGGTTCATTTGCAGTCTCATTGTACTTTCAGACCATCTTGAAGGGGTGTGTGAGAGAGAGAGAGAGAGGAGATGGGCACAATTAGAGTGACAAGCTGCTGCTTGCCAATGGCATTGAATAAAAGGCAAAAGTTGGTTGTGCCCAGTTGTTGTTGTTTATCAGGAAAGGAAAATGAGGAAATGGGATTAATGGTGAAGAGAAGATCAGCATTAATGGTGTCTTTGATATCAACATCTCTATTTTCTTACCCCGGTCAGGGTTTGGCTGTAGTCAAACAAGGCCTTCTTGCCGGAAGAGTTCCCGGTCTGTCCGAACCCGACCAACAAGGTTAGGCTTGTTTTCCTTCTCCATCCCCTCCGTCTCGGTATGTGTATGACCAATCCCACTTTTTTTGTCGTTACTACGAATGAACGAATTTTGTAATAGTTTTAGGTTGATTTAATTATATTAATGAAAATCTAAAACTTATGATCCAGTTGCAGCTAGTATACTACTATGTACTCCACCTCGACTAAGGTTGCGTTTGACGCATCAAGCACTTGATGTTTAATGCTTAATAGAATGTAGGGTAATTTGGAGATAAGATGCAATGATTTAATTCTTTCATCCAACATGAATATGTCCGACACCCTCTTAATGATTGAGAATCATTATCCTTGCTTAATGAATAAGAGTCTCACTCAACACTCGACATCTAGTGCTCAATGTGATCAAATGGATCCTACCTCCAAATTACCCTAGATTCTATTAAGCATCAAGCATCTAGTGCTTGATGCATCAAACACAACCTAAATCTCACACTTAAGGGTACACGGAATTATTATAGCATCAAGCATAGCCCTCTAGGGAGTTCTTTTATTTTATGAAGTTAAAAAAAGAATTACTCCCCTTTCCCACCCTTTTACTTTTGTATTATGCTTGCCTTCTTTTCTCTTCATGTCACCACAATCACGGAGGAATATGCTCAGACAGGTTGGAGGACTTACCGCAGACCAGATGAGAAGTCAGGAGGACATGGTGTTGGATGGAGTCCTATCATCCCTTACGCCTTTTCTGTCCCTCAAGGTTGGCAAGAGGTAATCTTCTCTACAACCCTAATCAAAACGCAGGCTCGAGCAACCTCCAAGATTTGCATGAAACAAACATAGTTATAAATGATCACTTCATCACTACTCCAGGTGCCAGTATCAATTGCTGATCTAGGAGGCACAGAAATTGACTTGAGGTTCAATAACCCTAAAGAAGGACGCATCTCTGTTGTTGTTGCTCCTGTTCTCAGATTTGCAGACAGTAAGTTGCTCCGCTTTTTGCTTATTCTTCCCATTAATCCAGTCACACGAGTCAACCATTCTTACATCTTGATTGCTTCACTATGTATAGATCTAGGAGACAATGCTACCATAGAACTAATTGGACCTCCAGACAAAGTTATAAGTGCATTTGGACCAGAAGTGATTGGGGAAAATGTAGAAGGGAAGGTATTGAGCACGCAAGTAACAGAACACGATGGCAGAAAGTACTATCAATTCGAGTTAGAACCACCTCATGTTCTGATCACAGCAACTGCTGCTGGAAATCGCCTATATTTGTTCAGTGTAACTGGGAATGGTAAGAACTTCACCTTTTACAACTTAAAAGCTACATCTGAAGAACATAACTCTGAGGCCCTGATTTGACTGTTATAAATATTTTGGCAATTTGCAGGTCTTCAGTGGAAGAGGTACTACCCAGATTTGAAAAGAATAGCTGAATCTTTCAGGGTTGTATAATCCATGGTTAACTTTTTTGGGGTAGTCAGCGTAAAGGGGTATACAAGAAAAAAAAAAAGAAACGAAATGGAGAAAAAGAACATTTTGTATGATTTATAAATCATGAGATATATGAGGTTGAATCTCTAATTTTGTACATCCTTCAGTATTCCACTAGTCATTTTATAAAATTTTCTTCAACTACTTGTGCTGATAGTTTCAAATTGAGAGACAGAGAAGAAAGAAGATGACTTTTATGCAGCTGACCTCTTCTATTTTGCGTGACGCCAAAGAGGAGCTTTGACCTAATTCTCAAAAAGGGGTTATTGCAAGAACCCGTGATTGTAATATCACAACTGCATAAACTTATTCATGGGTTTTCGAGTGACATTATATTTGCAGTCTCTGTGCCGTTGACCACAAGCGAACTGCACCCAGGTGTCTTTTGAAACCCGTTACTCGACATAACCATCTTCATTCGTTCAGCTTTCTCCCATCTTTGGGAAGCTGCATAGATATTGGACAGCAGCACATAGTGTGAATCATCACCAGAGCCTCGCTCACCAACATTTTTAATCACCTGGTTTGCCATATCCGTGTCAGAATGAATCCGGCATGCTCCAAGCAGGGCACCCCAAATTGTGTCATTTGCTTTCATTGGCATCCTCTTCATCAAATCATAAGCCTCTCTTAATCTTCCCGCCCTTCCTAAGAGGTCAATCAAACAACCAAAATGCTTAACGTTGGCTGTTAAGCCATACTTCTCCATCCTTAAGAAAATCTCTAAGCCATCCTTCACAAACCCTGCATGTGCACAAGCAGACAGGACTGAAAGATATGTTATCTCATTAGGCTTCTCGGTAGATTGTTCCATCCTGTGAAAGAAGTCAATAGCTTCCTTGCAATGGCCGTGAATAGCGAAGCCTGATATCATAGAATTCCAACAGGCCTTGTTTCGTTGCAACATCCCATCGAAAATCAGTCTTGCATTAGTTAAATCCCCACACTTAGCGTACATGTCAACTAACCCGTTTAATATGAACTGATTTGGCTTTACCAGTTTCCGAATCATCATTTGATGAAGATCTTTACCAGCATCTAATAAACCCGACTGAGCTGAAGCAGATAAAACACTGGCATATGTAACCTCATCTGGCTCAAACCCATCGTCCTGCATTTTCCTGAAAGCATCCAGAGCTTCCCCGCAAAGCCCATTTTGGGCATACCCAGAAATCAAAGAGTTCCAATTCACCAAATTCCGAGCTGGTATTCTATCAAAAATAGCTTTCCCCTCTTGCACCCTACCCGTCTTAAAGTACCCAGAAATCATCGATGACCAAGCA
Organism: Campanula takesimana; assembly: GCA_026119855.1. Lineage (NCBI taxonomy): Eukaryota > Viridiplantae > Streptophyta > Magnoliopsida > Asterales > Campanulaceae > Campanula > Campanula takesimana. Next base: position 1,487,303 of record JAOWBW010000187.1, on the reverse strand, counting down.
AAGCAATTTCGCATTGGCATCACCTCAAAAACTTCCTTCGCAGCCTCCATCTCTCCATTGACAGCATACCCCTCAACCATAACAGTCCATATCACCACATTTCTCAGCTCTGGAGGAACCTGATCAAACAAGTGCCTAGCAGTTACCGTATCTCCCAATCTTGCATACCCTTCTATCATGGCAATCCACGTCACAACCGTTCTCATAGACATCTGTTCAAACAACGTCAACCCAGATTTAGCATCACCATTTCTCATATACCCGCCAACCATTGCATTCCATGTTACCACATTCCTCTCAGGCATTTTATCAAACAGTTGACGTGAATCACTAATTATGCCACATTTACCATACATGTCAACCAATGAAGTTCCCACCACTACATCAAATTCAGCCCCGGCCTTGATTGATTCAGCGTGTAAGGACTTTCCACAATAAATCATGGAAAGAGAAGCACAAGCTTTGACGAGTAATGGGACAAGACTTGGTTTGTAAATTTGGTTACAGCGGCGAATTTGAACGTACGTAAGGAGCGCTTCTTTTGGTGATCCCCTGGAGATGCAAGATTTTATGTAAGAAAACCAATTTGTTATGGTGTTTGGGGGGCAAAGGTTGGCGCTTCCAGAGAGGCTTTCGTTTGGGATCATGGCTTGTCACGTCACAGAGTTGGGAATTCAAACGGGAAAGTCACTCAATAGGCGCATTCTCGGCCATTTATTTCGCGGGTAGTTAAGTTTAATGCCTTTGAATTTTGGGACGTAAATTTAAATGGATTAAATTAACAAGTTCATAATTTCGGGACAAAATGAGTAATTCTGAGGCAGTAACTTATGCGTGCACTTGAGGAGCTCGCATATGTTCTCTGGCCAAGGAATAGCAAGCAAGAACGTGTGGGTCGGTCAAATTGGGCCTTGGCATCTAAGTGGAGTTTGACTAAGTGGAGAGCCCGTTGGGTTTTTTATCTATGCATGGCTACCAGAAGTTGGCTTAAATAAACAAGGAACATTAATCCTAATCCTAGTGAATTAGTATTAGTCTATTAGGAGTCTGCCATCCGAATTTGGTAGGGAATTAGTATCCGTATATTTATACTCCCTCTGTCCCAATTTAATTGAGTACCTTATTTTACTCAGGAAGTGAGAGAGATCAATAATTCTAGATCTAGGGTTTTGCATAGCTAGGAACTTTGTGATCAAAGTTCATGCAAACATAGATTAGTGTGATCATATTCTTGTAATTGTTTCTCCGCCATAATAATATCTGCTTTCCTTTGCCCGTGGAGGTAGCCAATAGAGATTGGTGAACCACATAAATTCTGTCTTGTTATTTCTTGTGTTAATTATTATTTTCTATCTCTTGGGTCTGATTTACTAACAAGTGGCACCAGAGCCTGGTTAGTCAAGAAAGATCAGGGCATTCCGCTGCGGTAGAAGAGATGGATTCCGGGATGGACAAGAAAATCGAGAAGTTTGATGGGAAGAACAGTTTCAGTTTATGGCAGATCAAGATGAGAGCCATGTTGCGAAGACAAAGTTTGTGGGCTCCAGTGGCTACTGCAATCAGGGATCACAAGGATCCAAAAGGTAAGGCATAGGTCGTTCCCACAGCAGAGGATTCGAAGAAGGCTGCAGACATGGTAGTATTGGATGAGAAAGCTCATTCAATGATTATCGTGAGTCTTGATGATGAGATCTTAGCGGAAGTAGCGGATCAAGAAACAGCGGGAGGCTTGTGGCTGACGTTAGAGAAGATGTATTTGACGAAGTCTCTAACCAACAAGCTCTATATGAAGAAGAAGTTATTCACTTTCCATATGTCTGAAGGTACGCCTATTAAGGATCATCTAGATCGATTTTCTGCTTTATTACTTGAATTGCGTAATATAGAGGTGAAAATTGATGATGAGGATGCTGCTCTAATTCTGTTGATATCTCTACCGTTGTCATATGAATCATATGTTGATTCATGCTTGAACAAAGAGACAATTACTCTGGAGCAAGTAAAGTCTGGTCTGAAGACTAGAGAACTGCGCCGAAAGGCGAGTGGTACTAGTACAGAATATCAGTCATCAGGTTTGACTGCGGAAGGCAGCAAAGGGCATGGTCGAAGGAACGGAGGTTCTAGACGGGGTCCGAGACCTGGAGATATATGTAGTTATTGCAAGGATAAGGGGCATTGGAAGACCAACTGTCCCAAGAAGAAGAGAGAGCAGCAGGTAAAATCTGAGTCGACTGCTGCGGCGGCAAGCAGTGACAATCTGGATGAGGATTGTGATTATGCCCTCGTGACCGAAGAAGAAGCGTGCGAGGAAGTTGCATGGGTTCTAGATTCGGGAGCATCTTATCACACGTGTTCGCGCAAGGAGCAGTTTACAACATACGAGCAGAAAGATGGAGACCGTATTTATATGGCTAATGGATCAGACTGCGAGGTGGTTGGCATAGGCTCTGTAAGGGTGAGAACTTCGGGTGATAAAACTCTCACATTGAACAAGGTAAGACACGTTCCACAAGTAGCAAAGAATCTGGTATCACTCAGTCGTTTGGACAAGAAGGGATACAGTTTCAAGGGTGAAGGTGGAGTTCTGGATGTCTACAAAGGTTTAGATGTGATTCTGAAGGGAGAAAGAAAAGGTTCCTTGTTCATCCTCCAAGGCTCTGAGAGTGGTGAGGGTGTTGACGAGCAGGTGGAGCATCGTTTTACTCTAGGCCGGAGTGAACTGGGCGAGCCACAGCTAGAAGACCAACACACACCGGTTGTAACAGTCATGGTTGGCAAGATCCAATGTCGACTGGATGGGCCACGTCTGAATGGCTGTTAGTTTCCCGTTGGGGCGATTCTGAGTGCCCGTAGGTGCACATCTGGGTGTCCGTAGGATACATTGCATGCAGAAAATCTGATTGTCCAGAGGACAAAGTTGTTTGTCTGGTGAGGCAAATTCTGGGTGTCTTGAAGATACATGGTGCACAAAATCTAGTGTCTTTGACGAAAGACAGAACTGAGGCAAAGGTTGAAAAATCTGGTACGAGGGATGTGGCTCAAGGTGAATTTACCATTTTGCCCATCATAAATAGGTAATATTCCACCTCAGTAATTCTACACATTATTTAATCCTCTACACTTTATATTAACATTATAAATATAATTTCATGTATGGAATTACTAATAACATGTTTATGCAATCTATGTTCTAACAATCTCCCACTTGGGTTGCATAACAATGTTGTTCCTTAAATCACAAGTATAATACAAATGACAACCCTTATGTGCACCTTGTTGTCATCCATAACAATTCCGTCCATTAGTCATATAAGTATAAGGACTAAAGGGGCAGTCGTTGTAATTGATTCGCAACTAAACCCACAATAATCACGTATACATATCCAACTAAATGACATAGATCAAAATGTATATGTGTAGCATGGAACATAATGAATATATACATATTCTTTCAACTAGTCCAAATTAACCAAATGAGATCAAACTTTAAATAATAATAGAACAATTAATGAAAGAACAACATAAACTCCCTGCTTGCAACCGAGAAAGATTTGATCCTCGCTTTACCTTTTTGATTTGAGAGTCGCCACCATGTTGTTGAATGGAACACGGACCGTGAGATTCTTGAGTTCGGGGGTTAAGTTATGGATTGGGAAGGTCAAAGAGCACCGCACCCAATCTAGGATTGGTCTTGCTTAGGTGTTTTTAATCAAATAAAGAACAAGTAATACAAATAAAGCAAATAATTAATTTCTTAATTATTAGAATGTCGGATCATGTGCTTCGAGACCATCTCCATGGATTGGAGAGGCTCTAGGCTGATCCTTTTGATGGGATTACACTACTCTAAAACAAAGAAAGAGATGAGAAGTAGAGATTAAAAGCGTAGGAGTTTACCTAAAGTGTTCTTGAGATTCCAATTGATGGCCTTGACTAAGGCCTTGATGATCCAAGAGTTTTGTGATGAACTTGGCTTGAAAAGATGACTTTTTGATGGTGTTTAGGTGTGAGGGAGGAATAAAAACTGGATTCTTGAGAGAAGGACCGATTAAAGAGTTGTTAACCTCTTTTAGGATGACTAGGAACCATTAACTAGCATTAGGAGAGTCTAGGGTTAAAAGACTCTTTATTTATAGGTTTAGATTGCTTAGGGACCAAGCCAAGGAGGTGTAGAGGTTTAATTAGGTAAGGAAATCAGTAGGAAACCTCCAGGAAGTCTCCTATTAGATATTCCCCGGATTAGGAGAGTGTTGGCCAAGAAAGAGATCGGGACAGAGAAGGAAAGTGGATTATTCCCGCAGACAGAGGAGATATCTCGTACGAGACATTGATGTCTCGTACGAGGCATCCAGGTTGTAAATACTGTTTTGTCCTTCTGTCAGTTTCATTTGTTCATTTTAGCCCCTGACTAACGGAGTTAGTTAAAAACTTAACGAAACATGACGAAACTAACGAGTTTTCATCCAAACACAAAGGCGAGACACAAGAGTAGTGTAATCATAAATTTGAGTTCAAAATGGGGTGTCTACAGAGCCCCTCGACGATGATACTTATGGAAGAAGTAACGTCGTCGATAGAAAAGACACCATTTAGAACTTTGGGTATGGTCGTGCTATAAAGCTGCCTATGTATTCCTTGGAAGGAAATCAGACCAAACGTAGTTCGACTCTGAAAACACGCAAAAACGGTCGTTTAAGGTATTTTGAAAATCATTTTTGAAAAAAATACTGCAGTAAGTAAAGTTTTAGAGTTTAGAGAGTAACCCATATTGAGGAATAAATGTCCTTGACCCAATTCTGAATATACCCTTTGTTGATGGAGTGTCGCAGTCGACGGTGCCCGGTCAGGACTTACCTGTTCGCCAATGTAGGACTTCCTTGCTCACCAATGTAGGACTTCGTTGGTGCCAGTGTAGGACTTCACGCCAGTGTAGGACTTGATTGGTTTCCAATGTATTGGAAGTACTGGATGCAAAATGTTGATGTGACTGAATTCTCTGGGGATCATTTGATCGCTCTTGGATTTTTTATTTTTTTTAGCGTGGATTGGTTCTTGTACCTGTTAATACAACAAATAGAACCTATTCTAGTAAGCAATTTGACTTTGATTTTAGTTTGAAATTGGACTCATGTGGCGGTGACAAATTTATGTGCATGCCCGGTCGGTCAACCTTGGTGTAAGTAGTGTCAATAGCATGGATTCTCGATGATATGTTTATTGGGGATGAACTGTATGTGTTGATTTATGTGTGTGTGTATGGGGACCTGTTTTGACAAGTTGAGACCTAATCAGGTTTTCTACAGAGATGATGTGCCACGGAGTTTCTCTGATGGCTATCTCGTGTGAGATTCGTTTGCCTTGTGAAAGATGATCCGTCCAGATCGTTCCTTTAGTCATGTCGTGTCAAGGGAGACAACTATGTGTCCGACAACCAATGATATTGATCAATGTGCAAGCTCTAAGTAGGCCGAGCGTACTTTTGAATCACTCTAGAATTCCATGTCCGAAAAGTCTCCGGTGAAGGTGATGAGAAACATTATCTATTCTCCCATGTTGATCTCATGTGTGGTCTAAGTCAAGCCCCAAGAATCTTGTATGTTGTAGATGACTTCGTGAACAGGCTTGTGAGGCTGTTTTGACTTGAAGAAGAGTGCTCTCCCGCTTGTTGGATTTGAGGAAGGTTGAAGAAGAAATGGTTTGAAGAATGTTCTCCCTATATTTTTACTATTATTTTTTTGTGACGCACCCTGATTTTTTCCTAGACCGCTCTTTCGGGTTTTCAATCTAGCGGGCATCTCTTTTGCGTCTTTTTTTTTTTTTGACAGAGTATGTACTCGAAGATGACTCAGATGAGAGAGGAGAGTAGTTTTGTCTCTTTTTGGGGGAGAGACATGCAAGATTTTTGGGTTTTAATGTATTAGGCAATTTAGATATCGACTTGGATTTTTGGGAAGTGGTTCCAAGCATCGACTCGATGCGGATAACGCACTTTGTAATGAGAGTTAGAGGCGAAGAGGATAGCCCCTAGTGCGGATTTACTTTGACGAGTTCGTATATCTTTGAACAGGAATTGGAAGGGGACGGGAATAATAAGAAGCCCCTAGCCTTGATGCTTGGATTTCAAAGAGGAGTGTATGAGAGAGGAAGCCACTAGACTCAACAATGAACGCTACTTGGCTCAAAGTACTAGAAAGATAGTTCTACCTTTAATGGACCCTAGTATTTATTTTTGATGTCTTAAGAGTTTGTTCAATTATTTTGCTAGTGAATCATCTAGAGATGTCTTGACAAGTTTTGAGGAGAAGGCCTAATCATTAGTGCGCTCTTCGGATTTCTTCATGAGTGATATCTACGGATGATGGAAACGGTCTTCAAGTTAGGAGTCTCATTTTTTTCTTCATTTGGATTTAATCTTCGTTGTAGGAGGAGATGAGAGGTCCTCTTTTTTTTTTTACTTCATTATGTGTGGTTGAAACTCCTTCTTTGTGGGGTTATGAAATATTGAGAGTTTTTTTTTTACGCTCAAAGCTTGAATTGAGTAGCCCCACTTTTGTTTGGGAATGATAATGCCTTTGACTTTCTTCTATTGTGGTCATTCGACTTCTGACATGAGCGCGGTGATAGTAATGTGTAGCCCCTAGGCCTTCTTCTCAAAACTTGTTTAGACATTTCTATTATCAATTGCAAGGTTTTAGATTTATGACATTTATTGTTTACGGATCCATTTCATGAATTAGAGAGAAATTCAAAAGGTAGATCGACCTTAGAGTAGTGTATAGGAATAAGAATGACTTTTATTAATAACTGAATTCAAAACAGACTCCATAGTTTAGTTGACACAAGACTAGAGAAGGAGGGAGATGGACTAGAATGACAGAACGACTCTTCGAGTTCATACTAGGAAATTAGAACCTATTCTATTTTTAGGGAGAAAGGGAGAGAGTTGATAGTAGCACTTGGTATCTCTATTTCCTTCTTATCAATGAGATCTTGGATGACATCCTTTAAGCGGCGGCAAGAGTTGGTGTCATGGCCGGTAGCTTTGTGGAACTTGCAAAATAAGGGGATACGATTGTAGTGATAGTTCACCTTGTGAGTAGTCCTTTCTTCAGGATTTATTTTGCCTTCCTTTAAGAGGATGTCAAGGAGACCTTCTTGAGTAACCCCTTCAAGATTATCATAGTGCCTTGTCATTCCCATCTTAGTAAATTTGGATATATTAGGGTCACAGAGCCGCCTCTTCTTCTTAGGCGTGGTTGTTTCACAAAGGGCTTCGGCCTCCTTTCTATAGCATTCCTTTTGAGCTTGCAAGCGTGCTTGAAGTGTGCCGATCTTACTCTCGTAGAACTCCTCTTGAGTTTGTATACAGGTTTGGAATACCTCAATCTCTTTCTTGTGACACTCTTCTTGGGCTTGTAGGCGACCGTGAAGGGTTGCGACTTCTTTCTTATAGTACTCCCTTTGGATTCGTAAGCGAGTCATGAATTCTACCTCCATTTTCCGCTTGAAGTCAGTGTATAGGGTAGTGGCGCCTACTTCGACTATTTGACTTACTTCCCTTTCTAGTCGAGTCTTGAGATCACGGGCCTCTTGCATAGACTTGGTGTCGGACATGGTGTCGGAAGGTTGGAACGATCTAGTTGCGATTCTGACGGACCTAATGGTATAGAGATTGCGTTAAACCCAGATTAAGGTCCCAATAAGTCGGCTTTATGAGGTGTATAGGCTTAAGAGTGAGTGAAGGTTGACCAAACGAGCACAGCACATAAACTTGTTGGATATTATGCCCTAGGCCCTTGAGAAAGGCCTATGCGTTATATCATAGTTTCATTGTTATAGAGATAACAAAACCAGGTTATTATATCTTTTGCATGTTTATTATAATAATCATTGTCCCTAGCACTTATGAAGGGCTATCATGAGTTTAATGGATAATCATATGATGATTATAGAACATAGGATGCGGATTAAACTTGTGGGTACATGTTGGAGAATAAGTACTGGATAGACCCGTTATGAGATTTATGTCATGGTAAAATGTCATAATTAAATCTCATAATAATATCATTTGATATCCTTAGACCTAAGATTATCATTGTCTTCCACATGATGAACATTATGTTTGACGTACTCAAATGCTACCCCTAACCGGGAAGTTATAAAGGCTACGATTGGCATAATCGGATTCCTGTAGGGAAGAATGATAAGTCAAGATGGGATTTGTCCCTCTCTCAAGAGAGATATTTGCTTGGCCACTCGATGAGTGAGATTGATGATAGTGTATGGCCATACCCAAATGAATTGTAGTGTTAAATGTCATTTGCTCATATCAATCTACTCCGGATCGACAAAGCATTGGACAACATAAGTTGACGTGGACCATGACTTATGTCCAATATGATATCGCGTGACAAAGGGATTATGATATGTTCTATAAGGTTACTTTGGACTTTCAAAGTTATACTATTTGGGTAATCATAATGGCTTGCTAGAGTCCGCTTATGATTTACGAGGTCTTCGGACTCATTGCCAACATAGTATAATCCTATTGGGTCACACACGCAGAACGGATCTTACTTGGCACGAAAAACGAGAAAAAACAGGGAAGTGGAAAAACCAACCGTACGGATAGTTTGGACTAGCCGTACGGATAGTTTGGACTAGCCGTACAGATAGTTTGTCCGCTAACGAGTTTTTGTCAGATTTCTTTCTAGGAAAGAAATCCTTTAACCTAATGGATTTAGGTTTCTCCCAGTATATATTATGTGTTCTCTTCAGCCGAAAACGAGGTCTTAGGCATTGATTTTGGAAATCAACAAGAGTTTCTTGGAGAGAGAAAAACACATATTATACTAAGGTAATTGGGGTTTGATTTTTGTTCATCATCAAACCACAACAATCAAAGGGAGATTGAAGAATTGTTCTTCAACCATGTTTTTAGCAGTCAAATCAAGAAGCGTTCTTGAGTCCGTTCGATGTGTGGATACCGATAGAGGGTGTTTGCGTTAGCACCTTAAAGTCTGTGTTCATGGATTCGATTATCAAGGGTATGTTTCTTTCATCTTGTATTTAATTTAATCAACATGCACGGATCCGGGCTCTTGGGTGTTTGATTTTATCTGTTTATTCCGCTGCGCATGATGCATCAAAACCCAACAAAACTGACACAGACAGAATGAGATGTCTCGTACGAGACATCCAGCACAGAACACAGAATTTCAGTTTTTAATCCTAATTTTGGTCGGACGGAACTTAATCCGTTTTGGGGGGGGGGGGGTTTCTATCTAATATCCTGGAATAGTGGATTCTGTCACCCTAGAATATGAGCCCCTTGTTTTTCACCTGTATTGCACTCTCTCAAACGGACAATTTGGGCAAAGGTCCCATATTCTCATCGGAATCCACCATTCGATTTAGCCAAACCTAAGAGATTCCGTAATTGTTTTGCACTTTGTTAAACAACGCCTTTAATGCAATCAGACCTTATAAGGGACAACCGAAAGGTACTTTGTCAAACGTAGGATCTTGACGGTGAAAGAGACTAGACTCAAATCCTCGTAGAAAAATTCTCATTTCACCATCGCAATCCCTTGTCCAACAAATTTTACCGAAGGGACATTCGTCAAGAATTCATGAAGGGAGGATTATAGATTGTATGAATAGCGTTATCTTGGGCAAAGATTAAAACAATCCTAAGAATCAAACCGACCGGTCACAAAGAGTGTCCTATTGACTAGTATGTATGCATGGGGCTGATGCAGGGCTTACGGCTAGGCTCCCCATAAACACAGTCGAGGAGCGTGTCACGGAGTGGGTACACCATCTTTAGAGAGACCGGCGAGTGCCACTCGTAGAGTGGGGGTGCTGACCGACATCCGTCCTTCGATTGGGACCCGGGTTTATAGGGTATGTAGTGCAATTAATCTACATGTGTGCACGTGTGTGAGAGTCAAGTTCTAGATGTAAGAGAGAGAGAGAGATAAATTTTATTTTTTTTAAAAGCAAGTAAAAGATTGACCGGACCAAAGTGGTTGCCTACGTTTTTCTCAATCTTCAAAAAAAGAAAGAGAGACTCAGGTCAACGTAGTTCGAGTTTGAACAGATTTTGAGAAGAGAAAGAGGAGCATATAAGAACGTAGGAGCACATAGAAGAGAGGGATAAAAGTACTCACAGTGCTTGCATTACCCATTAATTGGTGTAAAATAAACTAGGGAATGAGTACAGTAGTCATCCCTAATTTATTCATTTTTTTATATACTCCGCTGCAAAAGATGTTAGTGCAAAAAAAACATGTATATGACATAAATCATTTATTGCACATATAGGGACAGAGTAAATACAAGCAAAGAAAAGTTTTTTTTTTTTTTTTTAAGGGGTGCGGCAACCCAAAAGAAACAAATTGCAAAACCCTACTGACACAGCCGCAATTCAAAAGGGATTTTTTAAGTCCAGGGACTGATCTGCAGTTTTCTAGAAATTTATGGACTGTTCTGCAGTTTTGAAGTGCAGGGACTGTTTTGCAAATACTTGGTGGAGAAAAGATGCCTAGTACGAGGGATTTGATGTCTCGTACGAGATATCTCTCTCGGAACCCAGATTCAAGACAGAACAGATTAAAAAAAGAGCTGCCCGAAAATTCACAGAAAAATTCAGAAAAAATATATTTTTAGTAGAAAATTACAGAGATTAAAACCACCTAATTTGTACGCAAGTCTAACCCACTTAAGTTTGTCCCCAGCGGAGTCGCCACTGTTTGCACCTGAGAGAGATTTGATCCTCGCTTTACCTTTTTGATTTGAGAGTCGCCACCATGTTGTTGAACGGAACACGGACCGTGAGATTCTTGAGTTCGGGGGTTAAGTTATGGATTGGGAAGGTCAAGGAGCACCCAATCCACCCAATCTAGGATTGATCTTGCTTAGGTGTTTTTAATCAAATAAGGAACAAGTAATACAAATAAAGCCAATAATTAATTTCTTAATTATTGGAATGTCGGATCATGTGCTTCGAGACCATCTCCATGGATTGGAGAGGCTCTAGGCTGATCCTTTTGATGGGATTACACTACTCTAAAACAAAGAAAGAGATGAGAAGTAGAGATTAAAAGCGTAGGAGTTTACCTAAAGTGTTCTTGAGATTCCAATTGATGGCCTTGACTAAGGCCTTGATGATCCAAGAGTTTTGTGATGAACTTGGCTGGAAAAGATGACTTTTTGATGGTGTTTAGGTGTGAGGGAGGAATAAAAACGGGATTCTTGAGAGAAGGACTGATTAGAGAGTTGTTAACCTCTTTTAGGATGACTAGGAACCATTAACTAGCATTAGGAGAGTCTAGGGTTAAAAGACTCTTTATTTATAGGTTTAGATTGCTTAGGGACTAAGCCAAGGAGGTGGAGAGGTTTAATTAAGTAAGGAAATCAGTAGGAAACCTCCAGGAAGTCTCCTATTAGATATTCCCCGGATTAGGAGAGTGTTGGTCAAGAAAGAGATCGGGACGGAGAAGGAAAGTGGATTATTACCGCAGACAGATGAGATGTCTCGTACGAGACATTGATGTCTCTTACGAGGCATCCAGTGTTGTAAATACTGTTTTGTCCTTCTGTCAGTTTCATTTGTTCATTTTAGCCCCTGATTAACGGAGTTAGTTAGAAACTTAACGAAACATGATGAAACTAACGAGTTTTCATCCAAACACAAAGGCGAGACACAAGAGTAGTGTAATCATAAATTTGAGTTCAAAATGGGGTGTCTACACTCCCACTATATTAAATGTTATCAAAAGTTGTTACACCCATATGAGCAACATGCTCGTGAAACATTATAGGTGATAACGCCTTAGTAAATGGATCCGCTAACATGGAGTTTGTTCCAATAAGTTGTATTTCTATTTGTTCATTATGTACTCATTCTTTTACAACAAGAAACTTAATGTCTATAGACTTAGACTTTGATGAACTTTTGTTGTTGTTGGAATACAAGACTGCCGCCCGATTGTCACAATATATCTTAAGTGGTCTTTCGACACTATTGACAATACGCAGTCCCTCAACAAATTTACGCAGCCATATAGCAAAATCAAAATCAAAATACCTAATGATCTCAAGATGGTCTGATTTAAATATATAGGCATGTAGACTTAGTGTTTTGTAAATATCTCATTACTCTTTTGGCTGCAACCCAATGTTCTCTCTCCGGATTGCTTTGGTATCTACCAAGCATCCCAACAGTAAATGCGAGGTCTGGATGAGTACATACTTGCGCATACATTAAGCTTCCTACTGCTTATGCATAAGGGATATTTTCCATATACTTGGATTCAAAATTATTTTTAGGACACTGTTTGAGACTAAACTTGTCTCCTTTAGAAACAGGGGTGTCATGTGGTTTACAGTTTTGCATGCTAAACCTTTATAATACCTTTTCTATATAGGCCTTTTGTGATAATCCTAAAATACCTCGTGAACGATCACTGTGAATTTGGATTCCTAATACAAAAGATGCCTCACCAAGATCTTTCATTTCAAATTTGTTTGAAAGAAATTTCTTAGTTTCTTTAAGAAGGTTTATATCATTACATGCAAGCAATATATCATCCACATATAAGACCAAAATTATAAATTTACTCCCACTGAACTTATGGTATACACAATCTTCACCAAGATTCGTTTCAAAGCCAAATGAAAGAATAACTTGATTAAATTTTAAATACCATTGACGAGAAGCTTGCTTGAGGCCATAAATGGATTTCTTAAGTTTACAAACTAATTGATTGGTTTGATCCAAATCAGTCACCATTTTTGGTTTCTTCATATAGATAGTTTCCTCAATGTCTCCATTGAGAAAAACTGTCTTTACATCCATTTGATGAAGCCAAGGTCATAATGTGCTACAAGTGCCATAATGATCCTAAAAGAGTTTTTAGAAGATACCGGAGAAAATGTTTCTTGGTAATCAATGCCTTCCTTCTGAGTAAAACCTTTAGCAACAAGACGAACTTTATATCTTTCTACATTACCTTGTGAATCCATTTTGGTCTTAAAGACCCATTTACACCCAATAGGTTTCACATCTTTAGGTAATGGAACAAGATCCCAAACATCGTTGTCTTTCATAAATTTTAACTCTTCATTTATGGCATTAATCCACTTATGAGAATTAGGACTATTAATGGCTTCATGAAAAGTGAGTGGCTCACCTCCCACTAAACATAAGTGTCCTTCATTCTCGGTAATATACACTTCATAATCATCCAGAATTGCACTACTTCTTACTCTATTGGATCTCCTTAAGGGCACCGGTTCTTCCTGATTTTGAGGTTGTTGAATTTCATCCTTATGATCAACATTTTCATGTTGTTCAATATTTATAGGGGAGTTATTGTTTTGAATTGTATGTTCCTCTTGAATATCAGGTATAAAAACTTGATTTCCAATAGGAACTATGGGAAGAGGTATAGAAATGGATGCCTCTTCCTCTTCAAATTCAAAACTATTTCTAGTTTCCCCTCTAAATTCAACATCCTCAAAGAACCTAGCATTTCCCGTTTCAAAAAAGGTTTTCGAGTTGTAAAATTTATAGCCCCTAGATCTCTCGGCATACCCAACGAAGTAACTACTAACAGTCTTAGCATCCAGTTTGCCCTCATTAGGCCTATAAGGCCTAGCTTCTGCTGGACAACCCTGTTGGGTTTCCTATCATCATGCGCAGTGTAAATAAAGCATTAAAATTTTCATGAAACCCAAAGCTCAGAGATCCGTTCATATGATTAAATCAAATACTGCATAATGAATACTAGAATACTAACCCTTGATGCCTTTGATTAACAACCTTGAATCTTGGTGGAGACTTGAAACTTTGATCACGAACAACAGCAGGAGCACGAACTTTGGAGGTGATAAGTTTCACCCTATATTGGTATCCACATCACGAATGAATATCAAGTAACTTCTTGATCTTGGTTGCTAGACCAAAAGGCTATATGAATTTATGAATTCTTAATCTTTGATTCACAATCTTTGATCAAGAATATTGTTTCTCCAAACAACTAGGTTTCATATGCTTAATGGCTGATGAAAATATGTTTATATAGGTCCTAGTCCTTAACCCTTAAGGACTTAGGAAACTTAAATCCCGTCACCCAATTAAGCTGCAAACTTTCTGCCCAAGCAGCTCTGGCACGGTCGTGCCCTACAATTGGCACGGTCGTGCCAATTGATGCGCGCCTGCCTTCCTGGCTGCTGGTTAATGGAACGGTCGTGCTTTATATTCGGCACGGCCGTGCCGAATGGCACGGTCGTGCTTTATATCTGGCACGGTCGTGCCAGACCAAAAATCTGCCCCTTTTGCCTTTTATCAATTCGTTCTGATTGTGTGTGACCCTATAGGATTACACTATGTTGGCAATGGGTTTAAACATAAACCCATAAGATATGATTAGGTTCTAGCAAACCGTCATACCTACCCAAATAGTGTAACTATATACAAGTTCGTATTCCTTCATAGAACATGTCATAATCCCTTTCATTGAACACAAGTCATGGTCATCAAGTCAACTTGTATTTGTTCAATACATTCTCGATCCCAAATATGTTGATAATCCAAATGACATTGATCCAATCAATTCACTTGAGTTTGCCCAAACATTTCATCAACATCATTCTACGAGGGGCCCAAGCTTGACATCTCGCCGAAGAGGGACAAATCTATTTAGCTTATTATTCTTCCCTACGTGAATCCGATTATGCCAATCATACCCTTTATAACTTCCTAGTTAAATGTACCGTTTGAATATGTCAAACATAATTTTCATCAAGTGGAAGACTATAATATCTTCATGTCTAAGGATTCAAATGACATAACTAATATGAGATCTATATATGACATTGACCATGACATAAATCTCATACATCGGGTCATGTCCAGTACCTTGTTCCCAACAAGTACCCATAAGTCTAACATGATCATCCCATGAACATTTAGACTTACACTAGTGCTTCATAAGTACTAGAGACGGAGATTATTATAAGTAAACATGAACAACAATAATAATCAAAACATTTCTTTATTAATATGAATAAAATGATAACATATAGAACGTTTAAATAAACGTGCCTAGGGCACCAACACTAACAAACCCCATACATGAAGATGATTTAAGGATGGTTTCTTATTCGTTCATAATTCATAATGGGTTTTATTAGTAGCCTTAGAGGGAGCTCTATTGAGAATATAAGTTGCGGTTTTTAATGCATCGCCCCATAATGAGTGTGGTAAGGAAGTACAAGAAATCATACTTCTTACTATATCCTTAAGGGTTCTATTACATCTCTCAGCTACACTATTCATGCTAGGTGTACCCGGCATAGTGTAGTGAGGGACAATCCCACACTCTTCAAAATAGCGAGCAAAAGGACCGGGACGTTGTTCTCCCGAACCATCATTCCGACCATAGTATTCACCACCACGATCGGACCTAACGTTCTTAATAGTCTTTCCTAGTTGATTTTCAACTTCGGCTTTATAAGACTTGAAAACATCTAATGATTGAGACTTTTCATGAACTAAATAAATGTACCCATAACGAGAGTAGTCGTCTATGAACGCAATGAAATATTGTTGACCATTCCAAGAAGGGGTAGTAAATGGCCCACAAATATCCGTATGAATTAGTTCTAAGACACTTGATGCTCTCGAGGATACTTTTTTTTAAGTGTTTGTAAACTTTCCTTTAAGGCATTCAATGCAAAAGTTTTTATCCGGAATATCAAGTTTGTTTGATTCCCTCTGACACAAGCTTATCAATTCTCCTTTTGGAGATATGACCCAAACGCCTATGCCATAAGGTATAAGAGTTTTCACTTGATAACTTTCGCTTTCTACTTTTGGTTTCATTATTATTGGACTCATAGTGTTAAGTAAATAAAGATTATCATTACTTGACAAATTACTAGTACCAACAACCTTGGAATTAAAATAAAGATCACATTTATTATTACCAAATGAACAAGAATAACCTTCCTTGTCCAATACCGTGATAGATATTAAATTCCGTCTAAATGACGGTACAATGAATGTATTATTTAATACAAAATAATACCCAGTACTTAAAAATAACCTAAAGGTCCCTATTCCTATTACTTCAACCGGATTCCCAGCTCTCATATAGATGTATATCTCATCTTCACGGGGTTTTCGGTAATTCAGGCAACCCTGCATAGACATACTAATGTGAGTTATTGCACCAAAATCCAACCACCATGTATATATAGGAATTGAAACCAAATTAGCCTCAGTACAAACAAGACCAAATGACATACCTTTCTTAGCACGCCAAGCATGATACTTAAGGCAGTCGAACTTCATGTGAGTGAGGTCCTTGCAAAAGAAGCATTTCTTAACTTTATGATCATCATATGATCCCTTAGGCTTCTTATTACTTGTAACCGCAATTTCCTTCCCTCTCCTCTTTGTCCCATGAGAAGAGGTAGATGCCAAATGAGCAATTTCCAAAATATACTCCCTTAAATTCCCGGTACCCTTGTACTTCATGGAAACAAGCTTCCTCAAGGAAGCACTTGTTTCCGACTTATCGCTTTTTGCAAAGCGTTCCTTAAGGGTATCAAGGAATGTTTTAGCATCAACATCCTCGGAGACACTGTTTAAAAAGGTCTCCGGGACAACATTCTTCATGATCATTAGGCTCACGCAGTTGGAGCGTTTCCACTTCTCAGCACGTAAGCGATCTTCTTGAGTGCTTTTATCAGTGAGAGGAAGAGGAAACAGTTCCCTTAATGCGAGATCTATGTCCATACAGCCTAAGATCATAGTTATTTTATTTTTCCAAGTTTTAAAGTTAGTCCCATTAAACATCAGTACGGTACTTATCGCAGCAGTTATAGATGAAGCATTAAGTAAGTCTGTTGGAATTCGAGAACAAAAGTGAAATACAAAACATGTATAAGTAACTACATAATGAATAAATGATTAATTATAATTAATATCAACGAAATCCATCAATAAGGTAATCAACATGACATCAAAACTAATATTTGGATTGCGAGTTGATTCATAAATGATTGCATTAAGGTAACAAATAATTCGAACGACGTCTTAATCAAATGCTTAATCTTCCTTTGGGCCGTCTTAAGCATTTAATAAAACAACTTAATGTTCATTTTATTTGTTACCACATGAATGTACAAATTTAGTCAAATAACAAGATCTTCTTTGGAAAATTCATGTTACTCACATATCAACTTATACATCCAACACTTTAACAATTTTGGATTTAAATAACGTGAATCACTTTGGCGATAATATTATTTAAACAATGAATAAAATTGTTTAAGCATATAATTAATCGCAAATTTATGGTTTGAAAAAATGTATGTTTTGCTCAAAAGGGAAACAAAAATGTGCAAAATATTGAAAATCTGAAAACATGTGATCAGTGTTTGCACGGCCGAGTATAGAGAATAGCACGGCCGTGCAGCAACTTTTCAGAAGCATTGATTTTTGGCGCATTAGTGAACGGCCGGGTAAAGGATTATGCTCGGCCGTGCATTTCAGCCCGACCGGACTTCCCTTAATGCCCGACCGCACCAGACCACAAGGTTTGGCCGGACCAAACCAATGACCCGACCGGACAAAGCATAAGGTCCGACCGGACCAAAGTAAACACCCACCCGGACCACCTGTTTCCAGGTAGCACCGGTTCATACATGATGGTGCACGGCCGAGCGGATCCCAAGACTCGGCCGTGCATGTCGATTTTCTGCACTTCTGAATTTTGTCCCAAAATGATGAACAACAAGTAGATCCACATGGGTATACATCATACAATGCATAGTCATGCTATTTAGAGATAATCTTGTTTTTAAAATAATATGATCAAGCAAGTAGATCCACATAGTTATGCATTACACACAACTATGCTATGTAGGGATAATCATGCTTGAACCATTATGTTCATTGAGTAAAACTTCAAACATTTTCATAAATTCTTTATTAGATGATGAATATCAGCACTCTATCAACGAATTAGAGCCTCTAAACAACATCAAAACTTGATGATTCAACATAATACATGAATCAAAATGAAGAAGAAACTCAAACTTAAACCAGAATTTGAGCGGGTTCTGATACCAATTGTTGGAACAATCCATATTCATTAATGCCATAAACTCAATTCTGGGATAAGTTAGAGAGGAGAGATGAAGGCGGGAGCGTTTATACCTATTGAATCCATTGATGTTGTCTTTAGGGAGAATGAGAAGAAGAAATAGGGGATGCAGATCTTCTAAATGAGTGCCTTTCTCCAGATCTTCTTAACACTTCCCGAGTTCTAAAAACAAGAGAAAGGAAAAGAAAGGAGAGGAAGTCTAATATATTTTCCTTCCCAAGGTTGCTCCCCAGTTTTTTTTATGAAGGAAGTGGACGGAAAAGAAAGGAAATTTTTTAAGATTTTCCCTCCTACACAATCCTCCCAAAAGTGGGAGGAAATGGAAGGAAAGAAAGTCTTGTAAAACAAAATTTTCTGATAAACCTATTTTATCCCTCAAATATAACTCTCTTTCTTTTATTAAGGGTATAAGTGTAATTCGCCATTTTTTCCTTCTCTTTCCTTCCTAAACTCAGGAGCACTTCAAGATAATGTTGAATTCCCTTCTTTCTCCTTCTTTCCCCTCCCCTTCCCTCCCTTCCCTTTCCTTTCTCTCCTTTAAAAACTCGGGAGCGGACCCTTATGACAAGAGTATAGAGAGAAATGAATTGTATGAAATAAGTTTCTTAGGCTGATGGAGGGCCCTTATATAAGAAACAAATAAGCATTTCATTTAGGGACTACACCCTTTCATATTAAGCGATGTGAATTTACCATTTTGCCAATCATAAATAGGTAATATTCCATTTCAGGAATTCTACACATTATTTAATCCTCTACACTTTATATTAACATTATAAATATGATTTCATGTATGGAATTACTAATAACATGTTTATGCAATCCATGTTCTAATAAATTGAACCAAACCGCACAATTTGGTTCGGTTCAGTCTCAAATTGAACCGAGATCGAGTCGTCTATGTAACACCAGTTGAGCCGTTTAACTCAATTGAGTTGAGTCGAGCTTACCTCGGGGTTCAGCTAGTTTCCATATACGGAGTATTAAACTTTAGCGGGACTAATCGTCCACTAACATAACCGTATTAACTGTCTTCCAAAGCTCCGGTGACGCATTACCACAATGGAGCACAAACTTCTTCAATTTATGCAGAGCTGTAAGAGCATCAGGCAACTGAAACAAACCCATCTACAAATCATCGTCAATGGCCTTCAAGGTAACACCTTTATCGTACCCAAGCTCATCACACTCTCCTCGGACCTCATTTCACTCAATTACGCCATTGATGTTTTTCACCTTTCCTACTCTCCTAATGTCATTGCCTATAACACAATGATCAAATGCTTCATTGGGAAGTCATTCGAAGACGCATTAGGCGTTTACTGTAGAATGAGGAGGTCTTTGGTACCTCCAAACAGTTTTACGTTTACTTTTCTTTTCAGATGTTTTGAATCCCCTGAGGCTTTTGAAGATGGTAGAGTGATTCATGGTCATGTTTTGAAGTTGGGGTTTGATTCGAGTGTGTTTGTTCAGAATACCCTTTTGGATTTTTATGCCAAGTGCTGTGGCAATTTGGGTTCTGCTTGTCAAGTGTTTGAGGAAATGCCTGAAAGAGATGTGGTTTCGTGGAATACGTTGATTGGGGCTTATTTGGATGTTGGGGATGTAGAATCTGCGATCGGGTTGTTTGAATCGATGTCTGAAAGGAGCATTGTGACATGGAATTCTATCATTGCTGGGCTTTCGAAAGCTGGAAGAATGGAATCTGCACGTTTGTATTTTGAGAGGATGCCAGAGAGAAATGAGGTTTCTTGGAACTCCATAATATCGGGATATGTAAAGGCAGGAAATGTGAAAACTGCTGCGTCTATTTTGGATGAGATGCCAATAAAACCAGTAGTTTCATGCACAGCAATTATTTCAGGATATTCTATGATTGGAGACATTGAATCAGCAAGAAAAATGTTTGACCAGATGCCAGCTAAAAGAAATGTGGTGTCGTGGAATGCCATGATCGCAGGTTATGTTCATAACCACATGTTTGATCAAGCTCTTTCTGTTTTTCATTACATGTTAATCGATGGCAAATGCAGACCTGACCAAACAACTTTGGTTAGTGTTTTATCTGCTTGTTCTCACTTGGGTTCGCTTGAACATGGAAAATGGATTGATTCCTACATTAAGAGAAACAACATTGTATTGTCACTTTCATTAGGTAATGCTTTGATTGACATGTTTGCAAAATGTGGGGACTTGGAAAATGCTAGAGCAGTTTTTCTTCGGATGGCTAAAAGGTGCATAATTACCTGGACCACGATGGTGTCGGCGCTAGCTGTCAACGGTCAGTGTAGAGAAGCCATAGAGATGTTTGATCAGATGTGCCTCGAAGGAATAGAGCCAGATGATGTCATCTTCATTGCTGTTCTGTCAGCTTGCACTCATGGAGGATTTGTGAAAGAGGGTAAAAGAATATTTGAACAAATGATACGTGAATTTGGCATTAAACCTCGAATGGAGCATTATGGTTGCATGGTTGATCTTCTAGGTCGGGCTGGTAAGTTAGAAGAAGCAGTAAGGTTCACAGAAAACATGGATATGGAGCCTAATGTTGTCATTTGGGCTACTTTACTTAGCGCTTGTAAGATTCATGGAAATGGAGAGTTGTTGGAGTCTGTAACCAAAAAGATCTTGGACCAAGAGCCTTCGAATCCTAGCTATTTAACACTCATTACAAATTTGAGCTCATCAGTTGGACGTTGGCAAGATGCTTTAAACTTTAGGACTGCAATGAGACAGCAGGGAGTAGATAAAGTACCAGGTTGTAGTTTGATCCAAATAGGGGATAGTGTCCATGAGTTCTATGCTAAAGATACAAGACACTGTAGAAGGATGTATATATATGATGCTTTGAAGTGTTTAGATGGTCATTTAAGGGAAGAATGTGATGTGAGTTGGAAAATTCTAATGGGTCACTGTCCTCAGAGCATCATCAATCGAGGATTTTAACTGTGAGACAAGGATCGCAATGACATGTTTATATATTTCTAAAGTAGTATTCACAATCAGGAGTGAAATGGTCTTATTCTTCTATTGTGAAGTGAGAGTATTTTTAACCGCCCCTTTGGGATCACCTTGCCAAATTGGAAGAAAACCAAGGTGTTCAGATGGGTTGCCCCAAACGAAAACTACAGAAAGTATTTCAGGTAGTCTGAAAATATGGTCATGAGATATATGAATACAGCGTTTTTTATGCTAAACGGTTACATTGTTCAAGTGGCTAAATTGATACGTGTTTTGGACTGAATTATCTGCAGATAAGCTTGTAAAGGTGTAATGTGGATCGTATGAAAGAGCAAAATGCCTATTGAAGATTGAAGAAGGCAGGTGATATACATTAGTTTCATAATGCTTACCATTTTCCCACATCTTTTCTCTTTTGGAGTATGTTCATGGTTTCATTAAATTTTCTTGGCGTTTATAGTGCTGGGTTATTTTCTGAGTTGTACACATGGTCTGGAAAATCAAACTGCTTGTTACACGCACTTCTTTCTGTTCACAAAGTTGTACCACTGATTTCCCATCTTGCTCGCCTTCTAGAGATGGACAAATGGACTAATGAACTAAAGTGACATCCTGTTATCTGTTTTTCATTTTAGGGTTAATGACAGATTAGGGCCTGAACTCCAGGGGGGTGCGTCTAAACGGGGCCTGGGTTTTTTTTCCCGCTAGATCAGGGCTCAATATCTAAATTTTTCGGCAGTTAAGGGCTTTTTGACGGAAATCGTTTGCCATGTGCCTCGCACGTGATCGTCAAATTGGATGTATTTGTAATGATATTAGTTAGTAAGGGCTTTAGTGAAATTTTTGAAACTCATAGGTTTAAAAACGAAATAAATATTTTTTCTAAAAAAATACTCCCTCCGTCCCAATTTAAAGTTCCTAGATTTACTTTACACGGAGATTAAGAAAAAATAAATGTTGTGAATATGAAAAGAAAATTGGGAGAGAGAAAGTGGGTAGGGTGTTTTTGTTGTGAGAATGACAAGTGGGTTCCACTTTCCATTTTAGGTCATAAAACAAAATAAAAAACCTTAAAGTGAGACAGAAGGAGTATATAATAAAATAAGTAATTATCATATACTCCCTCCGTCCTATCCGAATTAGGATTTTCACCACTGGCACGGGATTAAGGAATAATAGTATTCTATTACAAAAAGGGATAATGTCTTTGAATTAAAAGATTTAACCTTTTTTGAATAATCACTAATCATTTACAAAAAGCAGCCATAATTAAATTTTATTACAATGAAAATCAAACTCAGTTTTACAGTTCATTTAAAGTTCACTATTCTCCTTCCCACCACCATCGGCCCACCACCACCGCCATCGGACCACCGCCATCGGACCGCCGTCATCAGCCCACCGCCGCCGCCATCGGACCACCGTCATCAGCCCTAAGCCCACCAGATTAAATCGGGTAATAATTGATGTAATTTGGAAGAACGAAAAAGGGGTAAATTTGGAAAATGATAGAAATTATACCCGCAGTTGTAGCAAAGATTAGCAAATCCACCAGATTTCATAGCCCAACCCTTCTTCCATTCAAGCGACGTCGTTGCCACGCACAATCCGTTCATGCAAACGTTTGACCCCATTTTGACCTCTTCAATCCAAAGCCCAGATCTTCTTTTACTTCATCATCCCATGCAAAATAGAAAACCCAAATCAAAAACCCTAACAAATAAACTAATTTCATAAATCATTAAAAAAAAATAAGAAAAAAATCAACTCCCATTGACGATCAAAAAACAAAAAATGACCCAATCACCCCCAAATCCGATAATCCAACAATAACAACTCCCACAGCACAAAACTCAAAATTGAAGCTTACCCAATTCAAATCTCCACTATAGAATTAGTAAATGTGAACACCCACAAGCACATGTTGGATTTTGAAGTGAAATTGACAAGGTCAACAGAGTGACTGCGGGGCGGTGGCTGAAAGTGGTGATTGCTCAGTAACGACGGCGGTTGGTGGTGGGTACGGTGGAGAGAGAAAGCGAGAAAATAGAGAGTGGGAAGGAGATCGAGAGAAAGGGAACACACACACACAAAGACAAACTCAAATAGAGAGTGGGAAGGAGATCGAGAGAGAGAAAGTGGAAGAGAAACTTATCTGAGGTTGAAGGGGCGGCGGCGACGACGGCAATGGAGACGTTTCTATGTGGTCCACGATGGCGAGGCGAAAGAAGAAACAGGAAGGGGTACTGGGAACGGAAGGGGTGGCGGCTGGTAAGGACGGAGATGAGAGAAAGAGAGGAATGGGTGGCGGGGAGGGGTGGCGGCTGGTAAGGAGGTAGATGAGGAGAAATGAAGATGAGGGGGGGGGGATATTTTTTAGGGTTTATGAAATTGGGTTTTGCTTTGGATTTAACCTTTCAAATTTTAAAATTTACAGTTTGACCCTTTTTGACAACTTTTCATTTCAATTTCATCCAGATTTATGATCACGTGCCATGCACATGGCAATTAACTGACTTTTCTAACGATTTCCGTCAAAAAGCCCTTAACTGCCGAAAAATTTAGATATTGAGCCCTGATCTAGCGGAAAAAAAAACCCAGGCCCCGTTTAGACGCACCCCCCTGGAGTTCAGGCCCTAATTTGTAACCCTTCATTTTATATAGGATATTGTTGAGATAAATAGGTAAAAGTGAGATAATAAGTTTTTCCTCAATGCAAATAATCTTCAAAACACTTGGAAATTAAAATGGGTTCCCACCAAGGAGACGAACAAAATAAGAATCACGCCAAAACTGAATTCGTTGGACAGTCAGTACAGTGAAATGTATATGTTTGAGCAGAGAAAACCCAAATTCGTGAAAACCATGGAATTGTAGGTCAACTTCAGTCTTCATCTGTTGAGTATGGCATGACATATGGATTCTTCATTAGACACTCTAGGGGATTACAAATCCACAGCAGCAAGATTTTCTGTCCCAAGAACACTAAATAAACTCACCAAGAAGGCTGAATCCCAATTAAATCAGAGGAGCAAAATTGTATAAAGTGATGGTTTAATGATGTCAGCAAGCAGCAGATGGGGCTCTCTATTCCAAAATCAGCAGATATTTAGAATTTGAACGAGCTCCCGCTCGGACACACAGATAGCCTTCATACTGAATTCTCTTCATTCCCCCCACCCCTCTCTCTCTCTCTCTCTCTCTCGTGCTCTATTACTGAGCAACCGAAGGAGATCACATGCCAGCGGACTCAAAGAAGTCTGTTTTTTGGTTGCAAAATTAACAGGAGGACCAAACAGCAATTTATGTTAGGTGTAAGAGAATATAAAAAGAAAGTCACAAAGATGGAAGCCCAAACTTTTATATGTTCAAGGACAGTTACTTTGATCCATGTTGATAATTTATTTGCCCCAGAAATTCGTAAAACTTTGCTCAAGAGCCTCACTAACATCATCACTTTCTTCCAGTGGAGTTCTGCTCGCGAGATCATATGCCATTGGGTATCTTGGAGGTTGATGTTGGATTATGTTAGAAGGTTTCAGAAGTTTGCATGTCTTACTTAGAATTCTGAAGATGTCAATTTGACAGCTGAAAGGGTCCCTAGAAGCTTCTCAACAACTTCTAGAAGCTACCGGTATGTGTTTCATCTTCCCTTGATCTTAGTCAATCAAATGATACCCTCCATGTTCATGTTTAAGAACACAACTCGGAAACAAATGGTTCTTTAATTGCTGTCTTGAATTATTGTGCAGTAGGACGAAATGGTTATGGTAAAATCGAGTTACACAAGGAATATCTAAGACTAAAGCTAGAGTCCAGCTCTTCTTCGATATATTTACATCTCAAGCGAGATTGATTCCTTTAGTCACCTGAGATGTCGCTCTCAAGAAAATGAGGTGCTCGGTCTATATAGCATGAAATTCATTGGTAATGTTCATTCTTCTGGGCAATATTTTGAAAAGTTTTTTTCTTTTTTCATTTTATGAAATACTCGAGCATTTAGGATGGCATTTTCTGATAAATTGACCGATTTAGAGTTGGAAACATATCTTGAGTTCAATCCTATCCATATTTTCAGACTACAACTATTGGGGTCTAACGTACACAAAAATCTACACATAAAATAAATGTATATGGAGATAAGATGATCCAACTTTCACGACGGTTCGTGCATGCATAAAATTTTTGCAAGTGGTAAAGAGTGAGTTCGCCCCAATGGAAGAACGTTCAAACATTGTGGCGAATCATGTGGAATTTCCTCACTTTACCCTAGCTCATAGGATACTTCAAATAACCATCATCAATTCTAAAGCTACTTATTTATTTGCATATCGACAACAAAGATCCATATGTGTGTGTACCCTAGAGGATAAATACATGCATTTTCGGATCCTCTTGTCACAATTGAAAAAGACCGAAGATTCATTAATACACGACTGCGTTGTGTGCCCCCACAAACAGTGGCGTATCTAGGGATTTGAGGTGAGGGTGTGCCCCGAAAAAAAAAAAATTGGGGTCCGGTCAGGTAGGCTCAAAACTTTAAATGACAAAAAAATTTAAAATCACACTATAAAAATGCTCAAATCATAAATTTCAGATTTTAAAACCGTAAAATTGAATTAAAAGAATACATTTTTGAGATTGAGACATTGCTACGGAGGAAGAAGTGTCGATTGCCGTGAATCAAGCGAGAGTCTTTTAGTATTTTTTATTTTATTTTTAACACTCTGCACACCTCTTCTTTCAAACATTACAATTTACACCCCTATTTTTTTTTTATAACTACTCGGTAATTTTTTTTCGGAAAATCCAGGGTGTGCAACTGCCCACCCTGGACACATGCTGCATCCGCCCCTGCCCCAAAATAAGTTCAATTTTTCAGATTTTTTATGAAAGCGTAGTGTCTAAATATACGTGTACGAGTTTAAGCCAAATTGATAAAAGAATATAAGACGCGCCGATGCTCACTTTTGATAAAGACTAAAATCTACCAGTTGAAAGGAATAGGTCGAGGGGGGAATGAATGAAGGAAAGAATGAATGAAAGAAAGAGGAATGGCCCATTGGCTTAAATTCATCGGTGGATTGGGGTAACTATAAATTAGAATGTACATAGCCTAACTTTCTGGGCAAGTCTTATACTTCATCTATCATTGCTGCACACACTTGTGAAGAGACCTGAGTTTGAGGGCATTGTTTTGTTATAAGGGTTACTTTCAACACTTCAATTCTGTGTTTGTTTAAATTCTTGATTGCAATGGGACCTGCATCCTTGTGGTGGCTTCATGAATGTGTTTCTATCTATGGGCTTGAAGATCGAGATTTCGAGATTAATCATACTGCTCATTATGTCTTAAAATGATTGTCCATTTTTGTTCGTTAATTATTATTATAAATACTTGCTATTTACACGCGTCAACTTTCTAAGTATGCTCGTATTTATGCTTAAACATTTTCAAAATTTAATATTTTCAGGTATAGATACTATCAATACTCTTATTATAAACTCTTATCGGTACTCCATACAGTATGTCTTAAATGTGATTAGATATGAATAAAGGAAAAATTTACATACCCTTAGTCTGCCTATGCCCAGTTCGATTCTGGCAGTCGCTCGGTCGGGTGCACTAATCTTTTGACTTTGAATCCGGTCCCAAAGAAAGAAAACAGTTTAACAAAAAAACATTTAAGAACAAAGTTTTTGCAAAAAAGTGATTCAGTTTACGATTTTTTTATAAATGATCATTCATTTTGAGACACATTTTGAGAGAGAGAGAGAGATATATTTAACAAGTTTTAGGGTTGCTCCAAAAAACTAAAAAAAAAACAAAAAACGTTTATTTAAACCAAAATCCAATTTAGTTATATATGCACCTCTCAAGTATGAATTAAGTCTCAAATAATCCTCCAAGTTAGCCTCAAGTAAAATGGACATTTACTAATTGTTATATCTCAAAATGAATGATCAAATTTGTTCAAATTTGATCTTGTGATCATTCTTATGATTATTCATTTTGACACATAAATTGTACTCTATCCGTCCCAGAGTATATGTCCACTTTTTCATTTGCATGAAGATTAAGAAATGGTGAAAGTGTTGTTAGAGTTGTGAATATGAAAAATGAGGTACGAGAGAGAAGGTGGGGTAGGGAATAGTAAGTGGATTGTTGTTGTGAGTATAGAAGTAAAGTAAGAGAGAATGAGTGGGAGGAATATTTAAGATTCTTTGCCCTTTTTGAAAGTAGACATATACTCTGAGACATACTAAAAAAAAGGTGGACATATACTATGGTACAGAGAGAGTATTATTTAAATAATTACTCACTCTGTCCCAGAATATATGTCAGAGTTGACAAGTCAATATTTTTAAGCTTTTAGTTGCGTTTCCTTGATTGCCCCAAGCTATTCATATGTGTAGTGTAGAGTGACACATCCTATGACATTGCAATGCTTGTACCTATTAGAATGAGTAGTATAGAAAGATCACCAAATTTCATACTTTATTTTTAGTAAAACAACATTTATTTTAAGACAAAATAAAAATGAACAGTAAAATATTTATTTTGGGACGGGAAGATATTTATTTTGGGACGGGAAGAGTAATAAAATAGACCTTCAAACAAAGGCGATGGAATGGAAGTGTAACACGACAAAACTAGAATGGCACACGTCACTTTCGAGTTTCCAACTATGAAAGGGAGTTATAATATCAAAATGTGAATGGATGAAGAGAGGAACTTTCAGTGTATGTATTAGCTATTCTATGGCAGTAATGACAAGGGATTTTGTGGGTCTATGCATGAATTCGCAATGGTGGTTGTAACTAAATGGGCAAATTGTACCATACTACCACTAAATTTATACGGAGTTGTAATGTGGGTCATGAAATACCAAAAGTTGCAATTTAGTGCATGATGTTTACACAAAATTGCAATCTACTGCAATTTTGGATGACTGTTATAATGGATGGATGGTAGTTAACAATAGTTAACAAAATGAATGAAAATGTTAACGGATTTTCAAAAACTTTCATTGATCACCCCTATAATTTAACAAATTTTCAATTTCCTAGTATTTCATCAATTATACCACAATAAATCAAAAAATAAATAAAAAAGATAATGATTTCTATAAAATAAAAATATTTTAAAATTCTTTGAAATGATAACAATATTTTAATAATCAAAATATAATTTTTTTAATTAAAAATTAATATAAAAAAATATATGTTACTATTACGATTCAAAACGACAAATTTTTTACGACGAAATTCTGCCCTATTTTCAAAATTTTGCCCCAAATTGCATTTGAAAACATAAGTTGACCCATCTTTCGTGTCGCACCACCGTTGTCTTCTCTTGTGATTTCTTCAAATCTATATTTTTTCGGCTTCAGATCTGTCTATTACAGTTTAAAATGACAAAAAAATAAATAGAATTTTTCGGCTGTGGTACAAGAGACATTCTGATTTGAGATTTTATTGTCAAATTTTCAATTTCATTCAAAATTGTTGTCATGCAGTTGTTAATGTCATCTGGTGTAATATTGATAATTCTAAAGAGTAAAATTCTACTAAATGACAAAATTTGAATCAAATAGCAATTTTGACAATAAAACCTCAAATCAGACTGTCTCTTGTATCGCAGCCGAGTTTTTTTTTTTTTTTTTTTTGTCATTTGAATCGTAATAGTAAGATCTGAAGCTGAAAAATACAGATTTGAAGAAATAACAAGAGAGGACAACATTGGTGCAACATCAAAGATGTGTCGACTTATGTTTTGAAATGGAATTTGGGGCAATTTTTTGAAAATAGGGCAGAAATTCGTCGCAGAAATTTGTCATTTTTAATCCTAATAGTAACATTTTTATATTGATATTTAATAAAAAATATATTTTATTTATTAAAATATTGCTGTCTCTTCAAAAAAAAAATAAAAACATATTGTTATTTTATAGAAATTCACATTTGTTTTTTGGTTTGTTGTGATATAATTGACGAAATAATAGGAATTAAAAAATTTAAATTACAAGGGTAGTCATTGCAAGTTTTAAAAAATCCGTTAACCTTCTATTCATTTTGTTAACTTTAACTACCATCCATTCATTATAACAGCCATCCAAAATTGCAGTGAATTGCAATTTTGTGAGAACATTATACACTAAATTGTAGCTTTTGGTACTTTATGACCCACATTGCAATTTCTTGTAAACTTAGTGGTAGTATAGTACAATTTGCCCTAACTAAATCATCGATAAGGAAATGATAATTTATAATTTTGTTAAATAAATACAACATCCGTCTCGTAACAAATAAACCTTTAATTTCTTGGTCTGATTCAAAATAAATTTTGTATTATGTTTTAGAAACAATAAATTTTGTATTCTTGAATAGATAATAGTTTTAGAGAAAGGCTATTGCCACTATATTTTTACTTTTCCACTACATTCATTAAAATTTGAATAAATAATTTAACATCTTGACACATTTGCCCTTAAATTAACTCACTTATAAAAAGAAATTAACTTTCCAAATTTAACATATATTTTAAATTCCTTGGAATTTTTTTATGGGTTTTAAAAATAAATAAATATTGGTAATGATTAAAAAATAAATTATTTTATATACAAAATAATAAGTAAAAAAAATAGAAAGTTAAAAAAAATAATTTTAATTCATTTGGTTTCTAATGAAAAAAGAAAAAAGATACTCCATAACTTTAATTAGTGTGCATAAAAATAAATTATTTTTTCAATATAATGAATAATTTTAAATTATTTTCAAAACACATAAAAATAGAAGTTAAATTCAAAGAATTTAAAAATAAATGATAACTTTGGTAAGTTCTGTTCCTTTTAAAGTGATATGAATTTAAGGAAAATTGTGTCAAGATGTTAATTAATTGATTAAAATCTCTATAAATGTAGTGGATAAATAAAAATTCTAGTGGCAATAGCCCTTCCCTAGTTTTATTGTAAGTTATTATGGTACATATAAAGCACCATTATTAAAAAAATGTACTCTTTCTATTTTCAAACTAATAGTCCTATTTGACTTTTTAAACAATTAAAGTTACATTATGGTTTTGAAAATTAAGTGATTTTGAATCTTTACTTTTAAAATTGCAATGAACTTTCTTGGACAAGAAAAAAAGAAAATGAGCCTATCACCTCAGATGGAGGGAGTATAAGGGCCTGTTTGGTAACCCAATTAAGCTCTTAATTTGGAATACTTTAAGCGATTAAAAAAATTAAGCTTGTTTGGTAAGAGAAATTTCAATCACTTAAATTGTTAAGATTATCTTAAAATAAGCTATTAATTTTAAGCTAGTATGGCAAGTCTTAACAAGGTAAGAGGAGGTAAGATAAAAAAAGAGAATGGGTTCAAACCCACTCATCAACATTTTTTATTTGTTTATTTAATGTTACTTTCTTTTAAAATTAAAATGAAATTATTTGTATAATATAATATTGATAATATTTTAATTGAGTATCATAATTAAAAAAATCATTTTTTTGGGGTCAAAATTTAGTAAAATTGATCAAAATAGTGAAGATGAACATTATTAATGTGGGACAAATAAAAGTACCAATACAAAACTATCCAAATATTATTATTATCGGTCTAAATAAAATATAATTTGACAAAAAATATTATTGAATTATAATTATTTATTTTAAGAAATATGACTATTTTTGTTTGAAGATAAACAAAAAGAATATTCAAGTGAAAGAGATGAGACTAATTTAAGAGTGTTTATTTACAATTTTGATTAAATTCAGATGTATATAGTTTGTCATTACCAAACAAATTGAAGTCTTACAAAATTCAGCAACTTAATGATTTCAGCTCTACATTTTCAGAGCTTAATTTTCAGCTTTAGCAAAGAGGCCCCAAGTCAAATACAATACTTATTTTTAAAAAGGGTTAATGACAATTTAGACCCTAAAATGATATACCACCCTCCCAATCGAACCCTGATTTTTTTTCCCGTCAGATCAGACCTTGAAGTGAAAAATGTTGGCCAGATAAGACATTTTTGACGGAATTCGTTAAAAACTCAGTTAAAAAGCATGTGCATTGCACGTGACTAATTGAGTTGGATAATTTGAAATGTCAATAATCTTTTAAGGGCTGAAATGATATATTTTAAAAACGAGGGAGAGTAAACAAAAAAATATTTATTCCTTACATAGTTACATCTATAGATCTAGGGCAAACAACACATTAGTGCCCCAAAGTTTCATATGAGTTGCAATTTAGGTCCTAATGTTCTAATTTTGGCAATTTGTTGCCTAATGTTCACATTTGTGGCGAAATGAGTATTTTTTGGATGGTCATGGATGGAAGCTAACGAAATTAACGAAAAATTTAACGAGCTTCTTTAAAAATTTCATTTCTTACCCAGAAAGGCAAGTTGGCGCTGTGGGAGTAAGACAAAGCATAGGAGAAGAAGAGATGTGAAGGTGGCCGGTGGCTGGTGTATGTGTGTGTGTGTGTGTGTGGGTGGATGGGGTTGGGGGGGGGAAGGAGACGAAGAAGGTAGAAGTTTAGGTTTGATTTTTTATTTTCCCTTTTCAAGCAAATTTAGGTTAAAAGATGTTTTATTAAGGCTAAACTATGGACTAATATATAAATTTAGCCCTTTACTTTTTTTTTTAAACATAATTTTAGCCCCTTTACTTAAAGAATTAGAATTATAAATGACTTCAGTGTAATGTATTTTTATAATTTTTACTACTATTCAAAAAATTTATTATTTTAAATGATAAACAATATTTTACTTTGATATTTATTATGTTTTTTGGGTTAATTAAAATATACATTCCTTTATTAATATATATATATGTATGTATATATATATGTATATATATATATATATATATATAATTTTAGGAGTTGTAAAGTTTTTAACAAAATGGGGTCAACATAAATAATTATTGAACTTTATGGGTATGTAAGTATCCCAATCTGAAATTGACCAACTTAGAGGAATTCTTAGCACCATTCAGGGATAAACTGATAGGTTGAGACCTCACTAAGATAAACTTAAAATTCCAGGACTGCTCTGGAATTAAACTTGGAAAAATCCAGAAGCTCGCCAGGCTGAGCCGTACGGATGGTTTGGACGCGGGAGAGCCCTAGCCGTACGGCTACTATGGGCACCATCAGTCCTTATAAATTGAGACCCTTTGCTGATCATTTCAGGGGGGGGGGAGAAATTTGTTTGAGAGAGCCAAAGCTCTGCAGGAATTATACCAGAATAGAGTGATCACCACATTTGAGTGAAAAGAGAGAAAGAAGATAGGTCTAAACCAAAATTGGTGAGACCTCCTTCTCCCCATCTTCTCTTCATCTCCATATTACATCCTTGCTTCTTGTTAAATAATATACATTTGGAACCAAGCCTTGAAATCCATGGTTCCCTTCATGTTCTATGCATGATGATGGGTTATAAACTATAGGATAGCCTAAGGCTTGTTATGATTTATGCATCTTTAATACATTGTCTTTACATTTATGCACCTTTACATTATGTCTTTAAATTTTTGTCATTTACTTTAAAGTCTTTGCATTTATGTTGAATAAATGAGGGAATGATCAAGTTTGGGTGATAAAGTTGCAATCTTTATCATCCAAACCTTGAGTCAACCTCAAAATGTCCATTTGATGATAAAGATTCAATCTTTACCCATCAAATGTTGATTTTTGGATGTCCCAATACCCTTCCTTGGAAGAATCATCAAGTTGGATGTTAAAGTTTCCATCTTTAACCATCTAAATGGTGATCTTGGCTCAAAAGCCATGACCATCACCTTTTCTCAATTATTCCCCAATGATTGCCTTGATCACACCCCAAATCCTTGTTTTGGTGTTTAATCTAGTGATCAATGGCATAGGGATGATTTAATTAATGTTTTGTTGCAAGAAAATAACTGGAAATGATCAAACAGTCCAGTTTCCAGCAGAATGCTCTGTTTCTGCCTGGAACTGGACTGATTCCTGGGAATCTGTTAAAATTCCCAGGAAGACCCTCCATAGCCGTACGGCTACTTTATCCAAGGGGCACATTTCCAGTCTAGTCCCCCTTTTATCCAGTCTAGTCCCCCTTTTATCCAGAATGTTTACAAAATAACCTTTTCTGTCAAATATTTAATTGTTTTCTGATAAAGTCAGTTTCTCCCATTTTCAAGAACACATACACACACACACACACACACACACACACACTTGCAAAATTTTAACAAATTCTAGGGAGACTCGATTTCTTCCGAGGCGCTTTGGGTGAACTACCGGTTGAGTTCTTCCTAAAGCGTAACCTGACCCCCAAATCCTTTGTCTCTAACCATTTTTCGTTAAGTTTGGGTTTAAAATTAAACTAACGTGGCGACTCCGTTGAATGTTGATAAGATCCCGTGTTTGATTATAGAGGGAACAAAGTCCGTTTTTCCCGCGGGTATCTCACAGTTGCGACTCTGCTGGGGAATAGTTTGTTCTCGGATTTCTTTTTAGAAGATTCGGGGGCATTCTTGTGTGGGTCAAATTCCTGTCCCCGTTTGTTGACTTTGTACATAGTTTGTGTGTGTTTTATGTTTCTGTTTTGGTTCTTTTTGAGAATGGAACTGTTCTGGAAATGCAATAAACTGGGGCTTGATGATCTGAAGTTGAAAATCTACAAAAAATAATGGAACTACATCCCTAGCCGTACGGCTGGTTTCGCCGGGCCCACAGAATGTTTCAAGTTAATAGTTTTGTGCAGGGCAGAGACATTCTGATGGTCCCCTTTTGCTTCTTCCTGTCCAGGTTCAAATTTACAGCCTTGTGTGTGCACATTTGCCTTCGTTTTCTTAGCCAAAAAGGGATTTTCAAAGCTTGGTAATGCACAAATCTTTTGGACATAAAATTAGGTTTTCAAAGCCTCATTGTGCCTTACCTTTTTGTAAAAATTTTGGTTTCTCAAATTCTTTTGTTGTGCACAACCTTTTTGTACAAATGATTTTCAAAATGTTGTCGTTCTTGTTGTAAAGTTTTGATTTCAAAAACCTTTGGTTGTGCACAACCTTTCCATGTACAAAGTTTTGATTCTTGCTTATTCATAGCTTTGCTTGATTACTTGTGCAAATTACTTGTTCAAATTGTTTGTCCATGTCTTATATATGCTCTTGTACATTGCTCACGATATTAAAACGGACTGAAAATTCCTATTTTTGACTCAAAAGGGAACATAGAAGGCTTCACACAACGCGCACTTGACCTTGTGCACGATCCAAAAACCCTCAAAACCCGGGATGGATGCCACGATGCATCTTGATTGGTTCTCTTGTGCCCTTCTCGCGCGCACGGGTCCATTCCACCTCCCCTTCTAACCCGAGTCAACCACACATGTCCGTGACACACAAATACCGTGACCTTGGTTGGTTTTTGGTCTAGTTCACGTCATCACATCCCAAATACGTGTCCAAAGTTAATTATGGCCAAATTAATGCCCGAGTTACGACTCCTTGTGAAAGGAAGCGTGACCAAGGTCATCTTTAACCCGGTCTTTGACTTGTGCGTTAATGCTAACCATAATTAACCTAAGGCATGTATTAAGGATAGGGTGACACCGTGTCGTTAAACCCTAACGCTTGACCCATCCTGATCATCTTTAAGCCCAAGGTAAAGGCCCGAGATACCTCATTAAAATGAGGTCATCTTGTTGGAACGTTAAGATATTCTTAACCGGGGCTTAATTATGATAAGAATGGCCCACACATTGGAACTTTGTGACGCACTAGACCTTAGGATTGGTTCTTTTGGTCGGTTGAAGCCACGTGCCCTATAGGACCCTCGCCCGGGATAGTCCGTCCTTGGGAGCGTGCAATACAGGTGAAAAACGAGGGGCTTATAGATGTAGTGATGGCCTCCACTGATCCAGGATTTAGAGTAGTTGCGAAAAAGAAGAGAAATCTTTTCCAACCATTTAGGAATAAAAATGTGTTTTAAAGTAAACTTGAATGGCTAATTAATTGCACTTTGCATGAATTTGCTCCGCTTTTGCTTCTTTGACACATCGCTTTCTTTCGTTAACAAGCGTCATTTCGTTAAGTCTTTGGATGGATCCCTTTATCCCCTAAGATCTCCGTTAGATTCTTAGGAATAGTCCCTTAGGAACCCGTTAAGTCCTTGGAAGATCTCCGAGGCACCTGTTAAGTCTTTGGATGGATCCCCGATATCCTCCAAGAATCTCCGTTAGATTCTTAGGAATAGTCCCTAGGAACCCATTAAGTCCTTGGAAGATCTCCGAGGCACCCGTTAAGTCTTTGGATGGATCCCCGATATCCTCCAAGAATCTCCGTTAGATTCTTAGGAATAGTCCCCTAGGAACCCGTTAAGTCCTTGGAAGATCTCCGAGGCACCCGTTAAGTCTTTGGACGGATCCCCGTTATCCTCCAATATCTCCATTAAGCCTTAGGATTAGTTTCTTAAGCTCCCGTTAGATTCTTAGGAATAGTCCCCTAAGAACCCGTTAAGTCCTTGGAAGATCTCCGAGGCGCCCTTCAATCCTCGGATGGATTCCGAAGACCCGTTAAACCCTTAGGAATAGTCCCCTAGGTCCCCACCGAGATTCCCGTTAAAAAGTCCCCAAAGAAGTCAGTCAAGTCCTTCGGATGGATCCCCGTTATCCTCCAAGAAGTCAGTCAAGTCCTTCTGATAGATCCCCGTTATCCTCCAAAAAGTCAGTCAAGTCCTTGGACGGATCCCCGTTATCCTCCAAGAAGTCAGTCAAGTCCTTCGGATGGATCCCCGTTATCCTCCAAGAAGTCGGTCATGTTTGTCTTTTCCCCTTAGAATTCTGAACCCGTTCGAACTACGGTGACCTGAGCCTATCATCGCGTGGGACCCCCTCCCTCGTGGTGAGGGGAACGTAGGCAACTTCGGCCCGGTCAAATATCTCAAAATGGAGGGTTCTAAGATATGTGCGCTTTTGGCCCAAGCATTCACCCAGTGTTTACCCGAGCCTAAACTACCTTTTTTCTTCCCCGTGGCTCAGATGAAGTGGAAGAGAGCATCATGTCGCCGACTAGTGCGTGTGGAATCAGAGAGTTCCCCGGTCACCGCAACTTCTCCAACCCAGTACCTCGGAAAGACCGCTTCAATGGATGGTAGCTTGGAAAATGACGTCGCAGACAATCCGGATAGCCCTA
Source organism: Campanula takesimana (assembly GCA_026119855.1). Taxonomy (NCBI): domain Eukaryota; kingdom Viridiplantae; phylum Streptophyta; class Magnoliopsida; order Asterales; family Campanulaceae; genus Campanula; species Campanula takesimana. The sequence goes on along the minus strand of JAOWBW010000187.1, from coordinate 1,450,975 downwards.
CGAAAGAAGTGTTGCTCCAAGCGCTAGAAACCCCCGGGGCTGAGAAAGAAGTCATCACAGAGAGCCACAAAGAAACGCAAAGTCCGTTGGATTAGTCGACGAGACAAGAAAGTGTCACAGCTTTGTTTCAAATTGGTGGGTCCTTCACCAAAGTTGCCAACAAAGAAGAGGTAGAAACCACCCAATCTCCGAATTGCAACCAAACATCACCGCCACATCCCGAATCCAATGGGACGCCTCCTATAAAACCCCGAACACAATCCACTCAAAAGGCCCGCAAACCACTGTCCACACCGGTTACGCCTCGAGCATCATACTCACAACACCTTCCCAATCGTATCCCTTCTCGGTTTAATGCCATCAACCAAGTCACCAGAGCTCAGTCACAGTTTAAACCATATATGGATACCCGACCGGGCGCCGCCAACTTGCCTCCACCAGATTTCCCAATGAGATTTTGGGGTGACCCGTATCATTTCTACAATCCAAGACCTTTTGGACCACAAGCTCCTTGCATGCCTCCGATGTATATTCCTGCAAGCAACCAAGATTGTGGGTATGCCTACGCCCCCGCGCCTCCACAGAATCCTCATGTTGCACCTCAGTCGGGTAGGTTGTTGGGAAAGAGAAAGCAAATGGAATATAAGGAACCCCTTGTCTCGAGCAACGGTAATTCTCATCACCACCACACTTCGGTCAAAGGTAAAGGAAAATCCAAACGCCAACCCAAACCCCGCTTCATAAGGTTTGAGGATTTCGGAATGCCCATAAGCAAGGTATTTGAGGGATTGGTTAAGCAAGGCCTCGCAAAGCCTCTTGTCAACTTCCAACCCAAAAACCCCGAGATGTACCTCGATGTTAACAAAAGGTGTGCTTTCCACAATTGCCATAGGCACAATACCGACGAGTGCTCTATTGTGAAACGTATTATTCTAGATTTTATTGAGCAAGGAAAGCTTGAACGCCTCTACGCCCCCGATACAACCAACGACCCGAGTATCAACATGCTTGAATTCGTGGAATCCAATCCCGTGACCTCCCTCGAGTTCAGAACCCTGGGGATTGACGTGAAGGAAAAATGGAGTGGCGTCTGCCCCCAAGGAAAATGAGTCCCTGATTGATGAAGTTGTTAATCCTGAAATGGGAAAGCCTGTTTTCGAAAAGTTGACAAAATCAGTGTCCAAGGTGGTGGTTCCTAAAATCAGCAAAGCTGGAGTGACGGAAGGCGTTTGGAAAGAATCAGCGGCACAGAAAATGTCTGAAGGGCTAAATGCCCCGGGTTGGGAAATGAATGGTGCTGCGGTTGCCACAGCAGAGGACAGAGTTTTGAAACCCCTTCCATCAACCTCTCCTTAGGAAGAGTCAAAGTCCATTGTTGGGATGTATGATAAGCCCTTAAGAAAAGATATCTGTTAGGTTTAGTTAGAGTCTCGACTCCCCGGTTGATGCCATGTGGTAACCATTCGGAATCCATTTTCAGTTTTCTTAATAAGATTATTATTATTATTGCCTTGTCAAAAGTTTGCATAAAATGTGTGTGAGTATTTCACCCAAAACAAAAATGTGTCTTTAAAAAAATATATAGGAAAAATGTGGAGATCAATTTTTCTTAAAATAAAAGATCAAGTTTTTCCTAAAAAGCTAATCCGATAATGAAGCATTTTTCTCAAATCCCGGTTATAATTTCACATTGGGGTTTAATGTGCTAAAGTCCTTTGCGGTTTTGTCCACCGAAAACATCGACCATGGAGCCCACATCTGAATTGGCGTCCGAGACAACCATCCACATGAACAACAAGATCAGAAGGTTGGAACACTGTCTACAAGGAGAGGCCTATGCTTCGGAAGCCCAAAGGCGGTTACATCAAAGGGAAACCCGTCTCGCCGAATGCAATGCACGGAGATTACGCACCTCGAAAGGAAATCACCAAAAGGAGATGGCCAAAGCAAACTCTTAACTTGTCCTCATGAGTAGACGACACCGGTAACTGCAAAGCCAAGTCAATTGGAGACCTCGCGACATCTTTCCCGACGACATGGAACCTGAGTTCCACGTGGAAGACATGGAATATGCCGCCGACAATCCCTCCAACAATTGATGAAGGAAATGGACCATCATACTTCATAGGAGCCCATCCCTAAAAAAAATTAAAAAAATGGGTCTTCCAGCCTCGTAGTATCTAGACTTTCACCAAAGTCCGTCCCGGACTGTGTCTTTTTATTTTTACAAAGGTCCATACTTGGACATGTATGTACAAAGTTATCTAAATAAAAGAGTCATTTTCATTCTCTTCTCTCTAGACTCGAGACATTATTTGCAATATACGTTTACTCTTGAAATTGCCTTACTTGTTATTATCAACTGACTGCTACGTCCCCAAAATGATGAATTGACTTCTAAGCATACTAGTCAATGACGACTCATTAAGGACGAATGGACCTAACACAAATGAAAAATTCTAAGTGCAAACAATTAATCTTGACGTGAATAAATGTTGTGATCAATTGGCATGAAGAAACCATTAATGGCAAATCTTCCTTCATACACAACCCGATACACATTTCCCGATACATAACCCAATACATCCTTCCTATACAAATTCCTGATGCACATCAAAGGCATCCCAAGACAATGAAAAGGCAAGGACGTTGTTGCTCAACCACCAAGATTCAACCGTGATCGCACGTACGCAACCAAGCAAAGGACTTCCCGGATCTTCAAAGTCAAAGTGAGAAGTGACAGACGTTCCACCAAGGGGATACAAATGAGCTAATGTCCAAGATAGCAAGTTGGGCCTAGTGTTTCCCCTCTCCCTCAAAAAAAAAAAGAAAAGAAAAAAGAAAAAAAACAAATATGTGAAAAGAAGGAAATGAATATACGTGAAGAGGAAGTTCGCCTCAAAAGCTCACTGCAAAGTTCGCCCCCAAAGGGTTCGCAAGAAAGGAAGTCTATCTCAAAATACAACCAAGAGGGTTCACCTCAAAAGGTCCATCCCAAGGAGTTCACCGCAGAGCAAAGTGATCTACATCAAAAGAGCAACAACGTCCTTCAAAAGGACACCGACTTCAGCAAATGACGATTCACATGGCCGAACTACGGCGACCTGAGCTCCTCAAACTGAGGGTAAAGTAGGAAACCTTCGGGTCCAATCATAACATGAAACAAAACCATCAAACCCTGGTCCCATCAATGACCAACTCCCCCTAAACACATTCTCCTCCTGATCTTGCCATTGATCGAATCTTAATCTCAATTGATCACAACATTTATACATGTTAAGGCTAATTGCTTGTTATAATCCTGACTTAATAACAAACATGGTCCATTCAAGCAATCATTTGATGATATTAACTAAGATAAATTTCAAATGTCTCGAAAAGTCTTCTTCTCTCCATCTTAGGAAAGAGATAAACACTTATGTTCTGATTCCTCCCATTTCATGATACATTGCTCAAAAGGGACTCTCTCCCAAATAAAATGCCCTTGCTTGTTTCCTCTAAGAAAAATACTTTTGGTACCCGTCCATCGAGTTGGCTGGTTCACTCATAAAAAAAGGAAAAGAAAGAAGGCACCAAAAAAGTAGCCCGCTAGGTTGAAAACCCGTAAGGGTGGCCTAGGCAAAAAAACAGGGTGTGCCATAAAAGACGCAAAAGAGATGCCTGCTAGGTTGAAAACCCGGAAGGGCAGCCTAGGCAAAAGAAATGGTGCGTCATGAAAAAAGGATGAGTTCATAACCTCACTTCAAAGGTCAAAAAGACGACATTGGGGCTACCTCCACATCAATGGCAACGAGGAAATGGGGATACCTCCACATCAACGACAACGAGGACATGGGGCTACCTCCATATCAACGACAACGAGGACATGAGGCTACCTCCACACCAACAACAACAAGGACATGGGGCTACCCCGACATCAACGACAAAGAGGACAGTGGGGCTATCCCCCACAACAGTGACAAGCAAATTTCCTACCACCGGTTACTTCTCAACGAATGGACCAAATCCAAAGGACTATATGCATAATAAACCTCGCGGTTAAGTTAAAAATCAAAAATTTTACTAACATGCTTTGTTAAAAGTTTTGCTTTTAGAAATGAGCATTTACAAATTTGCCCGTTTGGCATCATTTGTCAAAAACAACGTTTCAAGAAAAATGCTTTTGATCTCCCCTCAAAATGATTTCTCCAAAGTCTTGGACTTTTTTATCCACAATGTGTCTTAAAGGTTGCCCCTAGGCTCTCCCCGGTGTCAAGAAAATGTGTCAACCACCTTGCAGTGTAGTGTTGACCCAAACCAAACCTTGACCCAGAGTGGTCATTATAGGTTGAAGCCTTTGTCCCGGCCGTCCTTAGTGGGACGTAAGTGGGACGTAAGACCAGTTTTCCCGTCAAACTCCCCAAAGGTGGAGTTGGCCCAAGCTAAGCCTTGACCCAGAGTGATAATTTTAGGTTCAAACCTTTATCCTGTCCGTCCTTAGTGGGACGTAAGTCCAGTTTTCTCGTCAAACTCCCCAAAGGTGGAGTTGGCCCAAGCTAAGCCTTGACCCAGAATGGTCATTTTAGGTTCAAACCTTTATCCTGGCCGTCCTTAGTGGGACGTAAGACTAGTTTTCCCTTCAAAATCCCCAAAGGTGGAGTTGACCCTAAGCTAAGCCTTGACCCAGAGTGGTCATTTTAGGTTCAAGCCTTTGTCCCGGCCGTCCCTAGTGGGACATAAGACCATTTTTTCCCATTGAGCTCCCCAAAGGTGGAATCGACCCAAGTCAAACCTTGACTTAGAATAGTCATAATAGGTTGAAACCCTTGTCCCCGGCCGTCCTTAGTGGGACATAAGACCAGTTGCCTCGACAAACTTCCCAAAGATGGAGTTAACTCAAGCCAAGGCCCATAATGGTCATTTTAGGTTAAGTAAACCCTTGTCTCGGCAGTCTAAAATGACGTAAGACCATCCTTATAAGTCAAACCTCTCTATAGAGCCAAGTTGACCATGTCCCGCCTCTGACCCGCCGAGAGTCACGCCCATTTCGTGTAAGTCAACCCTCTCCCATAGAGCCAAGTTGAGCATGTCCCGCCTCTGAACTCTCCATGAGTCATGCCCGTTCCCCTAGGAGAGGATAACAGATGTCCACCTAGCCCTTAGGTTTGAGTAGCCTTAAAATCTCTCACCCCTCCCCGAACTACGTTAGGCTTGATTCCCTATAAACGGGATACGTAGGAATCCTATACCCCTAGGTCCAGCCATGCAAACCAAAATCGGTTAAGCCGTCCTCCAATCATATTGGGATACTTCTCTTTATCGACAACCCCGATTTTCCAAAGCGACGTTGCCGAGGGGCTCTGTAAGTACCCCAATCTGAAATTGACCAACTTAGAGGAATTCTTAGCACCATTCAGGGATAAACTGACAGGCTGAGACCTCACTAAGATAAACTTAAAATTCCAGGACTGCTCTGGAATTAAATTTGGAAAAATCCAGAAGCTCGCCAGGCTGAGCCGTACGGATAGTTTGGACGCGGGAGAGCCCTAGCCGTACGGCTGCTATGGGCACCATCAGTCCTTATAAATTGAGACCCTTGCTGATCATTTCAGGGGGGAGAATTTTTTTTGAAAGAGACAAAGATCTGCAGGAATCATACCAGAATAGAGTGATCACCACATTTGAGTGAAAAGAGAGAAAGAAGATAGGTCCAAACCAAAATTGGTGAGACCTCCTTCTCCCCATCTTCTATTCATATCCATATTACATCCTTGCTTCTTGTTAAATAATATACATTTGGAACCAAGCCTTGAAATCCATGGTGCCCTTCATGTTCTATGCATGATGATGGGTTACAAACCATAGGATAGCCTAAGGCTTGTTATGATTTATGCATCTTTAATACATTGTCTTTACATTTATGCACCTTTACATTATGTATTTAAATTTGTGTTATTTACTTTAAAGTCTTTGCATTTATGTTGAATAAATGAGGGAATGATCAAGTTTGGGTGATAAAGTTGCAATCTTTATCATCCAAACCTTGAGTCAATCTCAAAATGTCCCTTTGATGATAAAGATTCAATCTTTACCCATAAAAGGTTGATTTTTGGATGTCCCAATACCCTTCCTTGGAAGAATCATCAATTTGGATGTTAAAGTTTCCATCTTTAACCATCGAAATGGTGATCTTGGCTCAAAAGCCATGACCATCACCTTTTCTCAACTATTCCCCAATGATTGCCTTGATCACACCCCAAATCCTTGTTTTGGTGTTTAATCTAGTGATCAATGGCATAGGGATGATTTAATTAATGTTTTGTTGCAAGAAAATAACTGGAAATGATCAAACAGTCCAGTTTCCAGCAGAATGCTCTGTTTCTGCCTGGAATTGGACTGATTCCTGGGAATCTGTTAAAATTCCCAGGGAGACCCTCCGTAGCCGTACGGCTACTTTATCCAAGGGGCACATTTCCAGTCTAGTCCCCCTTTTATCCAGAATGTTTACAAAATAACCCTTTTTGTCAAATATTTAACTGTTTTCTGGTAAAGTCAGTTTCTCCTATTTTCAAGAACACACACAGACACACACACACACACACACTTGCACAATTTTAACAAATTCTAGGGAGGCTCGGTTTCTTTCGAGGCGCTTTGGGTGAACTACCGGTTGAGTTCTTCCCAAAGCGTAACCTGACCTCTGAATCCTTTGTCTCTAACCATTTTTCGTTAAGTTTGGGTTTAAAATTAAACTAACGTGGCGACTCCGTTGAATGTTGATAAGATCCCGTGTTTGATCCTCGAGGGAACAAGGTTCGTTTTTCCCGCGGGTATCTCAGAGGGTAAGAAATGCAATTTTTAAAGAAGCTCTTTAAAGTTTTCGTTAATGTCGTTAGCTTCCATCCATGACCATCCAAAAAAGACCTATTTCGCAATAAAAGGTGAACATTAGACACCAAATTTCCAAAATTAGAACATTAGGACCTAAATTGCAACTCATATAAAACTTTGGGGCATTGATGTGCTATTTGCCCACAGATCTACTCCTCTCTCACACCACGCTCCCATTCCCATCCCAGAGACTCCTACCCCCAACCGTTCCTCCATTAATTCCGGCGATGAGAATAGCCATTCTCTTTCTTTCTCGCCTATTCATTCTCTTCTCCATCCAAAACTGTCATCGTCGTTACCTCTCCCCTATCCTTGCACCGCTAAAATGTCGAGTGATGGGATGCGTCGTTGGCTTTTCGAATCCAGTTGAAAATCACGGACTGTATTTTTCCCCTCCTCCTCTCTTTATGTCCGAATTTCTTCTTGATCTGTTCAACCACAGTTTAAGAATCAAACTCAAATTGGTGATGGGAGTGGTCGGGAAGATGAATGAGGTAGGAAATTCACAAAGGGGTGGGTTTGTATATGATTTAATCTGGGTTTTATTGGTGATTGGTTGAATTTATGTTTGGATTTGTTATGCAAAGGAAATGGGGGTGGGTTAAATTTGGTGGGTCTGAAGCATGTTGTGACATAGAAGAAATAATGTAGAGAAGAAAGATTGTGAATAAGCGGAGGTGGGGATAGGGAATCTGGAGATGGAGGTGTTTCTGTTAGAACATGGATTGTATAACAAGTCATTATTGTTTCCATACATGAAATCATACTTATAATGTTAATATAAAGTGTAGAGGATTAAGTAATGTGTAGAATTCCTGAGGTGGAATATTACCTATTTATGATGGACAAAATGGTAAATTCACACCACTTTGGTCCGGTCGGACCTCAAGGTGTGATCCGGTCTGGTGTTAAGCATGGTCCGGCCGGACCCTAAGAAATTTTCTGCTCGGGCAAAATGCACTATTCATAGGTTTTGCTTTCAAGTTTTGCACAAATTTTGTTCCCCTTCTTGAGCTAAACATACATTTTTTCAAACCATAAATTTATGATTAATTATATGCCTAAATTTTTTTATACATTTTTTAAAATAATATTATCGCCAAAGTGATTCACGTTATTTAAATCCAAAATTGTTAAAGTGTTGAATGTATAAGTTAATATGTGAGTAACATGAATTTTGCAAAGAAGATCTTGTTATTTGACTAAATTTATACATTCATGTGGTAACAAATAAAGTGGACATTAAGTTGTTTTGTTAGATACTTAAATCGGCCCAAAGGAAGATTAAGTATTTGATTAAAACGTCGTTCAAATTATTGGTTACCTTAAGCCAATCATTTATGAATCAACTCGCAATCCAAAGATTAGTTTTGATGTCATGATGATTACCTTATAGATGGATTTTATTTGACATAATTATCATTTCTTCATTATGTAGTTACTTATACATGTTTTGTATATCACTTTTGTTCTCGAATCTCAACAGATTTACTTAACGCTTCTTCAATAATTGCTGCTATAAGTACCGTTTCGATGCTTAATGGGACTAACTTTAAAACTTGGAAAAATAAAATAACAATAATCTTAGGCTGTATGGACATAGATCTCGCATTAAGGGAATCATTTCCTCTTCCTCTCACTGATCAAAGCACTTAAGAAGACCGCTTAAGTGCTGAGAAGTGGAAACGCTCCAACCGCGTGAGCCTAATGATCATGAAGAATGTTGTCCCGAAGACCTTTTTGAACAGTGTCTCCGAGGATGTTGATGCTAAAACATTTCTCGACACCCTTGAGGAACGCTTTGCCAAAAGCGAAAAGTCGGAAACAAGCGCTTCCTTGAGGAAGCTTGTTTCCATGTGGTTTAAGGGTGCCGGGAATTTAAGAGAGTATATTTTGGAAATGCTTTACCTATCGACAAAACTAAAAGCACTTAAGTTAGAGATATCGGAAGATTTACTCATGCATTTAGTTTTGATCTCTCTTCCATCTCAATTTGGTCATTTTGAGGTGACCTATAATTGTCAAAAGGACAAGTGGAATATTAATGAACTTATTTCACATGTGACACAAGAGGAGGATATGTTAAAGCAATTTAAAACCGAACATACTCATTTAGCATCTACCTCTTCTCATGGGACAAAGAGAAGAGGGAAGGAAATTGCGGTTGCAAGTAATAAGAAGCCTAAGGGATCATCTGATGATCATAAAGTTAAGAAATGCTTCTTCTGCAAGGACCTCACTCACATGAAGTTCAACTTCCCTAAGTATCATGCTTGGCCTGCTAAGAAAGGTATGTCATTTGGCCTTGTTGTACTGAGGCTAATTTGATTTCAATTCCTACATATACATGGTGGTTGGATTCTGGTGCAACAACTCACATTAGTGTGTCTATGCAGGGTTGCGTGAATTACCTAAGACCCAGTGAAGATGAGAGATACATCTATATGGGAGCTGGGAATCCGGTTGAAGTAATAGGTATAGGGACCTTTAGGTTATTATTAAGTACTAGCTATTATTTTGTATTAAATAATACATTCATTGTACCGTCATTTAGGAGGAATTTAATATCTATCACAGTATTGGACAAAGAAGGTTATTCTTGTTCATTTGGAAATAATAGATGTGATCTTTATTTTAATTCCAAAAGTTGTTGGTACTAGTACTTTGTCAAGTAATGATAATCTTAATTTACTTGACACAATTCAAACAATAAATGAGTCCTACAATAATGAAACCAAAGGTACTAAGCGAAAGTTGTCAAGTGAAAATTCTTACTCCCTCCGTCCCACCTCACTTGACACCCAAGAGTTGGGTACAATAATTAAGAAAAAATAATAAAATAAGGAAAATGTGTGGTAGAAAATAAAAAGAGAGAATGAGTGGGGTAAATAGTAGTGTTGGTTGAATAAATTGAGTGGTGGAAAATGAAGAGAGAGAATGAGTGGTGGGGTAGAGTGAATATAAAATTATAAAAAGTAGGCTATTTTGGGAAGTGTCAAGTGAGCTGGGACGGACCAAAATAGAAATAAGTGTCAAGTGAGCTGGGACGGAAGGAGTATACCTTATGGCATAGGCGTTTGGGTCATATCTCCAAAAGGAGAATTGACAAGCTTGTGTCGGAGGGAATCTTAAACAAACATGATATTCCAGATAAAGACTTTTGCATTGAATGCCTTAAAGGAAAATTTAGAAACACTAAAAGAAAAGTATCCTCGAGAGCATCAAGCGTCTTCGAACTAATACATACGGATATTTGTGGACCATTCACTACCCCTTCATGAAATGATCAACAATACTTTATTACGTTCATAGACGACTACTCTTGTTATGGGTACCTTTATTTACTTCATGGAAAGTCTCAATCATTGGACGTTTTCAAGTCTTTTAAAGCTGAAGTTGAAAATCAAATTGGAAAGACTATTAAGAACGTTAGGTCCGATCGTGGTGGTGAATACTACGGTTGGAATGATGGTTCGGGTGAACAACGTATGGGTCCTTTTTCTCGCTATCTTGAGGAGGGTGGGATTGTCCCTCACTACACTATGCCGGGTATGCCTAGCATGAATGGTGTAGCTGAGAGACGTAATAGAACCCTTAAGGATATGGTAAGAAGTATGATTTCTTGTACTTCCTTACCACACTCATTGTGGGGCGATGCATTAAAAACCGCAGCTTATATTCTCAATAGAGCTCACTCTAAGGCTACTAATAAAATCCCTTATGAATTATGGATGAATAAGAAACCGTCCTTAAATCATCTTCATGTATGGGGTTGTCCAGCAGAAGCTAGGCCTTAAAGGCCTAATGAGGGCAAACTGGATGCTAAGACTGTTAGTAGTTACTTTGTGGGGTATGCCGAGAGATCTAGGGACTATAAATTTTACAACTCGAAAACTAGAACCTTTTTTGAAACGGGAAATGCTAGGTTCTTTGAGTATGTTGAATTTAGAGGGGAAATTAGGAATAACTTTGAATTTGAAGAGGAAAAGGCATCCATTTCTATACCTCTTCCTATAGTTCCCATTGGAAATCAAGTTTTTATACCTGAAATTCAAGATGAACATACAATTCAAAATAATGACTACCCTATAAATATTGAACAACATGAAAATGTTGATCATGAGGATGAAATTCAACAACCTCAAAATCAGGAAGAACCGGTGCCCTTAAGGAGATCCAATAGAGTAAGAAGGAATGCAATTCCAGATGATTATGAGGTGTATCTTTCCGTGAATGAAGGACACTTAGGTTTAGCGGGAGATGAGCCACTCACCTTCCATGAATCCATTAATAGTTATAATTCTCATAAGTGGATCAATGACATAAATGAAGAGTTGAAATCAATGAAAGACAATGACGTTTGGGATCTTGTTCTGTTACCTAAGGATGTGAAACCTATTGGGTGTAAATGGGTCTTTAAGACCAAAAGGGATTCACAAGGTAATGTAGAAAGATATAAGGCTCGTCTTGTTGCTAAAGGATTTACTCAAAAGGAAGGTATTGATTACAAAGAAACATTTTCTCTGGTATCATCTAAAAACTCTTTTAGGATCATTATGGCACTTGTAGCACATTATGATCTCGAGCTTCATCAAATGGATGTAAAGACAGCTTTCCTTAATGAAGACATTGAGGAAACTATCTATATGAAGAAACATGAAATGGTGACTGGTTTAGATCAAACTAATCAATTAGTTTGTAAACTTAAGAAATCCATTTATGGTCTCAAGCAAGCTTCTCGTCAATGGTATTTAAAATTTAATCAAGTTATTCTTTCATTTGGTTTTGAAACGAATCTTGGTGAAGATTGTGTATACCCTAAGTTCTGTGGAGTAAATTTATATTTTTAGTCTTATATGTGGATGATATTTTGCTTGCTAGTAATGATATAAACATTCTTAAGGAAACTAAGAAATTTCTTTCAAACTGTAGATACCCCGGGAAAAGCCCACTACTTGGCTAGAGCGGTGGAAGGATCCTAGGATGTCTAATTGATTTTAATTGTTAGAGTCGCCACCTATCTTATTAAGGGAACATAAGAAAAACCTAAGAATAGCCTAATTAATGTTACGAAACCAAAGATTCGGGAGAGAAGGGTTCGGGGGTTAGGTTACGGAGTGGGAAGTACTTAAATACCCACTCCGCCACGCTAATGTGGGTCTTGCTACTAAAGGTGTTCTAATGCTAAAAAGACCTTCTTTTAATTATACTAATTTGTTCTAACAATTACATGGAAAGAAAAAAGGGAATTGCAAAAGAGAAATAAAAAGTAACTTGTTTTATTGATTTTTACGCTAAAGATTACATGTCAAACTTATTGTAACAATTATATTAAAATAAAAGTGGGGAAATTAAAGTAGAGTTAGAATGTAGGGAGATAACCTTAACCAACTTTAATATAATAAAGTGGTCATTTGGTCATGTCCCATTTGATGGGGATTGCATACACTAAATAAAGCACATAAATAAAATAAAGAGAAGTTTTACCTTGTTGGGAAAAGAAAGAATACTCAAATCTTGATGAAGAAAATAGTGTTGTTGTAAAGAAATTGTTATGGAACAATTTGTGTAGAGTTTTTGTAGAGAGAAGCCTTCTTTGTGGAGAAATTACTGTAGAGAGAATTTTGTTGAGTTTTTGTGTATAAGAAGTGGTGTAGTCCAAGGTCCCTTTCTAAGTTAAAAAGATGAGGTATTTATAGGTGAAAAAAAGAGGAAAATATGGTCTTTCAACAAATAGGAAAATAGAAAGAAATTAAATAATAAAAAGAAAATCAAATAATAATAAAAAGAAATATTTTGTTTTAAAGAAAAGGCTTGAATAATGGGATTGAGATTTGTAAGATAAAAGGGGGATGAACTTGGATGTAAAAAGGAGTTTTTGCAACTAGGAAATGGAGGGAAGAATGGTACATTTCGTATTTGCCAAAATGGGAGGCGCGCGAGTTCGGCCTATTGGACCAAACGCGCGCGCCCCCCATGACCATTACGGGAGGCGCCCGGGGGTAAAAATGACAGAATGACAGAAATGACTCTAAGGTTTACTCTGTTATTCAGTTTAGTCCAAAACTAACGGAATCAGTTAGGAACTTAACCGAGTAACAGAAATTAACGAAAATAAGTTAAATAAAAACACTATGTATGCAATCGGGGTGAGAGGTCCAAGGCGGGGTGTCTACACAAACAAATTTGAAATGAAAGATCTTGGTGAGGCATCTTTTGTATTAGGAATCCAAATTTACCGTGATCGTTCACGAGGTATTTAGGATTATCACAAAAGGCCTATATAGAAAAGGTATTACAAAGATTTAGCATGCAAAACTGTAAACCACATGACACCCATGTTTCTAAAGGAGACAAGTTTAGTCTCAAACAGTGTCCTAAAAATAATTTTGAATCCAAGTATATGAAAAATATCCCTTATGAATCAGCAGTAGGAAGCTTAATGTATGCGCAAGTCTGTACTCGTCCAGACCTTGCATTTATTATTGGGATGCTTGGTAGATACCAAAGCAATCCGGGGAGAGAACATTTGGTTGCAGCCAAAAGAGTGATGAGATACTTACAAAACACCAAGGACTACATGCTTACATATTCAAAATCAGATCATCTTGAGATTGTTGGGTATTCCGATTCCGATTTTCCTGGATGCCAAGACAGTCGTAAATCAACGTCTGGTTATGTCTTCACATTAGCCGGTGGAGCAATTTCTTGGAGAAGTGCCAAGCAGACACTCGTAACTTCTTCTACCATAGAAGCCGAGTTTGTTGCTTGTTTCAAGGCATCCAATCAAGCTATATGGCTGCGTAAATTCATTGAGAGACTACGAATTGCCAATAGTGTCGAAAGGCCACTTAAGTTATATTGTGACAATCGAGCAGCAGTCTTGTACTCCAACAACATCAAAAGTTCATCAAAGTCTAAGCATATAGACATTAATTTTCTTGTTGTAAGAGAAATAGTACAAAATGAACAAATAGAAATACAACTTATAGGAACAAACTCCATGTTAGCGGATCTGTTTACTAAAGCGTTATCTCCTTTAGTGTTTCACGAGCATGTTGCTCATATGGGTGTAACAAATTTTGATAACATTTAATATAGTGGGAGTTTATGTTGTTCTTTCATTAATTGTTCCAATATTTAAAGTTTTGATCTCATTTGGTTAAGTTGGACTAGTTGGAATAATATATATATATATATATATATATATATATTCATTATGTTCCATGCTACACATCTACATTTTGATCTATGTCATTTAGTTGGATATGTATATGTGATTATTGTGGGTTTAGTTGAGAATCAAATACAACGACTGCCCCTTTAGTCCTTATATTTGTATGACTAATGGACGGGATTGTTATGGATGATAACAAAGTGCACATAAGGGTTGTCATTTGTATTATAATTATGATTTAAGGAAAGACATTGTTATGCAACCCAAGTAAGAGATTGTTAGAACATGGATTGTATAACAAGTCATTATTGTTTTCATACATGAAATCATACTTATAATGTTAATATAAAGTGTAGAGGATTAAATAATGTGTAGAATTTCTGAGGTGAAATATTACCTATTTATGATGGACAAAAGGGTAAATTCACACCTCTTATGTGAAAGGGTGTAGTCCCTAAATGAAATGTCTCTTTGTCTTGTATATATATGGCCTTCCATCAGCCCTTAAAGACACACACAAAATTCATTATACTCTCATTATTCTCTCTTCATCAAGTACTAGAAGTGTTGGATAAAATCTTGTAAATATTGAAAGGAAAACAATTACAATATAATATAATTATACAACAATTATGAAAAACATAAAAGGAAAGATAGAACCATAAAATTGATCGTTGTTTGCACGAGCCCAATGCTAGTCACTGTCTCCTTAAGACTTATTCGTCCCCTCACCACGTGTGCTTGAGTTTGCTCGGAACGCTAGTCTCCCAGGATAGAACGTGCGGACCGGGGGCACTTTGCACCTAAGTTTCCCGGCGAGCAGAACTGTGCTTAGACAGTATCACCTTTTCGTATTATGCTAGGAGGCCAAAGGAAGAAGATGAACAAATTGCAAGAGGGAAGAAAAAGATTGATGGAAAAACTCTTTTTTTTTCATGTTGTTGTAGGTTTCTCAATATATAGCTCAATCATATAAAACCAAATGAATGCCCAATCAATCTCTATTAATATGAGAGTCATTACTCTTGTATTCATGTGATTTTATTCCACATTTTTGTAACCACAACTCCAAGGTAATGATCCCAATTAATCCATCTATTAATTTGGCTATCATGGCACATAAATGGTAGGGTTAAATTCTAAAGTTACAATTTCAACCCACCAACTTTGAGCTATCATATCTTTCTCATCCAATTTTAAATTGGATATATAGATATACTATTTCAATGTTCACACGGAGTGAACCTTGAACCCACAATAATCTTTGTCCAACAACAAACGATTCTTGCTAGGAAATACACACAATTTCCTTCACACACAACATATTTTTCCAACAATCCCCCACATGAAGGAAATTGATGAGGATAGGTGATAAAGTCCGGCAGTCGAAAACCTGCATAGGATAGGTAGGGTCTGCCCTTTGAACCTTCCCTTGCAAGATATATTTACTCTACTCGCTAATCAGTAGACACGATGTCCTTGAACTGCTAGCTTTTTGTGTAGCCGATCATATACTTTGCACAGGTATCGCCCTAACACAATCCAGCTCTCATAGCTGTGTCCATTATGGCCCTGGAGCACAATGCCTGGTTCTGTGAGAAGGTCTAAGAATTAAGCCTCACATAATTCTTCTCAAAGCGGCCCACACTTCTTTCTCACATAGGTGATTCTTTTAAGTAACCCGTTTTACTTCACATAAGAATCATTAAAAGCCAACGGCTTAACCTCATTCCTCTCGGGATGTCACTTTTATGAAATGGGTATGGGGTAACCCCCACAGTGACGCTACAAGTCTTTTAACAGTTAGGTTGTCCCTTTTGAACCTAGATCTTGGGATCTCCAGTCAAATAGGTTGGGTTTTCCGCTGTGTTTAACTTCTCAAGAGGCTTTAATCCCATTCCCAATGTCAACTTTGCAACCACTTCTTTACTTAACCCTTTGGTTAGCGGATCCGTCAAATTATCTTTTGACTTTACATAATCAATAGATATGGTACCAGTTGCAATTAGTTGCTTAATGGTATTATGTCGTCGACGTATATGTCTAGACTTACCATTATACATATGATTTTGTGCCCTACCAATCGCAGATTGGCTATCGCAATGTATACAAATTGCTGGCACAGGTTTATCCCATTTTGGAATATCTTCTAGAAAATTGGCGTAGCCTCTAGGTTTTCTCACCACATTTATCTTAAGCTATAGACTTAGATTCCGCTATGAATCTATTTATAACTTATTTATTTAGAAGACTTCCCTGATATAGTCGCTTCCGCTAATAGGAATACGAAACCACTCATATATCCAAATAGCATCACTATATCCTTCAATTATCGACAGATGTCTAGTGTAGTGTAATCTGTGATCTCAATTGTATCTCAAGTACCTTAGTACTTTTACAATATATTTAGGATTACTCGTGTTCCAACTCACTAGATTTTCAATATTTCTTGAGCATTCAACTTGAGAATTAATGTCACTTCTATTCTTCAATAGATGTTGACTCATGCCAATTGGGTTTTAGTCATTTCTAAATTATCCTTGCTAATTTCTCAAGAATTATCCATTAGATTTCTTAGAAATTTTCACTTCAAGGATTACATCCACTAAACCCATATCTCGTGACCTTTTTCAAAATTTCCAAGAACTATATCTTAATTTGCTTAATGCAAATTCATTAGTTCTTGAAATTTTAAATCCAAATTTCCCATTTTCTAAACTTCTCTTAAGTTTAACATATCTTTAATAGATTTAATCAACATTATGACATAACCACTCATGTCATATTTGATTAATCCACATTCTTTCATGGCAAAATCAAGTTTTTGATTTCATTATCTTTGTGCTTGTTTCAAGTCATCTAGTGACTTTACTAACTTGCACACTTCATTCTTGGTTTTACTTTGATCTATTTCATTCAAAGCATCACTTTGATCTATTTCACTCAAAGTGTAACTTTGATCTATTTCACTCAAAGTATTATTTGTTCATTTTCATGAACTTGATATCAATACTTGATTTCCATTATTTTTTTTTTTTCAATTTTCTTGGTGTTATATATATTCAAAGTCATTGAATAATATATGACAACCATGAAAAATCATTATTTACACATTCCACCATCTTGTATCGATATATCAATTTTGTTGATATTGGACTTTCTACTTTGTGACTACCCCCACATTCACATGTGTACGTAGGCCTACGTTTCCATACATCATATGGAATTTACATTTTTCTTGGGGTAACCTAACCAATAGGTATTTATTTTTCCAAAGTAGACTCACCCTCACATTTTGGGTTAGTCCAAATTTTAGCAATAATGCTATCATTTCTTTCATCAACACCATTTTGATAGTGATTTACAAGATGGATATTTTGTGTACAAACACATGTTATGCACACACACTATACTCAATAGTGTTTCATCTTCATTATCTCATTTCTAAGTTGTTTTCCAACTTCTCCATTCAACGAGACAATGCTTATAATATATAACAATTACTATGTGTTTGAAATCTCTACATATCACAAAACATCGCAATGCTTAACTTGTGATGATATAATTCAACACACATTTCATGTCTTGTTCGAATTTCTTTTTGAATGAAAATTGTGATCCAAGTAAAGAAACGTAATCTCATTATTAGCCACCAACTCAACTCGCGGTTGATATAATTTCCATTTCATATATTCAAACATCATGGATATCATCCTTGATGACATCTACCTTTGTCTCTCAAGACACAAGGAATACATTTAACTTTTTCAAACAAGTTTAGCTTTTCATACAAGTTTGACTTTTCAAACAAGTTTTACTTTTGACCAAGTTTGACAAACTTTGTATTTGACTTAAGCATTTCAATATGCTCCACCGCATTTACTTTCATCACAAGAAGTGTTACACAACTTCTTATCTGAAGCTATATTCTCTTTTCCAACACAAAGATGAATAGCAAGCATCTCAACATTCATTTCAATTCATTTATGTTTGAGTTGCTTCTTGAAATCTTTTCAAGTGAAAATTAATTTTTCAATTATTTCCGTCCCTTGAAAATTTCACTTATCACCATCCATTCGACATGGATTTCATGAAAGACTATTTCAATTCTTTCATTTCACTTTTTACGGTTTATGGAGTCTACTATTTTAAATCAAGAAACGGCATGCAATGAATTTCATTGTACCGACATTCTCGATTTTATTTTATAGTCCAAAACTCCAACTATTCTTTTCCTTTTTCTTGGTACTATATATGTTATATAACGAAACCAAAAATCCGTTAAATATATAGTTCCGACAAAAGAAACTCATATGCTTCAACCGCACTTACGGATTAAACATCCGTCTCATTTCCACCAACTTTGTAGGGTTTTTCTTAAGAAATCTCACTAAGTTCAAGGTGGTTAAATAGAATATCTTTTGTTGCCGTCACTTAAAGTCGAGGCCAACAAAATTTTCTAACTTCTCACGATGGTGACCAAAATACTTGGAACACCCATATTTATTTGGAAATTATTTCCACACAAGGAGCTTTTTCCAAAACATTGGCTTTAATTTTCAACAATTAAAACCAAATTATAACTTTGTTGTTACAAATTTAATTCTCTAACTTAATTAGAGAATTCAATCCAAGAATAAATTGCTAATTCAAAAGGAGAATTAACACAAATTTATTTCTTGTAACAACTCATAATAAATTGAGGTTCATTATTCCAAAGTTTAGAAGTTTCATCTTGGAGTACCTCCAAATTCAAGAAACTTACATTCTCATCCTCATAATACACAATTTCTTTTTTTTTTTTTTTTTAGAAGTCCTCCTTCTAAATATTGTGTCATTTTTCATCATCATCAACAATAGGATTTAACAACTTTCTTCAAGAAGTCCTATTATTATTTCCATGACATTAGTCACTCATCAACTATTAGGTTTTAACAACTTCTTCCAAGAAGCCCTATAGTTTTAGTATTTGTGACTTCACAACAATAGAATTCAACAACTTCTTTCAAGAAGCTCTATTGTTTTATCTTTGTGACTTTTGTCACCATTGACAATAATAGGTTTTAACAACCCCTCTCAAGAAGACCTCTTATATTTGTCAACACAACGTTAAAGACTTAATCTTCCAACGTTCTTAGTTCCAATAAACTTTTCAATCTCTTCACTATGATTCATACGAAATGAACCATAAGAGACATATCACATGATGTGTTTCCACTTAGAAGAGGCATAGCCTTAACAAGTAAATACAACCATTGAAACATAGTTGATGTCACGAAGCATCAATCTTTCCATCTTTGTTAATTTCATTAAATAAGTGGAAAGAAAATATTTTTATTTCACGAAACTGCTCTGTTCCGAAAATTTTATCTCCATCTTCACATTATAGATTCCAATCGTCACCGTTCAGAATCTTCTATTAAGGGTCGTGAACATGCACAAAAAGTTTCAGCCCAATCCAACGGTTAACGAAGCGGGAAATGCTGTTTTAATACAGCTGGCCAAGAAAAATCTGTGCAGAAATTTTCTTGCTTTCTTTCTCATTGTTTCTCATCGTCTTTCATCCTTTCTCTCGTAGCCACCACGCCACAAGATCCATGTAATCTGCAATCCTTTCTCAACAAGAAATAAGTCTTAAGATTGTTGGATAAAATCTTGTAAATATTGAAAGGAAAACAATTACAATATAATATAATTATACAACAATTATGAAAAACATAAAAGGAAAGATAGAACCATAAAATTGATCGTTGTTTGCACGAGCCCAATGCTAGTCACTGTCTCCTTAAGACTTATTCGTCCCCTCACCACGTGTGCTTGAGTTTGCTCGGAACGCTAGTCTCCCAGGATAGAACGTGCGGACCGGGGGCACTTTGCACCTAAGTTTCCCGGCGAGCAGAACTGTGCTTAGACAGTATCACCTTTTCGTATTATGCTAGGAGGCCAAAGGAAGAAGATGAACAAATTGCAAGAGGGAAGAAAAAGATTGATGGAAAAACTCTTTTTTTTTCATGTTGTTGTAGGTTTCTCAATATATAGCTCAATCATATAAAACCAAATGAATGCCCAATCAATCTCTATTAATATGAGAGTCATTACTCTTGTATTCATGTGATTTTATTCCACATTTTTGTAACCACAACTCCAAGGTAATGATCCCAATTAATCCATCTATTAATTTGGCTATCATGGCACATAAATGGTAGGGTTAAATTCTAAAGTTACAATTTCAACCCACCAACTTTGAGCTATCATATCTTTCTCATCCAATTTTAAATTGGATATATAGATATACTATTTCAATGTTCACACGGAGTGAACCTTGAACCCACAATAATCTTTGTCCAACAACAAACGATTCTTGCTAGGAAATACACACAATTTCCTTCACACACAACATATTTTTCCAACAAGAAGAACTAAGAGAGGGCACTCATCATTTAAAAGTACTCCATTCCCTACTTCTTCTTCATCATTCTCTCTAAATAACATTGGAGATGGATTCAACAGGTAACGCTTCCGCCTTCATCTTCTCCTCTCTAACTTATCCCAGATTTGAGTTATGGCATTAATGGGATAGAAATTGTTCCAACAGTTTCTTGTAAAGGGAGGATTAACAATCAAATCTTTTTTCTTGTGTACTGAGATTCCACCTTAATCTCTTTCCAATAATTATTCTAACGAACAAACGCAGGAACCCAGGAAATGAAAATTGATTAATGAAGATGGCTCCTAATGAATAAATGTCCCTGCAAAATCATTTGAGTTGGGGGTTGTTTGATGTTGAAAAAGAAGACACCTGACTCAAAAAAAATACACTCTTTTATATTTACATTTTTTTTTGTTGAGATACTTTTTATTATTAATCTGTGTTTTTTGTTTCAAAAATAAAGTCTAATATAATAAATATGCATAGATACATTATTGTATATATTTTATTTTTATTTAGGTACAACATTTCTTTGAAAGATGTACAATAATTGATTTTTGAAATTATTATAATATCTTTTTAAACAAAAAATAATAATTTATTATTTGGAAAAAAATTACTTTTTTTTTTCCAGCCAATCTAATTGGTGCACGAATAAATTTTAAAAATTATTTATTACATTTTTTTACCTTTTAAAAAAAATATTGATGAAAATAGAAGATAATTAATTTATTTTGCATTAAAGTTTTATTTAATACTATTTTAATAATCATTTTGATTTTCAACCCAATTAAATTTGAAATTTTTATTAAGCCCCTTAAAAAACTTATTAACTTCAAACTAATCAATTCCGTTAGTCACGTGCAATGCACATGATTTTTAACTGAGTTTTTAACGAATTTCATTAAAAGGTCTTAACTGGCCAATATTTTTCACTTCAAGGTCTGATCTGGCGAAAATAAAACTTCAAAGTTCGTTTGGGAGGGTGGTATATCATTTTAGGTCTATATTGTCATTAACCCTTTTAAAAATAGATTGTTTTCTTTAATTTTAGAGTAATTAAAGGAATCCCACCTACATCCCCTTTCTCATAACGAGGTTATTGAATTTAAATATGTGAGAATTAAGAAAATGTAAATATAATATTGATAATAGAGTATGCATTGTGACTTGTGAGTATAAAAAATAAAATAGAAGAGAGAATGTAGTGTAGAGAATAGTAAGTGAATTGTTGTTGTGAGTGGACAAGTGGGCCTCATCAAATAAAATAATATTTTTAAATTTCTATTTTAGGTTAACAACTGTTGGGATCTTGACGAGATTTGTCAATATCTCCTTTCCTTGTATTGTTATTTTGTGAATATCTACTTCCCTATTTCTAGTATTGTAAAATAGGTAGAGATATATCATTAGCATATTTGTAGAGATTAGGTAGGATTCTCTTCTTGTTCAACAAGGACTTCTCTTGTATATATAGGCGTTGTACATTGACGGAAAACTCAAGGAAATAAAATCATTTACTTTCCTCCATATTCTCGGTTCCAACTTGGTAACCAGAGCCTGCCAAGAACCGAACATGACAAACACAGAGAGTAGTGAGAAGAAGGCCGTCGTTGATGAGAGGCGGTCTCCTTATTTTTTGTCGACAAGTGACAACCCAGGGCAGATTATCACTCATGTTCAACTAAGGGGTGATAATTATGAAGAATGGGCTTGTGTCTTCAATGGATCGTTGCGGGCGAAGATGAAGCATGGCTTCATTGATGGGAATCAAGATGCCGGAGGAGGCGGAGGAGATCGATCAGTGGATGACCGTCAATTCCATGGTGGTGGCTTGGATCTTCAACACTATTGAACCATCGTTGAGATCCACTGTCTCGTATACGGAGGGGGCGCGGACTCTATCGAATGATTTGAGGGAGAGGTCCTATGTGGGTAATAGGTCACAGACTCAAAGAATCATGGCAGACATAGCCAATTGCAAGCATGCGAAAGATGAAAGTGTGGCAGCGTATTATAGCCGGATCAAGAAACTAAGGGATGAACTCAACGAATTTGAGACATTGCCGTCGTGTTCTTGTTCTGGCTGCAAGTGCAACATTGGAGCCCTACTGACCAAGCGGCGTGAAGATGAACGTGTACATCAGTTCGTTATGGGGCTGGAAACTCCAAAGTATGATTCGGTAAATTCTTCCATCCTGAACACTGAACCATTGCCTAATGTTAACAAGGCGTACTCCATAGTTTCACGGGAAGAACAAGTACGGGGCAGTATTCATGATGGTTATCCTGCACCTGTCAATTTTGTTGTTCAGCCAGTTGGGGGATCAATTGTACAGACAACTGGCGGGACATATGGTTGGGGGGGGAGAAGAGATGCGAGTACTGCTGTTTGTTCTCACTGTCAAAAGAAGGGACACGATGTAAGTACGTGTTACAGGGTAGTGGGTTATCCATAATGGTGGACGGATCAGCTTGTGAAGAAAGGAAACGGCGGAGTAGTGTCGAACGTAAACACCGACATCTTTTAAATGTGTCTCGTGCTTTGATGTTTAAAGCAAAGTTTCCTGTCAAATTTTGGGGGGAGTGTATTTACTGGGTACTTAATAAATCGTACACCCTCCAAATTATTGCATGCTAAAAGTCCTTATGAAATAATTTTTGGGATACCACCTTCTTACCAAAACCTTAGAGTCTTTGGGTCTTTGTGTTATGTGCGTTACTCTAGGAAAGACAATGACAAGTTTGCTAGTCGAAGTCGGAGATGTGTTTTCTTGGGGTATCTGTAACGACCCCAAAACCCGTCCCTATTTATTTTATATTTTTGAGGATTTTAATTTGATATTATGTGTGCATTTTATGTGTTGCATCATATTTTATGACTTGCACATATTGTTTGATTAATTGTGTTATTTATTTAGTTAGTAGTAATAATGGTTAAGGGAGTTAAATGGAGTAGTTGAAACCTTAGGGTCCTTAATGGAATTTAAAGTATAGGGGCTTAATTGTTCAACTTGAAAGTAGAAGGACCAAAGTGGAAATTTTACAAAAATCTTTATACACTTATCCTCCCATCTCTCTCCCTCTGCGGTTACATTATACACACACACACACACTAAAATTGAAATTTCTCTGGTTCAAGTAGAAGAAAGAAAAAGGTAAGTTTCATCCTATTTTAATTTCTATCTTTTTAATTACTTCTCCGTTTTAAAAACTAATTATATTAAAATGATCAGGGCGTTGAGTAGGCCATTTCTACCCGATCAAAATATATTTCATTTATACTTTTCCCGGAATAGGTAAGTTACTAATTCCCCTTTAAATGTTAAAATGATCATATATGTTATACTTGATACTTGTAATTGTTAATTTTGTGATTTGGGTGAATTTTTTGATACTTGTAATTTTGGGACAAAGGGAGTATTAATATACTGTGAAGAAAAACAATGGTTTAGGCTTGAAAGTGGGATCTTGGGTATTGCCTCGTTGTTAGTAAATGTATACTTATACTTTTCGGACGGTAAAATATTTAAATGGAATAAAAGAAAATTATTCTATTATTTGTGGGACGGTAAAAAGAATGAAATAAACTTGAAAGTAAAGTTCTGGGCATGTATTGCACTCCTGGGTATTGTTAGTATTGTTAAAATGCTAGTGAAAGTATACTCCTACGTTTGAGACGGTGGAATAGAGGGAGTATAATTTATTCAAAGTTTTGGCCTGCGAGGTGTGTTGGGCGGCCGCCCAAATCGGGCGTGCGGCCGCACACTTATCTGGAAAGTTTTTATCTTGGAACAGGGCATTTTGGGCGGCCGCACAGACTGGTGTGGGCGACCGCCCAGGGCTGCTGAAAGTTTGAGTTGTTTCAATCCAAGTGATTTAGAGTTAAATCTTGGTCTAAGTCTTAGGGAATATTCTAAAGTACCTAGAAGGTTGTTGTGGAAAACTCTAGTGTTTGAATTTGGTTCCTTTATGAACAAATGTGCTATGGAATGTGAATAAGTGTTACATGGGGTATTGTTGAACATCTTTGATGTGTTTTGGATTGGTTCATCTTATTGATGAGTTTTGTGTGGTTCCCTACTTTGGAATCATGCCCCGGTTGTTGTTTAAGCAAGTATTCATTACTATGCTCGTGTTTAAAGTCCAGCTGGTACTTGTTGTGGAGTCAGGCAGTGGGAGAATTATAGTGGCACAAGTTAAGTTCACTATAAGGTTTTCCATTGGTACCTTGAGTCAGGAAGTGGGGGAATTATAGTGGCACACAAGCCAAGTTCACTATAAGGTTTTCCACTGTTGCCTTTTCTGTTTTCCCCAGTCCAGATTGGCCTTGGATGGGATGAATCGCTCCCTTGCGTGAGCCTTGGGTTATGACTTTGTGTCATATTTCCCCCCGTTGTTACTTTGATTCTTATGGTTATGGTTTGGTTTTCGGGATCCCGGCTTCAGCTATTTATGCTGCTCAGATGGTTTTCTCAGATGGTATTCTCAGACAGTTATGTTTATTAGGTAAACCTTGGCTTGGTATCCACCTGAGTGTGGCATTTGTGGTATTTGTGGTATATGAGTTGGTTTACCTCTCATTCTATGTGCTATGTGATGCTTATGATATTGTTCTTTATGCTTATCATTTTAGCATGAAACGTAGTTGCATTTTAGTAGCATACTGAGATTTATTCTCACCCCTTATTTGTTTACTGTTTTAGATAAAGGCGAGCCCAGGGGATATGTCACTTCACAAGGGAGGACGTCGGGTTGATAATCCATTTTGGAAAGTAAGTGTGGTTTAAAGGTTGCATTATATAAATGTATAACCTTTGGGGTAGTGTGATCGAGACTTTATCAGTGTATCACCTATTTTGTTAAAGTGTAGTAATTGTACATTTGTATAGGAGTTTGTAAGCCTTCGGGCTAAGTACTTTCGTTTGTGAAAGAGTTTGTATGGAAGTTAAATGGAAGTCTTTGAACTTCGAGTGTGGATTTTGTTAAACTTTATGAAAGTATATTTCGAATTTTTTTTCTAAAAGTGTTTTTTGATGTCTTCCGTGCGTGTCCCGAACGTGGGGCCAAGTAGGACCACGGGTCTGGGGCGCGACAGTTGGTATCAGAGCTAGGTTGTAGATGGTCTAGAATGACTAAGTAACATAGGAGGGTAGTTGTGTATAGGGTGAGTAACGTTGAGAGTCTTATGCAGGTACTTATTGAAAATAGTTGGGACAGAAGGAAATGTTGGGTTTCGTAGTAACATGCGCAGCGGAAATTAGCATTCAAAATTTTATGAAACCCAAAACCCATGGATCCATTCATATGATTAAATCAAATACAACAATATGAATACTAGAAAAACTAACCCTTGATGACTTTGAATTTGGTCCTTGATCTTGGTGGAGAACTTGAAGCTTTAATCACAAAAGTAAGAACACGAACTTTGAAGATGATAAGCTTCACCCTCTAGCGGTATCCACACCACGAACGAATATCAAGAACACTTGATCTTGGTTGCTAGACCAAAATTGTGAAACACGTTTTCACAATCAATATGAACTATATGGAATTTTGTTTGTGTATTATTTTGTTCCTCAATCTAGGATGTCTTAGAACAAAATAAAACTCTCTCAAACTCTTTGGAGACTTGCACAAAAGCTATGATATGATTCTGGCCGAATTTGGCTGTTTATATACAAGTTAGACCTATTCCAAATAGGAAACTTGTGTCTAAACCCGTCCAAAATTCTTTTCCAAATCAAATTAGGAAACCAGTCCCGACATGGTGTGCGGCCGCCCAAAATGCCTGTGTGGCCGCACATCTATCTGAAAGGTTTCTGGTACTTTTCTGAGCCAAACTGTGCGGCCGCCCAAGCCCTTTTGTGCGGTCGCACAATTTCCCCAGATTTCCCAGATTTCCAAATTCCAATATAATCCTTATTTAAGATTCGTTCTATTGTGTGTGACCCTCTAGGATTACACTAAGTTGGCAATGGGTTCAAACATGAAACCATAAGATATGATTAGGTTCTAGCAAACCGTCATACCTACCCAAATAGTATAACTAGATACAAGTTCGCATTCCTTTAGAACATGTCACAATCCCTTTGTCTACGATGTCATTGAACACAAGTCATGGTCAACAAGTCAACTTGCTTTTGTTCAATACTTTCTCGATTCCGAATATGTTGATAATGCAAATGACATTGATCTAATCAATTCATTTGAGTCCGGCCGAACATTTTCATCAACATCATTCCTTCGAGAGGCCTAAGCTTGACATCTCTCCGAAGAGGGACAAATCCATTTAGCTTATTACTCTTCCCTACGTGAATCCGATTATGCCAATCATACCCTTTATAACTACCCGGTTAAAGGTAGCGTTTGAATATGTCAAACATAATGTTCATCAAGCGGAAGACATAATAACTTCATGTCTAAGGATTCCGATGACATAACTAATATGAGATATATGTACGACATAGACCATGACATAAATCTCATACAGCGGTCATGTCCAGTACCTTGTTCCAAACAAGTACCCATAAATCTACCATGATCATCCCATGATCATTTAGCCTTTATACTAGTGCTTAACAAGTACTAAGGATGGAGATTATTATAAGTAAACATGAACAACAATAATAATCAAAACATCTCTTTATTGATATGAAACAAATGATAACAATTACAACGTTCATTAAACGTGCCTAGGGCACCACTACCAACAATCTCCCACTTGCCCTAGGCCCAATCTCCCATGTATCTAATACCCATGGACCTAACATGACCTTCATGTTTAGCTTGTGCAAGTCCCTTTGTTAGCGGGTCCGCGACATTGTCATCAGTAGGTACTCTGCATATATTTACGTCTCCCCTATCAACGATTTCTCGAATGATATGAAAACGCCTAAGTATGTGTTTGGATTTCTGATGTGCTCTTGGTTCCTTTGATTGAGCAATAGCACCATTATTATCGCAATAAAGGTCTATTGGATTAGCAATACTAGGAGCCACTTCAAGTTCAGTAATGAACTTCTTAATCCAAACAGCTTCCCTTGCAGCATCTGATGCAACAATATACTCAGCTTCCGTTGTAGAATCAGCGGTTGTACTTTGCTTGGAACTCTTCCAGCTTATAGCTCCACCATTTAACATAAACACAAAACCCGATTGCGATTGACTATCATCTTTGTCGGTTTGGAAGCTTGCATCCGTGTAAGCATTTACCACGAGATCATCTTCCATTCCTCAATAGACCAAAAACGAATCTTTAGTTCTTCTCAAGTACTAAAGAATCGCTTTTACAACCATCCAGTGATTTTCATCGGGGTCGGATTGGTATCTACTTGTCATGCTTAAAGCATAAGATACATCCGGCCTAGTACAAATCATGGCATACATGATGGACCCAATTGCCAAAGCATATGAAACATCATTCATTTTCTCACACTCATCTTTTGTCTTAGGACATTGAGTCTTGCTTAGAGAAATTCCATGTAACACTGGTAAGGTTCCTCATTTAGAATTTTCCATACGGAATCTTCTAATGACCTTGTCAATGTATGTACTTTGGCTTAAACCAAGTAGCCTCCTTGATCTATCTCTATAGATCTTAATGCCAAGTATATATGCGGCTTCACCCATATCTTTCATTGCGAAGCATTTTCCTAACCAAGTCTTCACGGACTGAAGTGTAGGAATATCGTTTCCAATGAGTAATATGTCATCCATGTATAAATTAAGGAATAACACTATGCTCCCACTAATCTTCTTGTATACAGAAAGTTCATCTTCGTTCTTGATGAAACCAAACTCTTTGACCGATTCATCAAAACGGAGATTCCAACTCCTTGAAGCTTGCTTCAATCCATAGATAGATCTCTGCAATTTGCATACCCTAGAATTCTGTTCAAAACCTTCCGGTTGTGTCATATACACATCCTCTTGAAGTTTTCCATTTAGGAAAGCGGTTTTGACGTCCATTTGCCATATTTCATAGTCATGATATGCGGCAATGGCAAGAAAAATTATTATAGACTTGATCATTGCTACGGGTGAAAAGGTTTCATCATAGTCAATGCCATGAACTTGCCTATAACCCTTCGCTACAAGTCTAGCTTTGTAAGTATGCACCTTCCCATCCATGTCAGTCTTCTTCTTGAAGACCCATTTGCATCCTATGGTTTTACACCTTCGGGTGCATCAATCAAATTCCAAACTTGATTGTCTTGCATGGATTGCAATTCGGATTCCATGGCTCCAAGCCACTTATCCGAATTAGGAGAAGACATCGCCTCTTGGAAGGTTTCTGGTACTTTTCTTAGCCAAACTGTGCGGCCACCCAAGCCCTTTTGTGCGGTCGCACAATTTCCCCAGATTTCCCAGATTTCCAAATTCCAATATAATCCTTATTTAAGATTCGTTCTATTGTGTGTGACCCTCTAGGATTACACTAAGTTGGCAATGGGTTCAAACATTTTCATCAACATCATTCCTACGAGAGGCCTAAGCTTGACATCTCTCCGAAGAGGGACAAATCCATTTAGCTTATTACTCTTCCCTACGTGAATCCGATTATGCCAATCATACCCTTTATAACTACCCGGTTGAAGGTAGCGTTTGAATATGTCAAACATAATGTTCATCAAGTGGAAGACATAATAACTTCATGTCTAAGGATTCAGATGACATAACTAATATGAGATATATGTACGACATAGACCATGACATAAATCTCATACAGCGGGTCATGTCCAGTACCTTGTTACAAACAAGTACCCATAAATCTACAATGATTATCCCATGATCATTTAGCCTTTATACTAGTGCTTAACAAGTACTAGGGACGGAGATTATTATAAGTAAACATGAACAACAATAATAATCAAAACATCTCTTTATTGATATGAAATAAATGATAACAATTACAACGTTCATTAAACGTGCCTAGGGCACCACTACCAACAGGAAATCAGTCAGGGCCTTCAAGGCAAGCAGATATTAGAGAAGAGGCTCGAATCATGTTTCAAGGAATGTTTGAAGCAGCCATGAAAACCTTAAATGATTAAAGACAAGGAGAAGATCAAGTACCTCCGAGATATGGGTTAGAACAGTTCTTAAAAATGAAATCAATAGGCTATGATTGAGAACCAGATAAGGCTAAAGTGGAAAGGTGGATTGAATCGATGGAGAAATATTTGATGTTCTGAGATGTTTTGATGAAGATCAAATCAGGTTTGCTACTTATAAACTGAGTGGAGCTGTTGAGTATTGGTGGAAAGCTTTGAAAACTTGTTGGGATGAGACTCATGTACCCTATACTTGGGAAAATTTTCTAAAAGAAGTTCAAGGAACATTTTATTCCCCGGGTGGATCAAGACAAGAAAGAAATGGAGTTTCTTAACTTAGAGCAAAATGTTATGTCCGTGGCTCGGTACCCATCTAAATTCACAGAGTTATCCAGGCATTGTACTCATTTAGTTGTAACTGAGGAAAGGAAGGTGATGTGATTTGTGAGAGGATTAAGAACTGTGATCCGAATTCAACTAGTATCCCACAAGTTACAGGATTTTCAAGATGCAGTTGATAGAGTTTATCAAGTGGAGCACCATATTGAAGAACATAAAAGGAAAGTTGAACTATCGGGTGCGAAAAGGCAAGGAAGACCTCAACCACAGTACGGTGACAATCGAGGAGGTCAGGGAACATCATTACAAAACAGAGGACAACATCAGGAGCAATCAATTTCCAACAATCAAGGTAACACTTTAGGAAATCAAAGTAGAAGAAGTTGGGTAAGTGCTTGAATTGTGGTCAGTTTGATCATTTTCAGACGGATGCTTCGGGAAAGCCTAAAGTGCAGGGTTGTGTTTTTGTTATTAATCAACAGCAGGTTTCAGATTCTTCTGTCATGATAGGAGGTATAATTTTTATGTCTAGTTTGAGGGCACAAGCACTTATAGACCCCAGCTCTTTGCATTTATATGTGTCTGTGTATTTTTGCATCTCAGTTACATTTGTCTCCCGAGTCTCTACCTTATGTGTTAGAGGTGTCCACTCCTATGGGGGAGTGTTTGGCAACTGATAGAGTGTTGCATACTTGTGTTGTGCATATTCGTGAGAATGTTGTACTTGCTGATTTAGTTAAATTGCCATTGCAAGATTTTGATATTATCTTCGGAATGGATTGGGTAAATAATTACCATGCTTCAGGTGATTGTTATAAAAGGATTGTCACATTTTCTATTCCTGATGTGCATATTGTTATAGAGTTTCCTGATATATTTTCAACTGAGTATTCTATGCCCCCCGATAGGGAGATCGAGTTCTGTATTGATTTACTTCCAGGTACTATGCTGATATTTGAGGTACCTTACAAAATGGCTCCATCTGAATTGAAAAAGTTAAAAGTTCAAATGCAAGAGTTACTTGATAGTGGTTTTATCCGACCCAGTGTATCACCGTGGGGAGCTTCTGTGTTGTTTTTAAAGAAGAAAGATGGGTCCTTGAGACTATGCATCGACTATAGAAAGTTGAATCAGGTGACTGTAAAGAACAAATATCCTTTGCCTCACATTGATGATTTATTTGATCAACTTCAAGGGTCAGTAGTCTTTTCGAAGTTTGATTTGAGGAGTGGTTATCATCAGTTGAAGATTCACTCAGAGGACATTTCTAAAACTGCTTTTCGTAGTAGATATGGCCATTATGAGTTTCTTGTTATGCCTTTCGGGTTGACTAATGCTCCGACTGTTCTTATGGATATGATGAATCGGGTTTTCAAACGTTATCTTGATACCTTTGTGGTTGTCTTTATCAGTGATATTCTTGTTTATTCTAAATCTCGAGAGGAACATGAACAATATTTGTGAATGATTTTGTCTGGGCTCCGAGGGAAGCAGTTATTTGCGAAAATATTCTGGGTTTAGCGGAGTAATATCGAAGATTCATTGAGGGATTTTCCAAGATTGCTATACCATTCACTCAGTGGACTTAAAAGAATGTACCATATATGTCGGATGAAAAATGTCAAGTCAGTTTTGAGGAATTAAAGAAGAGATTGACCACTGTACTTATTCTTGCGTTACCTAATGGGAATGATGATATGGTTATTTACAGTGATGCTTCGAGGAAGTTAACTTCTTGTGAATAGAACTATCCAACCCATGACATAGAACTTGTTGCGATTGTTTTTGCGTTACATAAGTGGAAACATTATCTTTGTGGAACAATGTTTGAGATTTTTACAAATTATAAGAGTTGATATATCTTTTCTTCTAGAAAGATTTGCACAACCGACAGCGTAGATGGATGGAGTTTGTGAAGGACTATGATTGTACCATCTCTTATCATCTGGGCAAGGCAAACATGGTTGTAGATACTATTAGTCAGAAATTTCACATAGTTTCGAGGATGGCCCGAGAATGGAAGATGTTAGAGGATGCACGAGATTTGTGTTCACATGAATCCAGACATGGAGTTATGTTTGCGAATAATAGAGTTTTGCCAACTTTAATTCAACAGATAAAAGTGTTGGGCTTTGATGCATCATGCGCAGCGGAATAAACAGATAAAATCAAACACCCATGAGCCCGGATCTGTGCATGTTGATTAAATTAAATACAAGATGAAAGAAACATACCCTTGATGATCGAATCCATGAACACGAACTTTAAGGTGCTAACGCAAACACCCTCTATCGGTATCCACACGTCGAACGGATATCAAGAACACCTTCTTGATCTGGATTGCTAGACCCAAGGCTTGATGAAGAAACGATTTCTTCGTAAGAATTATTTTGCTTCATTGATTATTGAGTTATGATGATTCTAAATCTCAAAACTAATAATCTCCTCTATATGTGTGTAATTGTTTCTCAAACAACATGTTATGATTTCTAAAATCAACCATTAGCTTTCTCAAACCCGACTACACACATATATAATAGGGTATAAACCTAATTCCTTTTGGGATCAGGATTCCTTGACAAGCAAGAGATCTGAACAAACTGTTTTCCGTCTGGACAAACCATCCGTACGGATTGGTTGGGTGGTTTCCAAACCATCCGTACGGATCCTTCCAGCAGGATCCAGTTTTTCCCGTTTTCTGTGCCTTTATTCAATCCGTTCTATTGTGTGTGACCCAATAGGATTATACTAAGTTGGCAACGAGTCCGAACGAGTCAGAACCCGTAAGTCATAAGCGGACTCTAGAAAGCCATTATGACTACCCAATTAGTATAACTTTGAAAGCCCAAAGTAACCTTATAGAACATATCACAATCCCTTTGTCACACGATCTCATATTGGACATGTCGCACCCCGTACCCGTGGTCCTACTTGGCGCCACGCTCGGGACACGGTCGGAAGACGTCATAAAACATTTTAGGAACTTTTTTTTTTTTCGAAATGAACTTTCCTAACAAAATCCACACTTGAAGTTCAAAGGCTTCCACTAACTTTCTAACAAACTTTTCAAACCATTTTCACAAACGAAAGTACTTAGCCCGAAGGCTTACAAACTTTTATACAAAAGGGTGCGCTCGCTTCCCTTGATCAGACACTTTGCCTAGTTGATAACAATGGGGTGCGTGCGCCTCCTTATTTAGGGTGCGCGCGCCCCCTCCCATTTTGGGCCAAATCCCAGATTTCTTTCCTTAGTTCATTTTACTCCTTCCGTCCCAAAAGTAACACATATACTACATACTTTGGTAACTTTCATTAAGGTCACAACTTGGTTTCATAACCATTCCAACATCCAGCTAAAACCAATTCTATATACTCCCCTTGTCCCAAAATTACAAGTATAGCAGATATTACCCAAATCACAAAATTAACAATTACTAGTATCAATTATAAATATAATTTTTCTAATATACCAATATACTCATTTAGGGCTACTTTCATTCATTTCCCCGTCCCAAGAATAATAGTATAATTTTATAATATACTTATTTAACATTTAATTCAAGTTAATATTTTACCGTCCCACAAATAAGAGTATACTTTCACACACTTATACTAACATTTTCACAATATAAACATACTCCATATACATACTTGCATACAAACCAAGTCACTTACTCAGTATAATTATACTCCCTTTGTCCCCAAATAAACAAGTATCACAAATAAATTATTTTCACAATAATTTCACCACATATCACACATATAGCAAATATATGACCATTTTACTATTTAAGGGGATTTAGTAACTTACCTATTTCCGGAAAAAGTATCGCAGAAATATGTTTTGTTCGGGTAGAAATGACCTACTCAACGCCCTGATCATTTTTATATAATTAGTTTTTAAAACGGGTAAGTAAATAAAAAGAATTAAATCGAAATGGGTTGAACTTACCTATTTCCTTCGTGAACCAGAGAGAAACTACGAGAGAAATTGTTCAGCAAAAGAAAAGTGTGAACACAGAGAGAGAGAGGTGAGGGATAAGAAGCTTTTGATATTTTCTACTTTTCACTTTGGTCCCTCTACTTTCATTTTCAACAATTAAGCCACTGAACTTTAAAGTTACACTTTGGACCCTAAAGTTTCAACTAACTCATTTATTTCTTTTAACAAAGTTTCTACTAACACTTTAACTAACATATATACTCAAATAATATATGCAAGTCATGAAAATATTTTCTAACACATAAAATGCACACATAAGTAAAAATTAAAATTTCTAAAAATATAAAATAAATATGGACGGGTTTTGGGGTCGTTACAATCACTCCCCCTTAAAGAAAATTCGTCCCGAATTTTAGAATAACTTACCAAACGAATCAAACAGCTAAGGATACTTTCGAAGCATCGAAACATGAAACACATTATGAATCTTGTCAAGAGAAGGAATACAAGCCCGATCTTTAACTCTTCCCCATATCTCAAAAGAATTGATATATTAAGCAAATTCCACGAGAAGTAAAGGTATATCCCACGAATTCTAAGAATCAACTGAACAAGTTCTCAACATATCCTCGAGAATCTGAATGGTTCTTTCTAACTGGCCATCTGTCTGAGGATGAAAAGCCATGCTAAATCTCAATTCTGAATCTAAGGCCTTCTGAAATGCTTGCCAAAATCAAGATGTAAATAAGGAACCCATATCCACTATCAAGCTCGTAGGCATCCCATGAAATCGAACTATCTTCTGAACAAATAAGTAACAACTGGAAATAACATTTATACTCTCAAAATAGATAAGGTGAGAAAACTTGGTAACCAATCCGCTATCAATCAACATCATTGGTCTCATCTATTCAGTGTAATGCCTTCAATAAAACCTTTCGAAATAGATTCATATCCACTCAGAAATCTCAAAGGCTTGTGACAAGCCAACTGGTCACTGATATTTTACTTCCAGATTATTCGCAGCTCAAGGACATAGTTGAATGCTTAGAATTTCTCGTGTCAAACAAATCAAATGTAACTCTTCAAATTTATCTCAATACTCTACCCCAAAAGGTTATACATTGGAGAATTTTGGTTCATAATGAATCAATCTTCTCGAAGCATACATAACTACCATACCATTATGAATGAATGAATATCCCAATTACTCCTTGAGGCATCTCCAAGAACAATGAATTGATTAGATCCAATATAATGGTAAAACTCGATATATCCACTAGAAAATAATAAAACTGATCATATCCTCTAGATAACTGTAATACTAGTCAAATCCATTAAGCAATATCAATACTGAAGTTGTCATCAACTCTCGTTTCAACAATTAAAACTCGTTCCATTCTTACCAATCCATCGAAAAAGTGTATCTTCCTGTGTCATATAGTTAACAGTGTAGCTACCTTAGAAATCCATCAATGATTCTTTAACCATATACCAATCTCAACAAATTACATACCGCTGCTACTGAAGTAGGATTTTTTCAATTAATGTTGCTTCCATTGAAGGATCAAAACTATGCCTGAGTTGAAACTCCCTCAAAATAATATATCCTTTAACAAGAAGACATAATGCCTTGATTTTACAACTGATGCATCCGACGTAGATATGTTAAACAAAATGAATCCCTTGTTAAGAAATATCTCAAGCTAAAGCTTCTACTCTTGTAACTCAACCGATGTTATAAGCATATTGGACTAGATATCAACACTGCCACACTGCACCATAACAACTCAAGATAACCCAAGATTCTCATCAAGTAACATA
Organism: Campanula takesimana; assembly: GCA_026119855.1. Taxonomy (NCBI): domain Eukaryota; kingdom Viridiplantae; phylum Streptophyta; class Magnoliopsida; order Asterales; family Campanulaceae; genus Campanula; species Campanula takesimana. Next base: position 1,415,336 of record JAOWBW010000187.1, on the reverse strand, counting down.
TACTACTCAATAGAAAATCTATCTGAGATTTCTCAAAGAAATGGTACATTCTCAATTTTAGATGCAAACACTTTGCTGTTAACCCCCTAAACCAAATACCAGGCACAACCTTGTGCTAAAAAAAAATTCAGACTTTAATGCATAAATAGCATGAATGCTAAACACATATATCTATCATGCTTAATTAAAGCACACTAGCATATAAAACTCCACCACAAGACTATCAAAATCTTGCTATAACAATATAGCTAAACCAGCAAGTAAAACATGCTCACAAATTTGCACATCACCAGTGCGCAACACTCTATCAATCAACAAACACTCCCCCTTAGGATAGACACCTCTAACACCTAAGGTAGAGACTCAGAAGACACATGCAATCGAGAAGCAAAATGCACAAACACATAAGAATACGAAGAGCCAGGGTCTATAAGTGTATGTGCCCTCAAACTAGACATAGAAATTATACCTCCAATCCCATTAGAAGGATCTGAAATCTGTTGTTGATTGGTGGCAGAAACACTATCCTGTACCTTAACCTTCCCTGAAGAATCCCTCTTTTGGCCCTGAGAAGACCCAAATGCACTTCCTGATGCATGTACCCTAAATCTAGGGCAATCCTTCTGAAAATGACCCAACTGACCACATCTCATACATTTGCCTTGTTTCTTCCAACATTTCTCCTCTGAGTGTCCTGTCCTTCAACAATAGCTACATACTCGTTTACCTTGAGTTCTTCTATTATGTGGCCCTTGAAAAGATTTCCTAGCTTGTGAAGATGTCCCTTGGTATTCTCTACTATCTCTACGCTGGGGTTGTGGTTTTAATTGTCCTCCTCGTTTTGTCACATCTGAGGCTTCAACCTTGCTTTTATGCTCAACTATATCATCAATTGTTTTCATTACAGTTTCAAACATACCTTGGAACATTGTTCAAACCTCTTCTCTAGCATTACCCAGCCCTGAAGGCCCCGACTGATCACCCTCTGTTCCAACCATCTTCAGTGATTACCTGCATAAAACACTCAATGTTACTCACTCTCTACCCAACTACCCTCCTAGGTCACTTAGTCATTCTAGACCATCTACAACCAGGATCTGATACCAACTGTCGCGCCCCGTACCCGTGGTCCTACTTGGCCCCACGCTCGGGACACGATCGGAAGACGTCATAAAACATTTTAGGAACTTTTTTTTTTCGAAATGAACTTTCCTAACAAAATCCACACTTGAAGTTCAAAGGCTTCCACTAACTTTCTAACAAACTTTTCAAACCACTTTCACAAACGAAAGTACTTAGCCCGAAGGCTTACAAACTTTTATACAAATGTACATACACCGACATTATCCAAAATAATGGTGTTACAAAATGATGAAGTCACGGAAACTCTACCCAAAAGTACTACATCTAAGTAATGTAGCCTTTACAAAACAAATCCCAACTCTTACCACTGTAACGTCCTCCCGTGCCAAAGTGTCCTATTCCCTGGACTCGCCTTTATCTAAAACAGTAAACAAATAAGGGGTGAGAATGAATCTCAGTAAGCTACTAAAATGCAACTACGTTACATGCTGATATGATAATCATAAAGAAACAATATCAACAAGTAATCACATAGCATATAGCACATAACATGAGAGATAACATCAACTCATATATCAAAATTAACACATAGGCCACACTCCGGTGGATACCAAGCCAAGGTTTACCCAATAACCATAACCGTCTGAGAATACCATCTGAGAAAACCAACTGAGAAAACCATCTGAGCAGCATAAATAGCTGAAGCCGGGATCCCGAAAACCAAACCATAACCAATAGAACCAAGTAACCAGAGAGGGAAATATGACACAAAGTCATAACCCAAATGCTCACCAAAGGAAGCAATTCATCCCATCCAAGGCCAATCTGGACTGGGGAAACAAAGAAGGCACAGTGGACATCTTATAGTGAACTTGGCTTGTGTGCCACTATAATTCTCCCACCGCCTGACTCAGAAGCTCCCAATGGAAAGCCTTATAGTGGACTTACATGTACCACTATAATTCTTCCATCGGCTGACTCAGAAGTTCCCAATGGAAAACCTTATAGTGGACTTACCTGTACCACTATAATTCTTCCATCGGCTGACTCACAACAAGACCAGCTGGACTTTTCACAAGAAGCATAGTAATGAATACTTGCTAAACAAAACCCGGGGCATTTAATCCAAGAAGGAACTAAGCCAAATACATCACAAGATGCACACAAAAGATTTCTCATAAAGAGTCCATAACAAGGACATTTAGTCACAACCCAATCTTTTTTTATCAACGACATAAAAGTCATACACATTCACGTTTGGGTCCTAAACAACTCCAAGGACTACACAAACAATTGTCCTCTTATACCCAAGTTAAACAAACTATCAAACCTGGAAAACAGGGAGGGGGGGTGCGCACGCCCCACCCAAAAGGGTGCGCGCGCTTCCTGTCATCAGAACCTCACAATTTTTGGCCAACTAAGGGTGCGCGCGCCCCACCCAAAAGGGTGCGCTCGCTTCCCTTGATCAGACACTTTGCCTAGTTGATAACAATGGGGTGCGTGCGCCCCCTCCCATTTTGGGCCAAATCCCAGATTTCTTTCCTTAGTTCATTTTACTCCTTCCATCCCAAAAGTAACACATATAATACATACTTTGGTAACTTTCATTAAGGTCACAACTTGGTTTCATAACCATTCCAACATCCAGCTAAAACCAATTCTATATACTCCCTTTGTCCCAAAATTACAAGTATAGCAGATATTACCCAAATCACAAAATTAACAATTACTAGTATCAATTATAAATATAATTTTTCTAATATACCAATATACTCATTTAGGGCTACTTTCATTCATTTCCCCGTCCCAAGAATAATAGTATAATTTTATAATATACTTATTTAACATTTAATTCAAGTTAATATTTTACCGTCCCACAAATAGGAGTATACTTTCACACACTTATACTAACATTTTCACAATATAAAATACTCCATATACATACTTGCTTACAAACCAAGTCACTTACTCAGTATAATTATACTCCCTTTGTCCCCAAATAAACAAGTATCACAAATAAATTCTTTTCACAATAATTTCACCACATATCACACATATAGCAAATATATGACCATTTTACTATTTAAGGAGATTTAGTAACTTACCTATTTCCGGAAAAAGTATCGCAGAAATATGTTTTGTTCGGGTAGAAATGACTTACTCAACGCCCTGATCATTTTTATATAATTAGTTTTTAAAACGGGTAAGTAAATAAAAAGAATTAAATCGAAATGGGTTGAACTTACCTATTTCCTTCGTGAACCAGAGAGAAACTACGAGAGAAATTGTTCAGCAAAAGCAAAGTGTGAACACAGAGAGAGAGAGAGGTGAGGGATAAGAAGCTTTTGATATTTTCTACTTTTCACTTTGGTCCCTCTACTTTCATTTTCAACAATTAAGCCCCTGAACTTTAAAGTTACACTTTGGACCCTAAAGTTTCAACTAACTCATTTATTTCTTTTAACAAAGTTTTTACTAACACTTTAACTAACATATATACTCAAATAATATATGCAAGTCATGAAAATATTTTCTAACACATAAAATGCACACATAAGTAAAAATTAAAATTCCTAAAAATATAAAATAAATATGGACGGGTTTTGGGGTCGTTACAGGACATAAGTCATGGTCCACGTCAACTTATGTTGTCCAATGCTTTCTCGATCTCGAGTGGATTGATATGAGTAAATAACATTGAACGATTCAATTCATTTGGGTACGGACGTACACTATTAGCAATCTCACTCATCGAGTGGCCAAGCAGATATCTCTCTTGAGAGAAGGACAAATCCCATCTTGACTTATCATTCTTCCCCATAAGAATCCGATTATGTCAATCATAGCCTTTATAACTTTCCGGTTAGGGGTAGCGTTTGAGTACGTCAAACATAATGTTTATCATGTGGAAGACTATGGTAATCTCAGGTCTAAGGATGAATGATATAACTATTATGAGATTTAATTATGACATTTGACCATGACATAAATCTCATAACGGGTCTATCCAGTACTTGTTCTCCAACATGTACCCACAAGTTTAATCCGCATCGTATGCGCTATAATCATCATATGATTATCCATTAAACTCATGCTAGCCCTTCATAAGTTCTAGGGACAATGATTATTATAATAAACATGCAAAAAATATAATAATCGGGTTTGTTATCTCTATAACAATGAAGTTATGATATAACGCATAAGACTTTCTCAAGGGCCTAGGGCATAATATCCAACAAAAAGATGCTTAGAAGGATGACCCCGAGATGAGAAATTAGTGGATAAAATCGAGGATAGAAAATTTGAAGATTTCTCTCAAAGTTCTGAAGGGGTATTAACTTATAGAGGACGGCTATGTGTACCAGATATTGATGGAATTAAACGCCAAGATCTTGATGAGGGTTACGAGTTCAAGTATATTATTCATCCCGGGAGTACCAAGATGTATCAGAATTTGAAACAATATTTAAGTGGAATAATATGAAGCGGGAAATAGCGGATTATGTAATAAAGTATTTGACTTATCAATAGATTAAAGCTGAACATTAAAGACCTGCCGGTCTACTTCAACCTCTAAAGATACTTGAGTGGAAATGGGAACATGTTACGATGGATTTTGTAATAGGATTGCCTCGTACTTGAAGAAAGCATGATACAGTTTGGGTAATTGTAGATAGATTGACAAAATCCGCTCACTTTCTACGTATTGAGATTGGCTATTCGATGGAAAAGTCATAATGGGCCTTTTGAAATTATAGAAAAAGTTGGGAATCTTGCGTACCATCTTGCGTTGCAATCTTCTTTGGGTAAATTCATAACGTGATTTATATCTCCGTGCTTCGTAAAAATTTGTATGATCCATCTCATGTGTTATCAGAGATACCAGAGGATCTAGAACCCGATATGTCTTATATAGAGCAACCAGTTTGAGTGAATACCAAAGTTCAAGAGTTGAGAAACAAGAGTATTCCGCTTGTTAGAATGGTATGAAGGAATCGTAATGTTGAAAGGTCAACTTGGGAACTTCGGGAGGAAATAGAAAGGAAATATCCTTGGTTGTTTGATTTGTTTGGTAAATTACCCTAAAATTCGGAACGAATTTTCTTTAAGGGGAGTGATTGTAACGACCCCAAAACCCGTCCCTATTTATTTTATATTTTTGGGGATTTTAATTTGACATTATGTGTGCATTTTATTTGTTGCATCATATTTTATGACTTGCACATATTGTTTGATTAATTGTGTTATTTATTTAGTTAGTAGTAATAATGGTTAAGGGAGTTAAATGGAGTAGTTGAAACCTTAGGGTCCTTAATGGAATTTAAAGTATAGGGGCTTAATTGTTCAACTTGAAAGTAGAAGGACCAAAGTAGAAATTTTATAAAAATCTTTATACACTTATCCTCCCATCTCTCTCCCTCTGCGGTTACATTATACACACACACACACACACACACTAAAATTGAAATTTCTCTGGTTCAAGTAGAAGAAAGAAAAAGGTAAGTTTCATCCTATTTTAATTTCTATCTTTTTAATTACTTCTCCGTTTTAAAAACTAATTATATTAAAATGATCAGGGCGTTGAGTAGGCCATTTCTACCCGATCAAAATATATTTCATTTATAATTTCCCCGGAATAGGTAAGTTACTAATTCCCCTTTAAATGTTAAAATGATCATATATTTTATACTTGATACTTGTAATTGTTAATTTTGTGATTTGAGTGAATTTTGTGATACTTGTAATTGAGACAAAGGGAGTATTAATATACTCTGAAGAAAAACAATGGTTTAGGCTTGAAAGTGGGGTCTTGGGTATTGCCTAGTTGTTAGTAAAGGTATACTTAAACTTTTGGGACGGTAAAATATTTAAATGGAATAAAATAAAATTATTCTATTATTTGTGGGACGGTAAAAAGAATGAAATAAACTTGAAAGTAAAGTTCTGGGCATGTATTGCACTCCTGGGTATTGTTAGTATTGTTAAAATGCTAGTGAAAGTATACTCCTACGTTTGGGACGGTGGAATAGAGGGAGTATAATTTATTCAAAGTTTTTGCCTGCGAGGTGTGTTGGGTGGCCGCCCAAATCAGGCGTGTGGCCGCACACTTATCTGGAAAGTTTTTTTCTTGGAACAGGGCATTTTGGGCGGCCGCACAGACTGGTGTGGGCGACCGCCCAGGGCTGCTGAAAGTTTGAGTTGTTTCAATCCAAGTGATTTAGAGTTCAATCTTGGTCTAAGTCTTAGGGAATATCCTAAAGTACCTAGAAGGTTGTTGTGGAACACTCTAGTGTTTGAATTTGGTTCCTTTATGAACAAATGTGCTATGGAATGTGAATAAGTGTTACATGGGGTATTGTTGAACATCTTTGATGTGTTTTGGATTGGTTCATCTTATTGATGAGTTTTGTGTGGTTCTCTACTTTGGAATCATGCCCCGGTTGTTGTTTAAGCAAGTATTCATTACTATGCTCGTGTTTAAATTCCAGCTGGTACTTGTTGTGGAGTCAGGCAGTGGGAGAATTATAGTGGCACAAGTTAAGTTCACTATAAGGTTTTTCATTGGTACCTTGAGTCAGGCAGTGGGGGAATTATAGTGGCACACAAGCCAAGTTCACTATAAGGTTTTCCACTGTTGCCTTTTCTGTTTTCCCCAGTCCAGATTGGCCTTGGATGGGATGAATCGTTCCCTTGCGTGAGCCTTGGGTTATGACTTTGTGTCATATTTCCCCCCGTTGTTACTTTGATTCTTATGGTTATGGTTTGGTTTTTGGGATCCCGGCTTCAGCTATTTATGCTGCTCAGATGGTTTTCTCAGATGGTATTCTCAGACAGTTATGTTTATTGGGTAAACCTTGGCTTGGTATCCACCTGAGTGTGGCATTTTTGGTATATGAGTTGGTTTTACCTCTCATTCTATGTGCTATGTGATGCTTATGATATTGTTCTTTATGCTTATCATTTTAGCATGAAACGTAGTTGCATTTTAGTAGCTTACTGAGATTTATTCTTTCCCCTTATTTGTTTACTGTTTTAGATGAAGGCGAGCCCAGGGGATAGGTCACTTCACAAGGGAGGACGTAGGGTTGATAATCCATTTTGGAAAGTAAGTGTGGTTTAAAGGTTGCATTATATAAATGTATAACCTTTGGGGTAGTGTGACCGAGACTTTATCAGTGTATCACCTATTTTGTTAAAGTGTAGTAATTGTACATTTGTATAGGAGTTTGTAAGCCTTCGGGCTAAGTACTTTCGTTTGTGAAAGAGTTTGTATGGAAGTTAAATGGAAGTCTTTGAACTTCGAGTGTGGATTTTGTTAAACTTTATGAAAGTATATTTCGATTTTTTTTTCTAAAAGTGTTTTATGACGTCTTCCGTGCGTGTCCCGAACGTGGGGCCAAGTAGGACCACGGGTCTGGGGCGCGAAAGTATCCGTATGGGAATAAAGGTTGGTTGGTCTATGATCTAGATGAACATAAAGCACTTGTTCAAAGGGATGTTGTTTTTGTCGAGAAAGAGTTCCCATTTGCTAGCTTGAAAAATGATCCTACTCAGATTTACAAGGATTCCGATATCTTTCTTTGTCCTTCAAATGATATGGACACGTGTGCAGAAGACAATGTTGGTGTGACTGCTTTTGTGCCTGAACAACTGACTGAACAAGTGACTATACCACAGACTGATCAGGTGGCAGACAGTGGTGCTGATGGTCTAACTGCTCATGTATCTGACCACCTGACCAGTTGCCTGAACAAGTGACTGAATAAGTGACTGAACAACTGGTTGAACAGGTGGCAGACATTAACGATCCTCCTGTTGATGTCGATAATTTGGGTCGAGGACAGCGTACTCGGATTCCTTCTACGAGATATTCATCTATAGATTATATGCTAAACACTTAAGTCATCCCCCATCACATTCCCCTTCCCATCATACATCTTCAGGTACTCATTATCCTTTGACACATTTTGTTAATTGCACTAAGTTTTCTATGGCACACCATTGTTTTTTGGCTGCCGTTGATTTAGGTATTGAGCCAAAACACTACGGAGAAGCTGTTCAATCCCCTCAATGGCGTGAAGCTATGCAAAAAGAGATTGATGCTCTTGATCAGAATGGTACATGGGAACTCGTCGACCCTCCCGTTGACAAAAAGTTGATTGGCAATAAATGGATTTTTAAGATAAAGTTTAATGCGGATGGATCAGTTGAACGCTACAAAGCCCGTTTAGTTATGTTGGGGAATCGTCAGATTGAAGGAGTGGAATTTAAAGAGACTTTTCCCCCGACTATCAAGATGGTCACTGTCCGAGTTTTCCTTTCCATTGTTGCAGTTTGTGGTTGGGAACTACATCAAGTAGACGTCCACAACGCCTTCCTACATGGTGATTTATTCGAGGATGTTTACATGAAAGTACCTTTGGGACATCGTGCTTGTTCTTTTGGTAAGGTTTGCAAACTAAAAAAATCTCTTTATGGTCTACGTCAAGCACCTCGTTGTTGGTTTGCAAAACTTTCCACGGCATTGAAAAAATATGGGTTTATTCAGTCATGTTCGGATTACTCTCTCTTTTCTTACAATACTTCCGCTGCTGAAATTCATGTGTTGGTATATGTTGATGATTTAGTTATTAGTGGTAATGATTCCACTGCTATTTATCGGTTTAAGGCATATCTGAGTGATTGTTTCCACATGATAAGATCTTGGACGTCTCAAATATTTTTTGGGCCTTGAAGTTGCAAGGCATCTGGATGGCATTTTTCTTTCTCAGCGTAAGTATACGCTTGACATCCTATCAGAAACTGGGCTTCTTGGCGCTCGTCAAACTATTGCACCTATTGAGCAAAATCATCGTTTAGCCTTGACTTCAGATGCTGATTTACGTGACCCTGAGGCTTATAGGCGCCTTGTTGGGCGGCTTTCTTATAGCATGCACACCCTTGCACAATTTATGAACATCCCCAAGGTTTCTCAGTGGCATGCTGCCTTACGCGTTGTTCGCTATCTTAAAAGTCATCCTGGTCAAGGCATACTTCTACGAGCCAAGTCTAATCTTCGGCTTCAAGCATATTGTGACTCGGATTGGGCAAGCTGTCCGATCACTCGTCGCTCACTCACAGCCTACTTTGTCTTCTTGGGTGATTCTCCAATTTCTTGGAAGACAAAGAAGCAGAATACCATCTCTCGTTCATCGGCTGAGGATGGATATCGATCCATGGCTAGCGCTACATGTGAGCTCAAATGGTTGCGCGGTCTCCTTGGATCATTTGGAATTTCTCCTACAGATCCTATGCTTCTTCTATGCGACAGTCAATCAGCGTTACATATGGCTCAGAATCCCGTTCATCACGAACGTACGAAGCATATAGAAGTTGACTGTCACTTTGTGCGTGATGTTGTTTAGACAGGCGTCATCACAACCCAGTATGTTCACACCTCTGCACAAGCTGCTGATGTTCTCACCAAGGCATTGGGAAGTCGTCACTTTCTTCATTTGCTGGGCAAGTTGGTCGTGTGTGATCTACACTCTCCGACTTGAGGGGGGGGGGGTGTTGGGATATTGACGATATTTGTCAATATCTCCTTTCCTTGTATTGTTATTTTGTGAATATCTACTTCCCTATTTCTAGTATTGTAAAATAGGTAGAGATATATCATTAGCATATTTGTAGAGATTAGGTAGGATTCTCTTCTTGTTCAACAAAGACTTCTCTTGTATATATAGGCGTTGTACATTGACGGAAAACTCAAGGAAATAAAACCATTTTACTTTCCTCCATATTCTCGGTTCCAACTACAACCTTTGTTATGGGACGTCTAAAATGAAATAAGTAACTTTTATTATGAACGAGGGAGTGAATAGTTGTTTGTGCCGCGAATTCCCCTCTAGGATTTAATCTCAGTTTAGGTAAAAGCGATAAAATAAATATCTGTTAGGATATTGAGATATATTACCAAGTAACGTATTTAGTTGTTTAAGTTGGTTTTGATCTCGATCCTCCATTATGATACGTATATCTCAATACTCCCCCTCTGTCGATCACTTTTGGGTCATCCCCCTCACACCCCCCAAGCAAGTCGAAGGATCTACATAGTAGAGCCGCAACTTGCCAAATAAAATTGGAAAAAAATAACTTGGGATTCTTATGTTTTCTTCTCTGTTATTTAATCTTTCAAAATTTACACAACACTCGATTCCTGAGGTCACATTCATGCTATCACTTTGCCAGATAAGTTGAGTTAATTCTGAAGACAAAAACTTGAGATTCCAATGGTTTTTTCTAGTATTTCGCCATTAATTACCGTTATCTTACTAACTTCATTTCAAAATGACATTATATTTTGTTTCACTGCATGCTTTAGACAATACACTCATTCAAAATCACGCGTTTTGACAAATTTTGTGTACACATACCAAATTTTGGATGGTCGCATATAGAAATGAAAGATCCGTTTCCGACACTACAAATGTGACCGTTTTTTGAAAGAGTAAGTTCTTTGTAAAACGCGTTTTATACTAGGCTTAGTGTAAAACGTGTTTTATTAATAACGGCAAGTAGGGTTTAAGAGACGCGGTGGCATAAGTGTAAATATTTGAAACTTATGAAATCTCAGGAGGCATATTTTAAAACTGCAGGAAGCATATTATGAAACTGAAGGAGGCATATTTTTGAAACTCCATATCAGGCACTTTGTAAAACCATAACAGGCATTTTTTTCAAAGAGGCACTTCTAAATTTTAAAGCATGCATTTTTATAAGTGCCTATTGAGTTTTTTTTTACTAAAAATCTCAAGAGGCATATTTTGAAACTGGAGGAGACATGTTTTAAAACTGGAGTTTGAAACTGGAGCAAGCATGTTTTAAAACTGGAGGAGGCATATTTTTATACTGCAGGAGGCACATTTTTAAACTAGAGCAGGCATTTTTTTTCTTTAAAAAAGACAATGTTAAAAGTTCAAAAAAATCTCAGGAGGCATGTTTTGAAACTGGAGGAGGCATGTTTTGAAACTGCAGGAGGCACATTTTTTAACTAGAGCAGACACTTATTTTTTCTCAAAAAAGGCACTGTTAAAAGTTCAAAAAAAAGTGCCTCCTCTAGAGTTAAAACATGCATGCTCTAAAAAAGTGCATCCTCTAGAGTTAAAATATGCCTGCTGTGAAGTATTGAAAAATGCCTCTTGTTTTAAAATGTGCCTGCTGAGATTTTCATGAGTTCCACTTATTTACAAAATTGCCACCGCGTCTTTTAATCCCTCTTAAGCCGTTATTTGAAAAACACGTTTTACACATAGTTAGTGTAAAACACGTTTTTTACAAGATTTTGTGTTTTTGAAATGCTAAGGAAAATCCGTCAGTGTCCTTCATCCCCCTCAATTTCACTGTCCGACCTCGCTCAATAACATTTACTATTATCTTCCCTTATTCCGCTCGGTGTCGTAAAAAAGTATATTGATAATTTATAAAAATATCTATATCAAATCTAAAATTAGAGGTTTGTCAATTTCAACATGCTTTAGTGATGTAAAAGAGTTGCAGCGGAATTAAAATAAAAAGTAACCGGATAGGCAATTAATCGAATCAACGATTTAATTGACCCAATTCGAATCCACGAATTAGGGTTTGGCAAGAATAACACCAACAATGATGAAACTCCATATTAAACGAAGGAATTCACCTTCAACAAGCCAATAGGCTTCAAGGTAATAACCTCACAATTGCAAAGCAATCAAATTAATAAAAATAAACTCTCTAATTTTCAGATTACAACTTTAGGCCTATTTTATAGTGCCCATAAAACTTGAAAAAGAAGCTAAAACCTTCGAGAATTACTCCTAACCTATATAGTAACCTAATAGGACTTAAAAACTAGTAAATTACCTCAAAATCTATCCTAGAATCCTCTAAAATTAACCTACTAAAAATAATGATGAAAATAATAATAAAAATACTAATTAAAACCTAAGTAATAATAAAATACCAATATAATTATAATATTTAATGTAATCATATTTCTGTAATGCATCATTCACCCCCACTTCAAAAGAACTCGTCCTCGAGTTCGTTCTTGCAACTTGAAATCTTCCACTCCACTTGAAAAGATACTTGAAATAAACTCCTCGTTTTCCGAGCCTCAATAAATCTGACACTTCGGAACAAGGTAGGAAATACGACAATCGAAAAACGCTGGCGTGAAAACTTCCTGTCAAAGCAGCACTATGAACAACCAAGTAGTTGACTTGAATTGACCAAATCTTGTCAGGTCCGGGTGGGTCACTTCCATGGTGCGGTCGGACCACATAACCAGGTCCGGTCGGGTCTTTTCCTGTGCGTGGTCGGACTATAGAACCAGGTCCGGTCGGGTCCTTGGTTGGGTCCTGGCGGACTTCAGCTACTGCGTTGGTCGAGTCCTGGCTTGGATTTTGATGAAATTCTACAAAGCTTTAAGGACGCGAATCCCGTGTTTCCTCTGACCCCGAGTCGAAGGACTCGTGCACACATTCCTCAACCACCACCACTTCATGAACATGTTGAGAGGCAAGTCGACGTTCTTCATCAAGACACTCATATTCCGCAGTTTTTTGCGCTTCCAATCTTGGAATTAATACTTCTAGCAAATAAAAAAGTTTGTCAGCATTAATGTCAATTTTCCTCCTATATTCCTGCTTAGTTGTTTGTTCTGCTTCTGCGTTTTTCCCATCACCAATTATTTTATAATAACGCCAACGTTGATGGAAAATTTCCTCCATATCAAGGAAACGGTATGCCAAGTGGAGAAGGTAGTCACTCTTTCTTTTAACACGGTCCAATCGAATATTTATCGCATGAATAACATCATATTTGTCGCGCATGGTGATGTCTTCATCGCTGGTCATCTTCCAAGGATCGAACCTTTTCTGATACCAATTGATGTAAAAGAGTTGCAGCGGAATTAAAATAAAAAGTAACCGGATAGGCAATTAATCGAATCAACGATTTAATTGACCCAATTCGAATCCACGAATTAGGGTTTGGCAAGAACAACACCAATAGTGATGAAGCTCCGATTAAACGAATGAATCCACATTCACGAAGGAATCCACCTTCAACAAGCCAATAGGCTTCAAGGTAATAACCTCACAATTGCAAAGCAATCAAATTAATAAAAATAAACTCTTTAATTTTCGGATTACAACTTTAGGCCTATTTTATAGTGCCCATAAAACTTGAAAAAGAAGTTAAAACCTTCTAGAATTACTCCTAACCTATATAGTAACCTAATAGGACTTAAAAACTAATAAATTACCTCAAAATCTATCCTAGAATCCTCTAAAATTAACCTACTAAAAATAATGACGAAAATAATAATAAAAATACAAATTAAAAAGTAACTAATAATAAAATACCAATATAATTATAATATTTAATATAATCATATTTCTGTAATGCATCATTTAGGGAACTTTTTACCTAATTTGTGGGTATAAACACAATAATAGAATTGAAATGCCACCTACTATGTTGCTTAAGATAAAAAAGCTAATGTTGTGAAAGATTTGTATAGTACTACTTACCTAATAAAATTTGCTTTCTTTTGTTGATTCTATAGAATGGTCATATGCATCCTTTTTTGGATGCTAGTTCATTAGAGATGTTCAAGTTGGCAATAGCCAATAGGTACAAATAGACAGAAGTCGTCATGGGAAATGTCCAAGTTTAGAGCTATAACTGCTGCTCAGTTTGTTACTCACTTGTTTCAGAAACATAACTTCACTGTTTTAAAGTCAAATGAATTTGGACAAAAAAAAAAAATGCAATTTTTACTATTTATTCCCTCGTTCTAAAATAATTGCACCCTACGGGAATTAAGGAGATAATATATATATATATATATATATATATATATATATATATATATATATATATATATTCTCTTTGTCCTAGTAAAAGTGAGACTTCTTTCTATTTTAGTCCGTCTCAACACAAGTGATACTGCCCAATATAGAAATATTTTAATATATTTATATTCACCTTAACCCACTATTTAACCCCACTCATTCTCTCTTTTTATTTTTCACCACTCAATTTATTCAACCAACACTACTATTTACCCCATTATCTCTCTTCATTTCTACCACACATATATTGTTTATTCTTAATTATTGTGTCTATTCCTCTAGTTATACTTGTGCTGGGATGGAGAGAGTATATATATATATATATATATATATATATATTCACAATTATTGTGAGTGAAAGGAGTTGTGAGTATGATGATTTGAGAGTGAGACTCATAAATTAAATTTAAGTGTTTGAGTATGACAAGTGAGGTAGAGTAATTAAAAAATAAATAAATACTCGCTCCGTCCCAATTTAAAGTTCTTATTTTGACTTTGCACGGAGATTAAGAAAAAATAAATGTTGTGAGTATGAAAAGTAAAGTGGAGAGAGAAAGTGGGTAGGGAGTTTTTGTTGTGAGAATGATAAGTGGGTCCCACATTCCATTTTAGGTAATAAAGCAAAGTAGGAACTTTAAATTAGGACAAACCAAAAAAGAAAGTAAGAACCTTAAAGCGGGACAGATGGATAATGGATATTTTAAGAAAGTAAGACTAACCGATGGAACACACATAAATAATGTATACTCCCTCCGTCCCATCCGAAATATGACGTTTTGCCATTTTAGGTATCCCACTCGAAAAAGGACATCCAAAATGGAAAGCTTTTATTACTTTTTTATTAGTACGACCCACTTGTCATACTCACAACAACTTTTCATTTATTATTCACCACCCATTTTCTCTTTCTTTCATACTCACAACAACTACTTTTCAAACAACTTTTTATAATAAAAGATTATTATTCCTTAATCCCCGTGTCGGGACAAAGAATCCTATTTCGGATGGGACGGAGGGAGTACTCCTTCCGTCCCATAATTATGCGGACAAATTTCCTTTTTGGGCGTCTCATTGATAAGTTACGCTTTCCTAAAATAGCAAAAAATCTTTATTATTTCTCTCACTCATTCTCTCTCCTACTTTACTTTTATACTCACAACACCAATTAACTTACTATTTCATACCTCACTTTCTCTCTCCTATTTTACTTGGGCAATGCTAGGGGCACAAAAAAAGTACACAAAATGATGGATACAAAATGAGGTGGCGATATTTTATTGGATACATCGGTTGTGGACCCGGCACACTCTAATTAAAAGCACCAATAAAAATCAAGACACCTCATTTTGTGAGCCAAGTTTTGTGACTTTTTTTGTGACTTTATATTTACCCTTTTACTTTTTACACTCACAACAACTATTCACTACTATTCTTTTCTTAATTCCTGTGCACAACTCATTTTGTCCCATTGTTATAGGACGAAGAGAATACTGTTTTGGAAGGGAGGGAGGGAGCACTAATATTTCAAAATTGGTTATTAGTGCACCCAGTTGGCGAAGCCACCATAAACCAAAGGGGTCAGTCGACCCTCTTAAACTTTTTACAATTGTCATTTTAGTACCTTAACTTTTTTAAAGGTGTAAGAAAAATATCATTTTTATCAATTTTGACCTCCTTACTTCTTGGTAAAATTTATATTATAATATCTTCTGTGAGAGGAGTGAATAGAATTTGAGATCTTTTAGTAAGAAAAAAAGAAGCTAAAGAGAGGAGTGAATAGAATTTGAGATCTTTTAGTAAGAAAAAGGGCAATGTTAGGCTTACAAAAAAGTTCACAAAATGAAGGATACAAGATGTGGTGGCGATATTTCATTGACTATATCGATAGTAGACCCGGCATACTCTAATTAAAAACACTAACACTGTTGGGTTAATGCCTTTGAATTTGGGACGCCGAGTTAAAGGATTAAACAACAGAGAGATTTCGTAATTCCGGGACAGAGCGCAGAAGGAAGGTTTCCAAGTCAGTTTTGGACTAGGTTTCCAAGTCAGTTTTGGACTAGGTTTCCAAGTCAGTTTTGGACTAGGTTTCCAAGTTCCTAAGAGATTTTGAGATAAACTTTACTAGTATAAATAAAGGCCAGTAGTTTAGATTAAAATCACACCTCAGATTGTCATAGACAAATTATTAGAGTGCTCAGAGAAGGTCTGTAATTCTACAGTTACACAGTCAGGAATTATTGTGATCAATAATTCGTGTAGCAGTAATAGTGAGATCTTGTAATCGTTTCTCCAGATTGATAATAATATTCTCTCCCCTCCCCGTGGACGTAGCCAAGTTGGTGAACCACATATATCTGTGTTCTTGTGATCGCTCGCTTTTCTTATCAAGTATTGTTATTGCTCTAACAAGTGGCATCAGAGCTTGGTTGAAAAGGAGAATTAGCATCGACGGAAGAGATCCAAGATCGAAGAAAAACAAGGTAGCAGTTTCTGGTCCGTTTTTATCCAGCGCAGCAGTGAAGAAAAAGGCGTAGCGCATTCGTTCACCGTTGGATCGTGCTTATTTTCGGTGAGTAGCTTCGGGACTCATAGATATTCGATCTGAACGGTGGAGATTGGATTTTGATGTCCGTAGCATCCGAAATTGTATCCGGACAGAAGTTGCTGGTGTTTTGTCTTCGATTGTATGCGCTTGGAGTTTCTTGTTGCGATTTCTCTTAGTGGCACCAGAGCTTTGGTTCGTGGTCAGAGATTCAGGGATTCCGCTGCAGAGAACAAGAAGATGGGTCAAGGATCAGATTCGATCAACAAGTTCAATGGGAAGAATAGTTTTTCTCTCTGGCAGATCAAGATAAAGGCTTTGTTGGCAGACAAAGATTTATGGGAACCGTTGGAGATTGCAATCAGGGATCGTAAGGATCCCAAGGGTAAGGCAGTCACCACAGAAGGTACAGCAGAACTGTCAGAGAAGGACAAGATAGCAGCAGCGAAGGAGGTGGCGGCATTGAAGAAGTTAGATCAGAAGGCTCACGCCAAGATCATCAGACAGTTGGATGATGAGATCCTAACCAATGTTGCAGGAACAGACTCCGGAAGCGATCTTTGGTTAAAGTTGGAAGATATGTACATGACACGTTCATTGACCAACAAGTTATACCTGAAGAAGAAGCTATATGATTGTCTTATGACTGAAGGTACGCCCATAAATGATCATCTTGACAGATTTACTTCTGCATTACTTGAACTGCGTAATATAGGAGTAGTTGTTGATGACGAGGATGCAGCCTTACAGCTTTTAGTATCTTTACCTATGTCTTATGAACATTATGTCGATTCGTGCATAAACCGTAAAGATGGGATCTCTCTAGAGGAAGTGAAAACTTCTCTCAAGACGAGGGAATTGCGCCGAAAGGCGAGTGGGAATGAGGCAGGTACCCAGTCAGCAGGTTTGGTTGCTAGCAGTAGCAACAGCAGGGGTTCTAGTGGGAGGAAGAACAATCAAGGTAATTCTTCACACAAGAAGGGTCCAAAACCTGGGGATATCTGTAATTTCTGCAAAGAGAAGGGGCATTGGAAGTTCGACTGTCCCAGAAGGAAGCAAGGCAAGGCACCAGTCACAGCAGAGGCCATGACGGCCAGAGATTGCAGTTCAGATGAGGATTATGCTCTAGTAACATCAGAATCAGCATGCGCATCTGATGCGTGGATTCTTGATTCAGGAGCGTCTTACCATATCAGTCCTAGGAGAGAATGGTTTACCGGTTATAGGCAGATAGTTGGCGGTGATATAAGCATGGCTAACAGTGAAGTCTGCAGGGTTATCGGTATTGGTTCGATCAAGGTCAGGACTCATGATGGTAGGATTATCACTTTGAACGAGGTTCGACACGTTCCACGTATGACGAAGAATATGATTTCACTTAGTCAGTTAGACATCAAAGGGTTCAGTTTCAGAGGTAAAGGTGGAGCAGTTAGTGTCTGTAACGGTTCAGAAGTGATACTGAGAGGCCTTAAGCGGGGATCCTTGTATTTCCTCCAAGGAAAGACGCTTGCAGAGTCGACTATGGCTGCATCAGAAGAGGTGAACGAGGGAGATATGTCTAAGTTGTGGCACATCAGGCTCGGTCACATGAGCACTCGAGAGATGCATGAGTTTACTAACAGAGATCTTCTTTATGGCCATAAGATCAAGGATCTTAAAGGCATTCTGGATTACATCCACTCAGAGAGTTGGGGACCTTCACGTCAGGA
Source organism: Campanula takesimana (assembly GCA_026119855.1). Lineage (NCBI taxonomy): Eukaryota > Viridiplantae > Streptophyta > Magnoliopsida > Asterales > Campanulaceae > Campanula > Campanula takesimana. The sequence continues at coordinate 1,397,121 of JAOWBW010000187.1, read as the reverse complement.
ATTTCTAAGGGGGCACAGATATGTCTTGTCTATGGTTGATGATTACTTGAGGAGGCCTTGGGTGGTTATCATGGAGCACAAGAATGGGGTCCTAAGGAATTTCAAGGACTGGAAGACAGTAGTGGAGAACCAGACAAAGAAGGAGATCAAGAAGCTCCGGACAGATAATGGCTTGGAGTTCTGCAGTACTGAGTTCGATTCGTTTTGCAGAGAGGTGGAGGTTTCTAGACATCTCACCAGCAGATGCACGCCACAACAGAATGGTGTAGCAGAACGAATGAATCAGACATGGCTTGTGGGAGCGTTGTGCATGCTCTCCAATGCAGAGTTGTCTAAACGTTTCTGGGCAGAAGTGCTTAGTACAACATGTTACTTGATTAATCATGGACTTCATACCGATATTGGCCTCAAATTTCCCTATGAGGTATGGACTGGTAAATCCATGATTGTTTCAAGTGTTGGCGGTCTTGATAAACAGGTGGAGCAACAAGATACTGAAGAGTTAGTTGTACCACAGTCAGATGTTGAAAAACAGGTGGAGCAACAAGATACTGAAGAGTTAGTTGTCCCACAGTCAGATGTTAATCAGGATCCACCAACAGAGACAAAGACTGAAGCACCAGAAAGTTCAAGTTCAGTTCCTAAAGAACATGGGTTAGCACAAGGAGGGTCTAGAAGAGCTAATTTCAGGAATGGATTTGAAGACTTGGTGTCTTATGCACTGCAGGTTGCTGAGGAAGTAGAGCCCGTTCTTGCGGAACCTTCTATTTTCAATAAAGCAGATACATGTTCAGAGTTATCTCAGTGGTATGCGGCTATGGGTGATGAGATGGAGTCTCTTCACAGGAATCAGACTTGGAAGTTGACCACAAGGCCAGAAGGCAGAAAGATTGTGACTTGCAAGTGGATCTTCAAGAAAGAGGAAGGGATGTCACCGGCAGAAGGGTTCAAGTATAAAGCTCAAGTTGTTGCAAGGGGTTTCACACAGAAAGAAGAGGTGGACTACAATGGGATCTTCTCAAGAATGGTCAGACACACTTCTATCAGAGTGTTGCTAGCAATAGAGGGAGAGATATGCATGACAGAGTCGGAAGAATTCCAAGTGCCTGGTAAGGATGATCAAGTTTGTAGATTGAAGCAATCGCCTAGGCAGTGGTACAAGAGATTTGACAGCTATGTGATAGCAGTAGTCAAGAAGTCAGAGATTCAAAAGTCGAAAGGCTTATTGGTCGCAGAGATGAAGGGTTTGGGTAACGCGAAGAAAATTCTGGGTATGGAGATCTATAGAGACAGAGCCAAACATAAACTGTTCTTATCCCAGAAGAGATACATCAAGAAAGTTTCAGAGAGGTTTGGTGGGTCGACAGCTAAGGCTATAGATACTCCGAGTGCAGTGAATGCACATACAGTCACGTTTGGGCCCAAATCGGTTGAGGAGAAAGAGTATATGGCTCCAGTATCCTTTGCTAGTGCAGTTGGTAGTTTGATATATACTACAGTGCTCACTAGCGACGTCAAACTCGTCTGTGGAGATGGGACAGAATGTGCAGTCAAGGGTTTCTCAGATTTGGGTGATGTTGACTCAAGAAGATCGAAGACCGGATATGTGTTCACGCTTGGTGGGTCAGTTGTCAGTTGGAAGGCTAGATTGCAGACGATAGTGACGTTGTCTACAACAGAGGCAGAATACGTGGCATTGACAGAGTCCGCTAAGGAAGGAATATGGTTGAAGGGATTGATCAGCAATCTTGGGGTTCATCATGAGAGGACCAAGCACATTGATGTCAGATATCATTTCCTAAGGGATGAGAAACGCGTAAAGGTGAAGGTAGGGACCACGAACAACCCTGCAAACATGTTAACAAAACTCGTGACGGGAAGCAAGTTCCAACATTGCTTGGACTTGCAGATTGTTCGCAGCTATTAGATAGCAGGAGAGGCGAGGGGGGGGGAAAAAGGTTTGTTGTCATGGAGATTCAAAGTCAAGGTGGAGATTGTTGGGTTAATGCCTTTGAATTTGGGACGCCGAGTTAAAGGATTAAACAACAGAGAGATTTCGTAATTCCGGGACAGAGCGCAGAAGGAAGGTTTCCAAGTCAGTTTTGGACTAGGTTTCCAAGTCAGTTTTGGACTAGGTTTCCAAGTTCCTAAGAGATTTTGAGATAAACTTTACTAGTATAAATAAAGGCCAGTAGTTTAGATTAAAATCACACCTCAGATTGTCATAGACAAATTATTAGAGTGCTCAGAGAAGGTCTGTAATTCTACAGTTACACAGTCAGGAATTATTGTGATCAATAATTCGTGTAGCAGTAATAGTGAGATCTTGTAATCGTTTCTCCAGATTGATAATAATATTCTCTCCCCTCCCCGTGGACGTAGCCAAGTTGGTGAACCACATATATCTGTGTTCTTGTGATCGCTCGCTTTTCTTATCAAGTCTTGTTATTGCTCTAACAAACACAATTATGACATATCATTTTGTAAGCCACATTTTGTAACCATTTTTTGTAACTTTATTATTTCCCAAGAAAAAAAGAAGCTATACCGTGTGCTTTTGTGAGCTAAATTAACATTAATTGTTAGTCAAATTTTACTTGAATTAATCACTAAAAGTTAAATAAACATTTTTTTTTCCAAATGGAAAAGTAATTATTTTGAGATAGAAAGTCTTGAGCTAAAGAGTTTCGTTAAAAATTAAAGGGGGGCTCTCTATTTGATTCCTTTCAAGTAATTCCTCCGTCCCATATTTACTGCTATTAAATGGGAGTGCATGAAGATTAAAAAAATATGTTGAAAAATTAAGTATTGTAAGTGTGTAAGAGAGAGAAAATAAGTTAGTGGATAATTATTATAGTGGATATGAGAAAGAAAAGTGAATATTTTGAGTAAATAGCAATAAGTATGAGACGTTTAAAATAAAAATAAGTAACAATAAATATGAGACACATGAAGTAAGCAAGTTCATTTATCCTTGTCAATCCACAGGCCAATTGAGGAAGTTCAGTCGAATCCCGTCAGTCAAAATAAAAAGACAAAAAAAATATATACAGAAACATGTGAATGAAAAATGATGGATTAAACTTTGAGGTGGTCTCTAAGGGGATCCGTCTCATGCATGAGACGGGTCGACTCATGACCCATGGGGCATGACCCGCCACGTGGAAGCCTCCCAGAAGTCCAAAAAAATTTATTTATTTATTTTTTTTTTTTTTTGGTTTTTTTTTTGAGTTTTTATATTATTTTTTCGGCTTTTCAGCCGTTCACCAAAAGTAATAGTTACCATAACTTAATGTAATGACTGTATGCATATAAAGTAACATTGTTCATAAGATAACGTAACACCTGTTTTACAAAAACAAAAGCTCGTTTTACCCATTTTTTCAAATGTAATACTAACTATAATTACATGTAACCCAAACAATATCTAAATGTAATTATCATTTATACTGAAATGTAATAATGCTTTTGCAAAAAATGTAAAATATTGTGTATTTTGATTTAATTTTTTGAAAGAAAGTAACATTTGAAAAGTAACAACTCATATATGAATGTAATTGTTTGTACAAGTAAATGTAACACTTTAATAAAAGAAATTATAACATATTTCTATAGATAATGTACTACTTTTACATGTAACACTAATCAAGTGTTTTTAGCTCTAAAAATGTAAATGGTTGAATTATTACTTTTTCTATACATATGTGTTACAATTATGTATAAACATTATTACATATAAGTAACACGTTCGTTACATTTTAGTTGTAATAAGTATTACTTTTGGCAAACGAAGAAAACATAGAAAAAAACACTGTTACATTTTTGTATATATGTATTACTTTTATGTATACAAACTGTTACTTTATATGAATACAGTCATTACATTAAGTTATAGTAACTATTACTTTTGACAAACCAAAAAAAACCAAAAAAAAATATAAAAATAAATAAAAATATATATATATATTTTTTTGCCTATGAGAGGCTGCCACGTGGCAGGTTCGACCCCTGAGTCCTGGAGCCGGTTCGTGGGTCGGGCGAGCGGGTCAAAAACCGACCCGTCTCATGAATGAGACGGATCATGCATGTGTGCACACAAGTTTTTGTCTTAAACTTTTAAAGCCAAACAAGTTCCAAGATACCTTTCGATTTTTTGGTTTGTTGTTGGATTTATATTTCCAAGAGGTAAAAAGGATGGATGATGGGCTGTTACTTACTACTGGGTCCAATCCCATGTCATTTTGTAACAGAAAAATCTTTCAACGGCAAATTCACTACTTTTACAACAACACGATTTCCTTTTTTTTGCTTCATCTTTTGGGCAAAACATTTGCATCATGAAGTTGAGATGATTAAATCTTGCTATTTGTTAGAGGTTTTACATAATGTATGAGGGAACTCGACTAATTAACTTGACAATTTTCGGACCAGTTATTTCAATGAATGTAGACGGGCTAGGCTATTGGAAATTTGGCTTTTGGTCATCTTTAAGTGGGTTTCATTTACTTTGACTATGGTCAATGTTTATAAACATAGTATGTTATACCATGAAGCAAATTGATGTTTTGATGAAAATCAAATGATAAATTAAATACATAGTTTTAAAACTTTAAAAATAGACATTAAATTACCTTTAATGCCAATGATGAAATGGGATTGGTTGGCATTCTACATGGGAAAGAGAAGACAACCTCCCTTTTGGTTGGGAATACAAAAGGGCGTTTGTATGCCATCTCACATGGAATTGGAAATGAGTAGTTAAAGTGACATAAATTACAAGGCACCTTATGGTCCCTTATTCAAATATGATGTTAGGTGGCTTGAACACCTCCCCACATCTGCGCTTGGCTCCGCTCGGACATTTCGGTGAATGGATCTCTTCAAGGTCTATCTTTTTAGTCAAAGTTTATTTGAAGTTGCCAAATTTACATAATGGTCCCTGACGGATTTGTTAAGTCAATTAGTTTCTTGACTGGACTCTAGTTGTGTAGTCTCTATCTCCTAACAGGATTAGTGTACTCACAGTCTATCAGGTTTATCAGTCCATCTCCTATACGAACTAATAAACTGATCGGCTTATACGTATATATAAGGACAATCCCTATGCCAGTTTAAACTTACGCAATCATTTTCATTCATTATAAATTGTTCTCTCTAAAATTCGTGGTCTGTGTTTGATCTGAGAAGTATGATTCAAACATGGTGAGACAGCAGTCACAAGTGGATCTGTACATGTTTGTGCGAGATTTTTTGGTACGTTTCCTGAAATCATTTTATCCTCGGAGGAATTTGCCGAAACCCTCAGCCTCACCAATTTGGGGGCAATAGATTCTCTTAGGAGAGTCTGATTCAGGCGAATCGATCTAAACTGTTAAGTTTTTCTAACTCTCTTTATTGTTTCTGTTTTCTTGATTCAGGTTCTTGCTGGTACGTTTACGCTATTGGATGTATCTGATATTACTATCAGTTATATGATTATCCCTTGATTAATCTGTTAATCTGGTCATTGCTACATTTAGTTCCAACATATATTCAGTCTTACTGTTTGATTAGCAACTGGTCTGGTCCTAAATTCATAATGTACATAAGGCCACTTAGTAGGTTATAACGAACAGTGGAGATAAGGCAACATTCTCCTATTTTTTGTATAACAGTTGATAGGAGGGGCTGGCAGTATCAGAGAAAAATCTATCATGTTGAGCGATCAAGTACCGCTCAATAGATTTCTGTAATGAGTCTGCCTCCTTCGTCAAGGACCATGCTACATATGTTAGCCTCTACATAGGTGAAAACTTATGTGTGCATCAATACCGCTCAATAGATTTATGTAATGAGTCTGCCTCCTTCATCAAGGAGCATGTCACCAATGTTAGCCTCTACATAGGTGAAAACTTATGTGTGCACCAATACCGCTCAATAGATTTTTGTAATGAGTCTGTCTCTTTCATCAAAGAGCATGTCACCAATGTTAGCCTCTACATAGGTGGAAACTTATGTGTGCGTCAGTCAAGATGACACCAGGTATGAAGTGCCATCCCTTATTCAAATAGTGTGTGTTGTTCTGTGGTTAAGATGTTACGATTTTAATTATAGTTGTAAGTTCGAGTCTTATATATGCTTTAATATTTCCACAAGAAGCTTTATAGTGTGATTGTACACTCACTTACAAAATGCTCTGGATTTGCCGCTGGCGTTAGATAATTATTTCTTGAATTAAGATTATAATGTTCATTAAATACATTGAAACTTTCAATTTCAAGACAAACAAGTTTGAGAATGAAATTGACTCTCTTTTACATAGGTGTCTTTTCAAACACATTTAATGATGATAGAGAATTGCTTCAACAATTTTTGCTCTAATTCAACTTACGGTTTCAATTCAACCACATTATCTTGTTTATTTTGTGTGTGGCTGAGATTGATTTAAAATTTGTGGACTCGTCGAGATAAAATATATCTCATCCGTTGAGCAAAAAAATACGGTGAGATAGCAAAATCGGAGTTCACTAGAGCTAAGAGCATCCACAATGGGAGCTTTTTGAGAGCTTTTTGTTTTAATGAAAAAGCTCTCTAGAGGTTTTTACCATTGTTGAAAAAGCTCGAAGAGCTCCTTACTAAAGAGTAACTCTTTGTAGAAAGAACTCTTTGTAGGAGCTTTTTAATTAATTTTTTACCTATTCTCCTATTCCCCATGTTGATCATTAAATATTAACCAATACTTTATATTTATTTTATTTTTAGTGTTGGATGTAGGGGCCACAAAAAAGTTGATGAAAAAGCTATACCATTGTAGAACTTGCTTTGAGTTTTTATTTGTTGACTAGAAGTAGATGTGGCATATTGAGATCACAAAAAAGCTCCTTAAAAAGCTCTCATTGTGGATGCTCTCATACTAGGAGCAAATCCAAATTCATTTAATGTGAAGGGACTACAGCAAAAGACTCTTTATTAAGCCCCTATGGCCCTATCCTAAAAGAACAAGAGGGTTAATATTGTAATTAACGCAAGTGGGATGACTAGTTTATTGTAGGGATGACCAAACCGGCCCGGAATCGGAAAACCGGACCGGAGAAGCCCGGAACCGGAGCAAACCGGCGAGTAAACCGGAACCGCCCGTCATCCGGGCCGGTTAATGATCACATAAATGGCGAACCGGACCGGAAATCCTTTGTTTTTCAATAATTTTTAACTTGTTTATTCATTATTGACCGGAACCGTACCGGAACCGGATTGTGGTAACCGGAACCGGATCCGGGATAAGCAAGGGCCGGTTAAGGTTCACCTATATGCCGAACCGGAACCGGAACCAAAACCGGAGTTGGCCATCCCTAATTTATTGTAGTGCTAAAATGGAAAACGGTTTCAGGCGCCGAACTGATTTTTAGCGGGCAACCATCTATCGCAATGCACATACAACACATGTGAGAGAGATAGAAACGGATATGCATTTGGAAATTGGGGCCATACTATTTATTCTGACTAAACAAAATTTGGATTACATCAAGAGAAAATTTTGAGTTGTCTTTTATACAAATGAGTTGTCTTTTTTGTTGATAGAAATGTGAGGTAAATATTCCGTAATATTTATTCATTCAATAAATAATTCAACAGTTCAAAATAGATCATAATAGATAAAAGATTTTGTAAGTTTAATTTTATAGTGTTATGGTAGGCTCAGTCGCACACCTACTAAATTAGACCTAACTCGGCCACTAATAATATAATTAGGGTAAGTCAGGGTCGATCCACGAAGAACGATGATTATTTGCGAACAGTCACTTGACCAGATTGGGGGTTTGATTTGATTATAATTAATTCCTAGACGGGAAATTAAACTAATTGTGATTAAAACAATGATTAAAAAGCACTTCAGATTTGATACTGTCACTGGATTTTAATTCTAATATCACTGATAATTCTAATCTCCGTTAATCTTATTTACTTGATTACGAGATGTATTTCAATCTCTGCCTCTTCTTTCAGAATAGTTTATAGCAGTGGCACACTCACTATAAACCCTAATTAAAATTAAACCTAAACTGGCACAGAAAAGGTCTAAAGATTAATTGATGAAGTTTTAAGAGACTAAAATCAAGAACGCTTTCTAAAAATAATTTAGATAATCGTCTAATCTTGCTTACTCCCCAAATTGCTATGGCACATACACAATTCGTGGAGATGCTACAATGAAAACCCTAATTCTGGCACAGAACGAGTAATCTAGCAAAGATTAATAAAGAGGACAAGTAAATTGGCCAGATTTACAAACCCTAGAAATTAATCTAAAACGGTACAAGCAAGATTATGAACAAGAATTAATAAAGAAAAAAAGAAATACCTCAATAGAAATAAAAACCCGGATCAAGATCTCAAATCCAAAGTAATGGAGTTTAGTTCTCCATTAATGGTTACACAAAGCTTCAGAGGGAAAAAGAAAAGAACGTAGTATTTTTCTGGGAGTCCCCAAGAATGAATAATGACCTAATCTCAAACTAATTCTAAAACTAATAAAGGAATAATAATTCAAAATCAAAAATAAAAAGATAATAAAATAAAATAAACAAAAAACCAACAAAAACCTCCAGTCCAGCCGCCGCTGCTTTGTGAAGAGGTTGACTTTCACCATTTTACAATTCAGCCCCTGGAGTTTTAATATTGTCAGTTCAGTCCTCCAAGTTTTAGAATTGTCCAAACAGCCCCTCAACTTCCAGAATTTGCAGTTTGGTCCCTGCAGTATTTTCCGATCCGATTGACTTTAACTTTGCCTTGACTTTGACTACTTGACCTTCGAGACATACGTTGAAGCTCACCAAAAATTACATCCGGAAAATAATTAAATTAAACAACTATTCTACCCCGGATTACAATAAAGGCCCAAATTATAAATAATGTCTCAAATACATCAAATCTAGTCTAAAGTACATCAAAATGAACCAAAATATATGAGAGAATAAGGTAAATAATGTATACAAAATCCGCCACATCAAATTCCCCCACGCTTAGACCGTTACTCGTCCCTGAGTAACATCCTAAGCCCACTCTAAACTCCGGTCTAATCAGCGTAGCATGGGAGAAAATGACCCCTAATCTCCTCTAAGCCTCATCAGTCAAAAGTCAACAAACACAAACAAAATTGGAGTGTAAGAAACTCCGTCCCCATATAACTCCAGGACATCAAATAAAGATCAATGGCCTTAGCCCGATACAAACTCCAAAATAGTGAAAAACCGTATCCGGACTAAGGCCCACTCATAAAAGCCACGGGGAACTAAAATATATCCTAAGTTTCCCCCATGCTAGTCTCACACTACAAGTCTCCCTCATAAAAATGAGTTTTTGGTCGGGTAGTGGTTCCGCGAAAAACTCACCTCGTGTTTAGCACCAACACCCCCTTATAACTCCAAAAGCAAAACGAGGATTTCTATCCTATTACCCACTAACCGAACCTCCAACATCAAAAATGTCCTACCCGAGACTCCGAACCTCCCTTATGTCGCCAATCACCGGTGAATAAAAGATAACATCACTCAAAATCTCACCTTTTGCCTAAGCGCCCTTTCGGGTTTTCACTTAGCCTCTCTAATTTTTTTTTTTATTATTATTATTATTATTATTATTATTTTTTTATATTTTTTTTTTTTTGAAAATGAAATAAAATGCGTACTCTACATCATACAAACCCGTCCCCCACGCTTAAACTACACAGTGTCCTCAATGTGTGCAACAATAAAAATATAGGACAGTTTAAACGTAAGGGAAAGGAAGAAAGGTACCATCACTCCTGCTGCTGCTGAGACCCGGAGGCCTCACCTGAAGAGCGGGCTTCACGGGACTCGCGCCTCCTCATCCTAGCCGCTCTCCTATTAGCCATCATTGTGTGCAACTGTTCCGGAAGAGGCGTATAGATCCGAGGTTCTGGCTGCTGAATCCACAGCTCCATCTGACGCTGTCGTCCGAAGATAGTGGTCACATGATCCTCCAACGCCTCAAGCCGGTCAGAGAACTCAGCCCATCTCCTATCCTCAAGTGCATGCCTCTCCTGCAACAGTCTCATAATCGCCTCATAACCACCCTCCTGCTGCTCCGGGACTCTAACCTCAGTAACTGCCAACTGTCCCCCTTTTTTTCTTAGGACCTTATCCTCAGGATACCGCCCATCCCAATCATTCACTCCATCCATCCGCCAGTCTTTCGGTTTATCACCGCTCGGAAAAACTGCCCCCCTATGGCACCGAATCGGAATGTTGTTGTCCCCATACTCAAATGTCAAGGATTGATCATCTCGAATGATTGTTTTGAAACGCTCATACCGAGTTAGGAAAAAGAAATCATAGAATTCCGGTGCCCCGAGAAACTCTGCTGAAGCTGGGGGGGTTTTCGCATACTTCCGGAGCAAAAGAGTAATCATACCCCCCACCGGTATACAACCACCTGGCTTAGATACAAATTTGTCACACCTTATAAGAAAACTGTCGACCCAATCCGGAATGGAGGCGGCCTCAGGAATTACCGTTCTCATCATTGCAATATCAAAGCGATTCAGTTTGGTCAACTCTTTCTTTCCCAGAAAAGTCATAGATAGACCCCTGAAGAATAACGCCCACGCAGGGTGAGTGAGGTACTTTGATGTGAGAAAGGGCTTGTGCATCGGCTTCCCAGTCAACTCAAAAAAAAACTTATCCACCAATTCGTCATTTTCAAGAAACTCGCCTTTGGGTTCTTGCACCCCAAACGACTTCCTGATATCCCTATAACGCAACTCCCTCACTTTATCATTAAGATTAAACCGAACGCTCCTTTCCCCATTCACTACAACCCGCTCAAAAGTGGACAGAAATTCTAAGGTGAATCTCCTATACACCGGTGCGCTCTTCCCTAAAAAATTCTCAATACCACTCATTTGCATCAACTGACGTACCGGAGCATCAAGACCCAAGTGTTCAAGAGCAGTTACATCCAAAAATTTTGTTACTAAAATCTTTCGGCTCGGTCTATCTAGTTTTCTCCATTTCTCCTTTTGATCTGCCGTCAAGGTTTTCAAACCCATATAATTATTCTCCTCAAGCGAATTAACTTCCCCGGAAGGAGTAGGCAAAGGCTCCTCTTCCCTAGCCCGCTTTTTACCACCCGCACTTGATTTACCCGTCACCACCATAATGAGCAATTCACAATGATAAAGAGCACCAACAATTTACCAACCACACAACCCACCAAAAACAATAACAACTCCCCACAAATGTCTACCGAAACCACACAATCACCACCCACCAATTGCAACACAATAACAGTTTATTCACACTATCATCGCTCACCATTCACTCACCAATAACAATAATAATCAACAATAATAACAAGAGCACAATCGCAAAAACGATATCAAGCCTCTGATCAACAACCGAGCCACCTCAACATCCAACAAGAAAATAACTGTAAGTAAAATCGAGAAGATTTGTACCTTACAACGCTCCAATTCTGCCCAACAAGCCACCTTGTCTCTCCAAAATTACTCCAAGAAGGATGAACCAAAAACCCCAAATTTGAATTTCTAGGGTTTTGAAATTATGCTTGAAATCTGATGAATTGATGGATTAGGGTGTTCGAATGGGTTGCATTTAGGTGAGAGAAAGGGGAAATCGTGAGGGAGGGACTGTGAGTGAGGGGGAGTCGCCGGAATTAATGGCGGTTGTTGGTGAAGAAGAAGAAGAGAGAGACTGTGATTGGGGGAATCGCCGGCTGAATGGGGTGGTGCCGGCTGGAATGGTGGTGAAGACGAAGACGAAGAGAGAGAGAGAGAGAGCCTGTGAGGTGGGTCGCCGGAATTAATGGAAGGGGGTGCCGGCGGTTTGGTGCGGCAACAATGGAGGGGGGAAGAGAGGGGAACGTGAGGGAGGGAGATCGTGAGGGAGGGGGGTCGCCGGCGTGAATGGGGGTTGGGGTGCCGGCGGTTTGGAGATGCCGGCTTCAATGGAGGTGAGTAGAGAGAGAGTGTGGTTGATTAGGGTTTAGAGAGAAAGAGAAACGGGGTGAGAGAGAGAGAGAGAGAACTGGGAGGGTTTTTTTTTTTTTTTTTTTTTTTTTTTTCATTGTGGCCAGCTCTTGTGCCACAAGAATTGAGCACTTGTGGCACAAGGACTGGATGAAATTTCCCCCTTCCCTCTTTTTTTTTTTTTTTTTTTTTTCTTTTTTTGGCCAGCCCTTGTGACACAAGAATTGAGCACTTGTGGCACAAGGACTGGATGATTTTTTTTTTTTTTTTTTTTTTTTTTTTTTTTTCAGGCCTGCTTCGCTTTGACCAAGTGTACGCCCATGCCATGATTTCCTGTAACAACAAAAACAAAAAGATACCCTTGAGTAGCACCAATTCGATATAATAATTAAAATCAAAAGCATAATGTACACAATAACCCATAAAATAAGCACTTAAATTCCGGGTTGCCTCCCGGTTAGCCGCCCTTCTTTACCGTCTTTAGCTAGACCAAATGCCGGGAAAGCACCCGGCATGCATCAAAGTTTAAAGTCTTTGACAAGACTCGGACCCAAAGCTATCAAACATATACCGGGTCTTGGAGATCAACCACCTCCAAATCCGCGGTATTCACGACTTCGTTCTCAAAATACGGTTTTAACCGTTGACCATTAACTTTGAATCCTTTGTCCTCATTAGGACTAGAGATTACCACCGTCCCAAGCGGGGACACCTCCCTCACCACATAAGGGCCGGTCCACCGAGACCTCAACTTGCCCGGAAACAAACGAAGACGGGAATTAAAAAGAAGGACCTTTTGACCAACCTTAAAGTCCTTTCTAATGATCATTTTATCATGCCATATCTTCGCTCGCTCCTTATAAAGGAGGTTATTCTCATAGGGATCTCTCCTAATCTCATCCAACTCACTCAAATGCAATTTTCGCTCCTCACCGGAACCCTCTAAGTTCAAATTGAACTTTTTGACCGCCCAATAGGCTTTGTGTTCAAGCTCCACCGGTAAATGGCAAGGTTTACCAAACACCAATCGATATGGTGACATACCAATCGGTGTCTTATATGCCGTCCGCTAAGCCCACAACACATCATCAAGCCTTTGACTCCAATCCTTCCTATTGGGGTTCACAGTTTTTTCAAGGATGGATTTTATCTCTCTATTGGACACCTCGGCTTGGCCATTTGTTTGGGGATGATAAGCAGTCGACACCTTATGGGTGATATGATATCTCTTGACTAGAGCTTCGACTGTCTTATTGCAAAAATGAGTCCCCCTATCACTAATAATGGCCCTTGGCATCCCAAACCGACACAAAATGTTGCTTCTAAGGAAGTTGACCACTACTTTTGAATCATCGGTGCGGATAGGGATGGCTTCCACCCATTTGGACACATAGTCCACCGCAAGTAAAATATACACAAACCCACAAGAATTAGGGAACGGACCCATAAAGTCTATCCCCCACACATCAAAGGTTTCACAATTCACAATGAGGGTTTGTGGCATTTCATCACGGCGCCCAATATTACCAACCCTTTGGCACCTATCACAAGTCTGACAAAAAGTGACCGCATCCCGGAACAAAGTTGGCCAAAAGAAGCCACAATCCAAGACTTTCCTAGCGGTCTTTTTCGCACCGAAATGACCACCACACGCATACTCATGACAGAATTTGAGAATAGAGGACACCTCACTGTCGGGAATACACCTCCGAATGACTTGGTCGGCACAATGCCTCCACAAGTTGGGTTCATCCCACACATAATATTTGGCATCACTACGGACTTTGTCTCTTTTCGATTTTGACATCCCCGGAGGGAATTTATTTGAGACAAGAAAATTGACCAAGTCCGCATACCAAGGGGCCACTGAATTAACTGCCCAAAGAACCTCATCAGGAAACTCACCCCGGATTGGGGCTTGTTTATAAGGCTTGTCCTCCTCCATTACAAGGCGACTCAAATGGTCGGCAACTAGATTTTCAGCCCCCTTTTTGTCCTTAACCTCTATGTCAAACTCACTCAACAAGAGAATCCACCGAATGAGTCTCGCTTTAGCCTCTTTTTTAGACATTAAATACTTAAGAGCAGCGTGGTCGGTATAAACAATGATTTTAGTGCCCAACAAGTAGGACCTAAATTTATCTAGTGCAAAAACCACCGCCAACATTTCTTTCTCAGTAGTGGAGTAATTTCTTTGTGCCCCATTCAAGGTCATAGACGCATAATAAATCACATGCGAGGCACGCTCCACTTTTTGACCCAAAACCGCCCCCACGGCATAATCACTAGCATCACACATGATCTCAAAGGGACGAGACCAATCGGGTGCTTGAATAATGGGGGTAGTTGTCAACCTAGACTTCAACTCATTAAAAGATTGCTTGCAATTATCATCAAAATTAAAATCAACCTCTTTTTGCAACAGGGTGCATAGAGGTGAAGCAATCTTTGAGAAGTCCTTAATGAACCGCCGGTAAAACCCGGCATGACCAAGGAATGACCGGACTTCACGCATATTGGTCGGGTAAGGAAGTGAAGAAATGACATCAATCTTAGCTTTGTCAACTTCGATACCCTTTTTCGACACAACATGACCCAACACAATGCCTTGCTCGACCATAAAGTGACATTTTTCAAAATTTAAGACCAAATTGGTTTCAATGCATCTATCCAATACTAGTCCTAAATGAGCAAGGCATTCATCAAACGAGTCTCCATGGACAGTGAAGTCATCCATGAAAACTTCCATAAACTTTTCTACAAAATCGGAGAAAATACTCATCATGCACCTTTGAAAAGTCCCAGGTGCATTACACAATCCAAACGGCATTCTCCGATAGGCAAAGGTGCCGAAGGGGCATGTAAATGTAGTTTTCTCTTGGTCTTCCGGGGCAATAGGTATTTGAAAATACCCGGAAAAACCGTCGAGAAAACAAAAATACGCCCTTCCGGCTAACCTTTCCAACATCTGATCAATAAAGGGGAGGGGAAAGTGGTCTTTACGAGTTACCTCATTTAGCCTCCGGAGATCAATGCACACACGAATCCCCGTTTGCTCCCGGGTTGGAACCATCTCTCCCTTTTGATTTGGAGAGACCGTGATCCCGCCCCTCTTGGGCACACATTGTGTGGGGCTTACCCACTTGCTGTCGGAGATGGGATAGATGATCCCCATCTGTAGTAGCTTCAGGACCTCCTTCTTCACCGCCTCCATCATTGGCGGGTTAAGCCTCCTCTGTGGTTGCCTCACCGGCTTCGCATCATCCTCTAGGTTGATCCGGTGCATACATAAGGATGGACTAATGCCCTTGAGATCGGCAATAGTCCAACCAATCGCAGATTTCCGCTCCCGGATCACCTCAATTAACCTCTTCTCTTGATCCGCTGTCAAACTGCTAGAAATCACCACCGGAAGCGTCTCTCCCTCACCTAGATAAACATACTTAAGGTGCTCAGGGAGGACCTTCAACTCAAGATCCGGTGCCTTCTCTATAGATGGAACAAGCTTCTCCATCGGAACCTCTAGCTTTATCTGACCATGACCCGGCGCAGTAGCAAACATGGCACTCTCTGTGAGACCCATCACTGCTTTCTTCATAGAATCCGAGATATCAAACTCCAAATTAGCATACCCCAAAGCATTCTCTAATGCGGTCTTGATATCATCATCTCCGTTAGACACCTCAAACACCTCTTCTACCAATGGCTCGACCACATCAATGAAACACAACGACTCCGAGTCCTTAGGGTATTTCATAGAGTCAAAGATGTTGAACTCCATTACTTGCCCATCGAACTCCATAGTAAGTGAACCATTAGCTACATCGAGCTTGGTCCGAGCAGTCGACATAAAAGGCCTCCCCAACAGTATAGGGGCCTTTGGATCCGTCTCCATCTCAAGAACATAGAAATCCGCGGGAAATATCATTTTCCCCACTCTAACCAGAACATCCTCTACCAATCCCTTCGGGTAGGCATTCGACCTATCCGCCAACTGTATCACAACTCTGGTGTCCTGCAATGGCCCCAACTTAAGAGTTTCAAACAACGCATAGGGCATGACGTTGATTGAAGCCCCCAAGTCTAACATCGCCTTATGCTCAGAAGCATCCCCCAAAGTAACTGGAATCACGAACATCCCTGGGTCACTGCACTTCTTAGGCAACTTCTTCTGATATACTGCAGACACATGCTCACTAACCTTAACCTTCTTTTTACTCCTTTCCTTCTGATTCCTCTTCAGAGTACACAACTCCTTCAAAAACTTCGCATACCTCGGGACAGTCTGAAGAAGGTCCAGGAAAGGAATATTCACCTCCAACCTCTTGAAAGTATCGTAAATAGCCTTGTCAGGCTCTGGCTTTCGATGTTCTTTCAAGGCCTCCGGGAATGGAACTTCAGGATCATATACAGGAGCCTTAACCTCTGGTGTAGTCTCTGTCTGAACTGGTGCCTTCTGTACTGGCTCTGCAATCTCAACCTTTGCCTCCGGTTCCTCATCTACAACCTTATCCTGCAGCTCCTTACCATTGCGAAGAGTTATCGCACATGCATTCTGCTTAGGATTCGGTTCAGTCTGTGATGGCAACTTCCTCGAATCTCTAGCCTCTATCCGTCCCACGGCATCAGCTACCTGACCCATCTGTTTCTCCAAATTACCAATGCTCGCATCTGTGCGCTGCTGATACTGCTGAAAATTCTGGTTCATGGTGCTAACACTCTGAGCCAATGAATTCAGTAATGCCTCTGTAGATTGTCCCGGAGCATTCTGCTGCTGAGGCTGCTGCTGCTGTTGCTGTGGCGGCTGCTGCTGCTGATATGGTGGTCTATAAGAGTTGTACTGATTACCCTGGTACTGCTGCTGCTGATAACCCTGCTGATTACCAAACTGCTGTCCCTGACCACCCGACTGATTCTGCTGCTGACCTGTACCCCATCTGAAATTAGGATGATTTTTCCAGTTGGGGTTATAGGTGTTACCCATCGGTCTCTGTCCCTGCTGCGCAAACCCAACTGCATTGACATCCTCCATCTCGCCCGTCTGCAGAGACGGACACGAATCTGTAGGGTGTGTGATGTCATAGCAAATCCCACAAGGCTTCGGTGTCTGTCCCAGAACCAACTGTTTCACCATACCCTTAAGATCCTCCATATCTGTCTCGAACTTATTAGACACCCCACTGTTCGAACCTGCTGCACTGACCTGTCTCACATTAGACCTCTTGCCATGGGTCCTTGTGCTCTTAGCTAGCTCCTCGATCAACCTCTTAGCTTCCTCGGTAGTCTTGTTCAGAATGCTTCCCCCACAGCACGAATCCACTAGCCTCTTATCCTGAATAGTCAATCCCCCATGAAAATAGACGATCAGCTGCTCATCAGTAAACCCGTGATACGGACAACTCCTACACAGCTTGTGGAAGCGGTTGTAGTAGTCATATAGGGTCTCATCTGCCTTTTGCTCCATATTGCTGATGTCCCTCTTCATAACATTAATCTGGTCCTGAGGGAAAAACTCTTCCAAGAATACTTCTTTCATCTGCTGCCAAGTCGTGATGCTGTTGGGTGGCAAATGATAGTACCATCCATTCGCGTTATCTTTCAGTGTGAAAGAAAACGCCCTCAACAAAAGGTGCTCGATCGGAAGCGCTGCCGGCTTCATACTCTGACAGATTTGCACAAACTGTGAGATGTGCTGATTAGGATCCTCTCCGGGAATCCCTGTGAAGTGCGGTAGCTGATTCAGTAGCCCCGGCTTCAACTCAAACGTCACCCCGGCAGGTAAGGCAGGGAATTGGACGGCATGTGGTTGCTCATTCCAATTCGGTGCAGTCCTCTCCCTCAATGTCTGTGGTGGTACTGCTTGTCTACCTCCTGCGTTATTTCCACCAGCACCACCGCCACCGGCATTATCTTCACCAGCGCCACCAGCACCAGCGTTACCCTGACCTTGTTGCGCCATATCTTCAGCCAACAAAATTGCCTTGTATCTCCTACTTTGCTGTCGTTCTTTCCTGAAAGACCTTTCGATTTCTGGATCAAATGGTACAATCAAATCGTTAGTAGAACGGGTGTGGACCATGCACGGTTCCACACTACAAGATAATAAGCAATAAAGATAACTAGAAATATAGCAAGTAAGCAACTAAAAGAGAAAAAAAATAAATAAAAAGAAAATAAAATAAAAAGAACGCAAACAATAACACCGTTCCCCGGCAGCGGCGCCAAAATTTGGTAGGCTCAGTCGCACACCTACTAAATTAGACCTAACTCGGCCACTAATAATGTAATTAGGGTAAGTCAGGGTCGATCCACGAAGAACGATGATTATTTGCGAACAGTCACTTGACCAGATTGGGGGTTTGATTTGATTATAATTAATTCCTAGACGGGAAATTAAACTAATTGTGATTAAAACAATGATTAAAAAGCACTTCAGATTTGATACTGTCACTGGATTTTAATTCTAATATCACTGATAATTCTAATCTCCGTTAATCTTATTTACTTGATTACGAGATGTATTTCAATCTCTGCCTCTTCTTTCAGAATAGTTTATAGCAGTGGCACACTCACTATAAACCCTAATTAAAATTAAACCTAAACTGGCACAGAAAAGGTCTAAAGATTAATTGATGAAGTTTTAAGAGACTAAAATCAAGAACGCTTTCTAAAAATAATTTAGATAATCGTCTAATCTTGCCTACTCCCCAAATTGCTATGGCACATACACAATTCGTGGAGATGCTACAATGAAAACCCTAATTCTGGCACAGAACGAGTAATCTAGCAAAGATCAATAAAGAGGACAAGTAAATTGGCCAGATTTACAAACCCTAGAAATTAATCTAAAACGGTACAAGCAAGATTATGAACAAGAATTAATAAAGAAAAAAAGAAATACCTCAATAGAAATAAAAACCCGGATCAAGATCTCAAATCCAAAGTAATGGAGTTTAGTTCTCCATTAATGGTTACACAAAGCTTCAGAGAGAAAAAGAAAAGAACGTAGTATTTTTCTGGGAGTCCCCAAGAATGAATAATGACCTAATCTCAAACTAATTCTAAAACTAATAAAGGAATAATAATTCAAAATCAAAAATAAAAAGATAATAAAATAAAATAAACAAAAAACCAACAAAAACCTCCAGTCCAGCCGCCGCTGCTTTGTGAAGAGGTTGACTTTCACCATTTTACAATTCAGCCCCTGGAGTTTTAATATTGTCAGTTCAGTCCTTCAAGTTTCAGAATTGTCCAAACAGCCCCTCAACTTCCAGAATTTGCAGTTTGGTCCCTGCAGTATTTTCCGATCCGATTGACTTTAACTTTGCCTTGACTTTGACTACTTGACCTTCGAGACATACGTTGAAGCTCACCAAAAATTACATCCGGAAAATAATTAAATTAAACAACTATTCTACCCCGGATTACAATAAAGGCCCAAATTATAAATAATGTCTCAAATACATCAAATCTAGTCTAAAGTACATCAAAATGAACCAAAATATATGAGAGAATAAGGTAAATAATGTATACAAAATCCGCCACATCAAATTCCCCCACGCTTAGACCGTTACTCGTCCCTGAGTAACATCCTAAGCCCACTCTAAACTCCGGTCTAATCAGCGTAGCATGGGAGAAAATGACCCCTAATCTCCTCTAAGCCTCATCAGTCAAAAGTCAACAAACACAAACAAAATTGGAGTGTAAGAAACTCCGTCCCCATATAACTCCAGGACATCAAATAAAGATCAATGGCCTTAGCCCGATACAAACTCCAAAATAGTGAAAAACCGTATCCGGACTAAGGCCCACTCATAAAAGCCACGGGGAACTAAAATATATCCTAAGTTTCCCCCATGCTAGTCTCACACTACAAGTCTCCCTCATAAAAATGAGTTTTTGGTCGGGTAGTGGTTCCGCGAAAAACTCACCTCGTGTTTAGCACCAACACCCCCTTATAACTCCAAAAGCAAAACGAGGATTTCTATCCTATTACCCACTAACCGAACCTCCAACATCAAAAATGTCCTACCCGAGACTCCGAACCTCCCTTATGTCGCCAATCACCGGTGAATAAAAGATAACATCACTCAAAATCTCACCTTTTGCCTAAGCGCCCTTTCGGGTTTTCACTTAGCCTCTCTAATTTTTATTTTTTTATTATTATTATTATTATTATTATTTTTTTATTTTTTTTTTTTTTTGAAAATGAAATAAAATGCGTACTCTACATCATACAAACCCGTCCCCCACGCTTAAACTACACAGTGTCCTCAATGTGTGCAACAATAAAAATATAGGACAGTTTAAACGTAAGGGAAAGGAAGAAAGGTACCATCACTCCTGCTGCTGCTGAGACCCGGAGGCCTCACCTGAAGAGCGGGCTTCACGGGACTCGCGCCTCCTCATCCTAGCCGCTCTCCTATTAGCCATCATTGTGTGCAACTGTTCCGGAAGAGGCGTATAGATCCGAGGTTCTGGCTGCTGAATCCACAGCTCCATCTGACGCTGTCGTCCGAAGATAGTGGTCACATGATCCTCCAACGCCTCAAGCCGGTCAGAGAACTCAGCCCATCTCCTATCCTCAAGTGCATGCCTCTCCTGCAACAGTCTCATAATCGCCTCATAACCACCCTCCTGCTGCTCCGGGACTCTAACCTCAGTAACTGCCAACTGTCCCCCTTTTTTTCTTAGGACCTTATCCTCAGGATACCGCCCATCCCAATCATTCACTCCATCCATCCGCCAGTCTTTCGGTTTATCACCGCTCGGAAAAACTGCCCCCCTATGGCACCGAATCGGAATGTTGTTGTCCCCATACTCAAATGTCAAGGATTGATCATCTCGAATGATTGTTTTGAAACGCTCATACCGAGTTAGGAAAAAGAAATCATAGAATTCCGGTGCCCCGAGAAACTCTGCTGAAGCTGGGGGGGTTTTCGCATACTTCCGGAGCAAAAGAGTAATCATACCCCCCACCGGTATACAACCACCTGGCTTAGATACAAATTTGTCACACCTTATAAGAAAACTGTCGACCCAATCCGGAATGGAGGCGGCCTCAGGAATTACCGTTCTCATCATTGCAATATCAAAGCGATTCAGTTTGGTCAACTCTTTCTTTCCCAGAAAAGTCATAGATAGACCCCTGAAGAATAACGCCCACGCAGGGTGAGTGAGGTACTTTGATATGAGAAAGGGCTTGTGCATCGGCTTCCCAGTCAACTCAAAAAAAAACTTATCCACCAATTCGTCATTTTCAAGAAACTCGCCTTTGGGTTCTTGCACCCCAAACGACTTCCTGATATCCCTATAACGCAACTCCCTCACTTTATCATTAAGATTAAACCGAACGCTCCTTTCCCCATTCACTACAACCCGCTCAAAAGTGGACAGAAATTCTAAGGTGAATCTCCTATACACCGGTGCGCTCTTCCCTAAAAAATTCTCAATACCACTCATTTGCATCAACTGACGTACCGGAGCATCAAGACCCAAGTGTTCAAGAGCAGTTACATCCAAAAATTTTGTTACTAAAATCTTTCGGCTCGGTCTATCTAGTTTTCTCCATTTCTCCTTTTGATCTGCCGTCAAGGTTTTCAAACCCATATAATTATTCTCCTCAAGCGAATTAACTTCCCCGGAAGGAGTAGGCAAAGGCTCCTCTTCCCTAGCCCGCTTTTTACCACCCGCACTTGATTTACCCGTCACCACCATAATGAGCAATTCACAATGATAAAGAGCACCAACAATTTACCAACCACACAACCCACCAAAAACAATAACAACTCCCCACAAATGTCTACCGAAACCACACAATCACCACCCACCAATTGCAACACAATAACAGTTTATTCACACTATCATCGCTCACCATTCACTCACCAATAACAATAATAATCAACAATAATAACAAGAGCACAATCGCAAAAACGATATCAAGCCTCTGATCAACAACCGAGCCACCTCAACATCCAACAAGAAAATAACTGTAAGTAAAATCGAGAAGATTTGTACCTTACAACGCTCCAATTCTGCCCAACAAGCCACCTTGTCTCTCCAAAATTACTCCAAGAAGGATGAACCAAAAACCCCAAATTTGAATTTCTAGGGTTTTGAAATTATGCTTGAAATCTGATGAATTGATGGCTTAGGGTGTTCGAATGGGTTGCATTTAGGTGAGAGAAAGGGGAAATCGTGAGGGAGGGACTGTGAGTGAGGGGGAGTCGCCGGAATTAATGGCGGTTGTTGGTGAAGAAGAAGAAGAGAGAGACTGTGATTGGGGGAATCGCCGGCTGAATGGGGTGGTGCCGGCTGGAATGGTGGTGAAGACGAAGACGAAGAGAGAGAGAGAGAGAGCCTGTGAGGTGGGTCGCTGGAATTAATGGAAGGGGGTGCCGGCGGTTTGGTGCGGCAACAATGGAGGGGGGAAGAGAGGGGAACGTGAGGGAGGGAGATCGTGAGGGAGGGGGGGTCGCCGGCGTGAATGGGGGTTGGGGTGCCGGCGGTTTGGAGATGCCGGCTTCAATGGAGGTGAGTAGAGAGAGAGAGTGGTTGATTAGGGTTTAGAGAGAGAGAGAGAAACGGGGTGAGAGAGAGAGAGAGAACTGTGAGGGTTTTTTTTTTTTTTTTTTTTTCATTGTGGCCAGCTCTTGTGCCACAAGAATTGAGCACTTGTGGCACAAGGACTGGATGAAATTTCCCCCTTCCCTCTTTTTTTTTTTTTCTTTTTTTTGCCAGCCCTTGTGACACAAGAATTGAGCACTTGTGGCACAAGGACTGGATGATTTTTTTTTTTTTTTTTTTTTTTTTTTTTTCAGGCCTGCTTCGCTTTGACCAAGTGTACGCCCATGCCATGATTTCCTGTAACAACAAAAACAAAAAGATACCCTTGAGTAGCACCAATTCGATATAATAATTAAAATCAAAAGCATAATGTACACAATAACCCATAAAATAAGCACTTAAATTCCGGGTTGCCTCCCGGTTAGCCGCCCTTCTTTACCGTCTTTAGCTAGACCAAATGCCGGGAAAGCACCCGGCATGCATCAAAGTTTAAAGTCTTTGACAAGACTCGGACCCAAAGCTATCAAACATATACCGGGTCTTGGAGATCAACCACCTCCAAATCCGCGGTATTCACGACTTCGTTCTCAAAATACGGTTTTAACCGTTGACCATTAACTTTGAATCCTTTGTCCTCATTAGGACTAGAGATTACCACCGTCCCAAGCGGGGACACCTCCCTCACCACATAAGGGCCGGTCCACCGAGACCTCAACTTGCCCGGAAACAAACGAAGACGAGAATTAAAAAGAAGGACCTTTTGACCAACCTTAAAGTCCTTTCTAATGATCATTTTATCATGCCATATCTTCGCTCGCTCCTTATAAAGGAGGTTATTCTCATAGGGATCTCTCCTAATCTCATCCAACTCACTCAAATGCAATTTTCGCTCCTTACCGGAACCCTCTAAGTTCAAATTGAACTTTTTGACCGCCCAATAGGCTTTGTGTTCAAGCTCCACCGGTAAATGGCAAGGTTTACCAAACACCAATCGATATGGTGACATACCAATCGGTGTCTTATATGCCGTCCGGTAAGCCCACAACACATCATCAAGCCTTTGACTCCAATCCTTCCTATTGGGGTTCACAGTTTTTTCAAGGATGGATTTTATCTCTCTATTGGACACCTCGGCTTGGCCATTTGTTTGGGGATGATAAGCAGTCGACACCTTATGGGTGATATGATATCTCTTGACTAGAGCTTCGACTGTCTTATTGCAAAAATGAGTCCCCCTATCACTAATAATGGCCCTTGGCATCCCAAACCGACACAAAATGTTGCTTCTAAGGAAGTTGACCACTACTTTTGAATCATCGGTGCGGGTAGGGATGGCTTCCACCCATTTGGACACATAGTCCACCGCAAGTAAAATATACACAAACCCACAAGAATTAGGGAACGGACCCATAAAGTCTATCCCCCACACATCAAAGATTTCACAATTCACAATGAGGGTTTGTGGCATTTCATCACTGCGCCCAATATTACCAACCCTTTGGCACCTATCACAAGTCTGACAAAAAGTGACCGCATCCCGGAACAAAGTTGGCCAAAAGAAGCCACAATCCAAGACTTTCCTAGCGGTCTTTTTCGCACCGAAATGACCACCACACGCATACTCATGACAGAATTTGAGAATAGAGGACACCTCACTGTCGGGAATACACCTCCGAATGACTTGGTCGGCACAATGCCTCCACAAGTTGGGTTCATCCCACACATAATATTTGGCATCACTACGGACTTTGTCTCTTTTCGATTTTGACATCCCCGGAGGGAATTTATTTGAGACAAGAAAATTGACCAAGTCCGCATACCAAGGGGCCACTGAATTAACTGCCCAAAGAACCTCATCAGGAAACTCACCCCGGATTGGGGCTTGTTTATAAGGCTTGTCCTCCTCCATTACAAGGCGACTCAAATGGTCGGCAACTAGATTTTCAGCCCCCTTTTTGTCCTTAACCTCTATGTCAAACTCACTCAACAAGAGAATCCACCGAATGAGTCTCGCTTTAGCCTCTTTTTTAGACATTAAATACTTAAGAGCAGCGTGGTCGGTATAAACAATGATTTTAGTGCCCAACAAGTAGGACCTAAATTTCTCTAGTGCAAAAACCACCGCCAACATTTCTTTCTCAGTAGTGGAGTAATTTCTTTGTGCCCCATTCAAGGTCATAGACGCATAATAAATCACATGCGAGGCACGCTCCACTTTTTGACCCAAAACCGCCCCCACGGCATAATCACTAGCATCACACATGATCTCAAAGGGACGAGACCAATCGGGTGCTTGAATAATGGGGGTAGTTGTCAACCTAGACTTCAACTCATTAAAAGATTGCTTGCAATTATCATCAAAATTAAAATCAACCTCTTTTTGCAACAGGGTGCATAGAGGTGAAGCAATCTTTGAGAAGTCCTTAATGAACCGCCGGTAAAACCCGGCATGACCAAGGAATGACCGGACTTCACGCACATTGGTCGGGTAAGGAAGTGAAGAAATGACATCAATCTTAGCTTTGTCAACTTCGATACCCTTTTTCGACACAACATGACCCAACACAATGCCTTGCTCGACCATAAAGTGACATTTTTCAAAATTTAAGACCAAATTGGTTTCAATGCATCTATCCAATACTAGTCCTAAATGAGCAAGGCATTCATCAAACGAGTCTCCATGGACAGTGAAGTCATCCATGAAAACTTCCATAAACTTTTCTACAAAATCGGAGAAAATACTCATCATGCACCTTTGAAAAGTCCCAGGTGCATTACACAATCCAAACGGCATTCTCCGATAGGCAAAGGTGCCGAAGGGGCATGTAAATGTAGTTTTCTCTTGGTCTTCCGGGGCAATAGGTATTTGAAAATACCCGGAAAAACCGTCGAGAAAACAAAAATACGCCCTTCCGGCTAACCTTTCCAACATCTGATCAATAAAGGGGAGGGGAAAGTGGTCTTTACGAGTTACCTCATTTAGCCTCCGGAGATCAATGCACACACGAATCCCCGTTTGCTCCCGGGTTGGAACCATCTCTCCCTTTTGATTTGGAGAGACCGTGATCCCGCCCCTCTTGGGCACACATTGTGTGGGGCTTACCCACTTGCTGTCGGAGATGGGATAGATGATCCCCATCTGTAGTAGCTTCAGGACCTCCTTCTTCACCGCCTCCATCATTGGCGGGTTAAGCCTCCTCTGTGGTTGCCTCACCGGCTTCGCATCATCCTCTAGGTTGATCCGGTGCATACATAAGGATGGACTAATGCCCTTGAGATCGGCAATAGTCCAACCAATCGCAGATTTCCGCTCCCGGATCACCTCAATTAACCTCTTCTCTTGATCCGCTGTCAAACTGCTAGAAATCACCACCGGAAGCGTCTCTCCCTCACCTAGATAAACATACTTAAGGTGCTCAGGGAGGACCTTCAACTCAAGATCCGGTGCCTTCTCTATAGATGGAACAAGCTTCTCCATCGGAACCTCTAGCTTTATCTGACCATGACCCGGCGCAGTAGCAAACATGGCACTCTCTGTGAGACCCATCACTGCTTTCTTCATAGAATCCGAGATATCAAACTCCAAATTAGCATACCCCAAAGCATTCTCTAATGCGGTCTTGATATCATCATCTCCGTTAGACACCTCAAACACCTCTTCTACCAATGGCTCGACCACATCAATGAAACACAACGACTCCGAGTCCTTAGGGTATTTCATAGAGTCAAAGATGTTGAACTCCATTACTTGCCCATCGAACTCCATAGTAAGTGAACCATTAGCTACATCGAGCTTGGTCCGAGCAGTCGACATAAAAGGCCTCCCCAACAGTATGGGGGCCTTTGGATCCGTCTCCATCTCAAGAACATAGAAATCCGCGGGAAATATCATTTTCCCCACTCTAACCAGAACATCCTCTACCAATCCCTTCGGGTAGGCATTCGACCTATCCGCCAACTGTATCACAACTCTGGTGTCCTGCAATGGCCCCAACTTAAGAGTTTCAAACAACGCATAGGGCATGACGTTGATTGAAGCCCCCAAGTCTAACATCGCCTTATGCTCAGAAGCATCCCCCAAAGTAACTGGAATCACGAACATCCCTGGGTCACTGCACTTCTTAGGCAACTTCTTCTGATATACTGCAGACACATGCTCACTAACCTTAACCTTCTTTTTACTCCTTTCCTTCTGATTCCTCTTCAGAGTACACAACTCCTTCAAAAACTTCGCATACCTCGGGACAGTCTGAAGAAGGTCCAGGAAAGGAATATTCACCTCCAACCTCTTGAAAGTATCGTAAATAGCCTTGTCAGGCTCTGGCTTTCGATGTTCTTTCAAGGCCTCCGGGAATGGAACTTCAGGATCATATACAGGAGCCTTAACCTCTGGTGTAGTCTCTGTCTGAACTGGTGCCTTCTGTACTGGCTCTGCAATCTCAACCTTTGCCTCCGGTTCCTCATCTACAACCTTATCCTGCAGCTCCTTACCATTGCGAAGAGTTATCGCACATGCATTCTGCTTAGGATTCGGTTCAGTCTGTGATGGCAACTTCCTCGAATCTCTAGCCTCTATCCGTCCCACGGCATCAGCTACCTGACCCATCTGTTTCTCCAAATTACCAATGCTCGCATCTGTGCGCTGCTGATACTGCTGAAAATTCTGGTTCATGGTGCTAACACTCTGAGCCAATGAATTTAGTAATGCCTCTGTAGATTGTCCCGGAGCATTCTGCTGCTGAGGCTGCTGCTGCTGTTGCTGTGGCGGCTGCTGCTGCTGATATGGTGGTCTATAAGAGTTGTACTGATTACCCTGGTACTGCTGCTGCTGATAACCCTGCTGATTACCAAACTGCTGTCCCTGACCACCCGACTGATTCTGCTGCTGACCTGTACCCCATCTGAAATTAGGATGATTTTTCCAGTTGGGGTTATAGGTGTTACCCATCGGTCTCTGTCCCTGCTGCGCAAACCCAACTGCATTGACATCCTCCATCTCGCCCGTCTGCAGAGACGGACACGAATCTGTAGGGTGTGTGATGTCATAGCAAATCCCACAAGGCTTCGGTGTCTGTCCCAGAACCAACTGTTTCACCATACCCTTAAGATCCTCCATATCTGTCTCGAACTTATTAGACACCCCACTGTTCGAACCTGCTGCACTGACCTGTCTCACATTAGACCTCTTGCCATGGGTCCTTGTGCTCTTAGCTAGCTCCTCGATCAACCTCTTAGCTTCCTCGGTAGTCTTGTTCAGAATGCTTCCCCCACAGCACGAATCCACTAGCCTCTTATCCTGAATAGTCAATCCCCCATGAAAATAGACGATCAGCTGCTCATCAGTAAACCCGTGATACGGACAACTCCTACACAGCTTGTGGAAGCGGTTGTAGTAGTCATATAGGGTCTCATCTGCCTTTTGCTCCATATTGCTGATGTCCTTCTTCATAACATTAATCTGGTCCTGAGGGAAAAACTCTTCCAAGAATACTTCTTTCATCTGCTGCCAAGTCGTGATGCTGTTGGGTGGCAAATGATAGTACCATCCATTCGCGTTATCTTTCAGTGTGAAAGAAAACGCCCTCAACAAAAGGTGCTCGATCGGAAGCGCTGCCGGCTTCATACTCTGACAGATTTGCACAAACTGTGAGATGTGCTGATTAGGATCCTCTCCGGGAATCCCTGTGAAGTGCGGTAGCTGATTCAGTAGCCCCGGCTTCAACTCAAACGTCACCCCGGCAGGTAAGGCAGGGAATTGGACGGCATGTGGTTGCTCATTCCAATTCGGTGCAGTCCTCTCCCTCAATGTCTGTGGTGGTACTGCTTGTCTACCTCCTGCGTTATTTCCACCAGCACCACCGCCACCGGCATTATCTTCACCAGCGCCACCAGCACCAGCGTTACCCTGACCTTGTTGCGCCATATCTTCAGCCAACAAAATTGCCTTGTATCTCCTACTTTGCTGTCGTCCTTTCCTGAAAGACCTTTCGATTTCTGGATCAAATGGTACAATCAAATCGTTAGTAGAACGGGTGTGGACCATGCACGGTTCCACACTACAAGATAATAAGCAATAAAGATAACTAGAAATATAGCAAGTAAGCAACTAAAAGAGAAAAAAAATAAATAAAAGGAAAATAAAATAAAAAGAACGCAAACAATAACACCGTTCCCCGGCAGCGGCGCCAAAATTTGGTAGGCTCAGTCCCACACCTACTAAATTAGACCTAACTCGGCCACTAATAATGTAATTAGGGTAAGTCAGGGTCGATCCACGAAGAACGATGATTATTTGCGAACAGTCACTTGACCAGATTGGGGGTTTGATTTGATTATAATTAATTCCTAGACGGGAAATTAAACTAATTGTGATTAAAACAATGATTAAAAAGCACTTCAGATTTGATACTGTCACTGGATTTTAATTCTAATATCACTGATAATTCTAATCTCCGTTAATCTTATTTACTTGATTACGAGATGTATTTCAATCTCTGCCTCTTCTTTCAGAATAGTTTATAGCAGTGGCACACTCACTATAAACCCTAATTAAAATTAAACCTAAACTGGCACAGAAAAGGTCTAAAGATTAATTGATGAAGT
This sequence comes from Campanula takesimana, assembly GCA_026119855.1. Classification (NCBI taxonomy): domain Eukaryota; kingdom Viridiplantae; phylum Streptophyta; class Magnoliopsida; order Asterales; family Campanulaceae; genus Campanula; species Campanula takesimana. The sequence goes on along the minus strand of JAOWBW010000187.1, from coordinate 1,367,966 downwards.
TTTAAGAGACTAAAATCAAGAACGCTTTCTAAAAATAATTTAGATAATCGTCTAATCTTGCCTACTCCCCAAATTGCTATGGCACATACACAATTCGTGGAGATGCTACAATGAAAACCCTAATTCTGGCACAGAACGAGTAATCTAGCAAAGATCAATAAAGAGGACAAGTAAATTGGCCAGATTTACAAACCCTAGAAATTAATCTAAAACGGTACAAGCAAGATTATGAACAAGAATTAATAAAGAAAAAAAGAAATACCTCAATAGAAATAAAAACCCGGATCAAGATCTCAAATCCAAAGTAATGGAGTTTAGTTCTCCATTAATGGTTACACAAAGCTTCAGAGAAAAAAAGAAAAGAACGTAGTATTTTTCTGGGAGTCCCCAAGAATGAATAATGACCTAATCTCAAACTAATTCTAAAACTAATAAAGGAATAATAATTCAAAATCAAAAATAAAAAGATAATAAAATAAAATAAACAAAAAACCAACAAAAACCTCCAGTCCAGCCGCCGCTGCTTTGTGAAGAGGTTGACTTTCACCATTTTACAATTCAGCCCCTGGAGTTTTAATATTGTCAGTTCAGTCCTCCAAGTTTCAGAATTGTCCAAACAGCCCCTCAACTTCCAGAATTTGCAGTTTGGTCCCTGCAGTATTTTCCGATCCGATTGACTTTAACTTTGCCTTGACTTTGACTACTTGACCTTCGAGACATACGTTGAAGCTCACCAAAAATTACATCCGGAAAATAATTAAATTAAACAACTATTCTACCCCGGATTACAATAAAGGCCCAAATTATAAATAATGTCTCAAATACATCAAATCTAGTCTAAAGTACATCAAAATGAACCAAAATATATGAGAGAATAAGGTAAATAATGTATACAAAATCCGCCACATCATGTTACAAACCTAGACTCAAGAGAATTGATACCGTCATTAATGTTGGTTTTGGCTTCAAGTTCTAGAATAATCTAGGATTCATTATCCTTTTGGACATTCATCATTATCCACATGGTGAATGTATGATGGCTTTTGTTTCCCAAGAAACACTTTGATGTTCCATCTCTCTCTTGATACATCCTTATTCTTGGATGGTTTGTGCCTATAAATAGGCTTTGGTAGGATGCTTTCTAGTATTGTGGCAAGTTGTGAGAAATCATTTGGAGTGTTAAACACTTTGTGAGAGAGAGGCACATTTGTAGTGAGAGATCACTTTGTAAACAATTTGTAATCAACTTATAGTGATTTTGGTTGCCACCCGTGGACGTAGGAGGATTTCTCCGAACCACGTAAATTCTCGTGTCTCATTTGTTACTTTGTTCGTGTGGGTGTGTGGAAGTGCAAGATCAGTTTCCGCATTCGGTTTCAACAATTGGTATCTAGAGCTTTGGTTGTAGAGTTGTTGTACTTGGTGCTTCCTCACATATCACATATTGAGATAAGTTATTTGTTATTTCTGTCTTGGAAATTTATTTTTCCAAAATCTGTTTGTTTTCTCTCGTATCCGAATAATTGTTTTGGAGCAATTTTGTGCAATGGTAGAAACTGAGACTAGTACTAAGTCACAAAAACGTGGGCCGAGGGTGTCTAGTACTAATCTCGAAGTTGAAAAGTTTGATGGGAGAAACAATTTTGAAGTTTGGCAAGGCGAAGTTTTGGATCTTTTGGCGATGCAAGACCTCGAATTCACCCTCGAGGAGAAGCCCGAAGAAATGGAAGAGTCCGAATGGAAGAAACTAAATCGCAAAGCTTGTGGAACAATTCGTTCTTGTTTGGGGACAGACCAAAAATATCCGTTTATGAAGGTCTCTTTGGCAAATGAGCTTTGGGACAAATTGGAGGCCAAATATAAGCAGAAAAGTGTAGAGAACAAACTTTACTTGAAGAAAAAACTCTTCCGCTTTGATTACAAGAAAGGTAATTCAATGACTGAACATTTGAATGAATTTAACAAAATTATTACCGATTTGCAAAATTTAGATGTTGATGTAGCCGATGATGATAAGGCTTTGTTATTGTTAAATTCTTTGCCTGAGTCATATGAACATTTGACTACTACCTTGCTGCATGGAAAATCTGAAATTTGTTTTGATGATGTTTCCAATGCTTTGATGAATAACGAGGTACGGAGGAAGGATAAAGGAACCTTTCGAGACTCAGATTCAGATGCTCTTACTGTTCGTGGGAGGACTACTAGTAGAAACAATGGAGATCGTGGTCGTTCCCAGTTGAGATCAAGAGGACAATCTGTTGATCCAAAGAAAGTCGGCAAAGATGAATGTGCCTATTGCCGGAAGAAGGGTCATTGGAAGAAAGATTGCCCGAAAATAAAGAATAAGAAGAATGAGTCAAAAGCAAATGTGGCTAGGAGGGAAGACAGCGACAGAGATGAAGCTTTGACGGTCTCACTCTCAGTTTCAGTCAGTCATGTTGATGAGTGGGTCTTGGATTCCGGATGCTCCTACCACATGTGTCCTCACAAAGAAATGTTCTCGACATTTGAAGAGCTAGATGGTGGAGTTGTTTACATGGGTAACAACAACACTTGCAAAACAAGTGGGATTGGTACTGTGCATTTGAAGATGTTTGATGGAGTTGTTCGTAAGCTTACCGAAGTTCGGTATGTCCCTGATTTGAAGAAGAATTTAATTTCTCTTGGAGCCTTGGATGCAAAAGGCTATCACATCACTTTGGATGGGGGTCGCTTAAAAGTAACTCAAGGAGTATTGGTAGTGATGAAAGGGACTCGGAGAGGTAACTTGTACTACCTCAATGGAAGCACAGTTGTTGAACAAGCAGCCGTAGCAAGCTCGAATGAGGCAGACATGTCAAAATTGTGGCACATGAGACTTGGACATGTTGGAGAAAAGCCCCTGCAGACTTTGGTTAATCAAGGCGTGCTCAAAGGTGCCAAAACTGGCAAAGTCGAATTTTGTGAACATTGTGTCTATGGAAAGCATAGAAGGGTGAAGTTTGGCACTGCGGTTCATAGAACCAAAGGTGTGTTGGATTATGTTCACTCGGATGTATGGGGTCCTACGAAGAATGCTTCGTTGGGTGGAAAAAGGTGGTTCGTCACCTTTATTGATGATTACTCAAGGAGAGTTTGGATGTACCCCATGAAGCACAAACACGAGGTTCTTAGTGTCTTCCTTGAATGGAAGAAAATGGTGGAGAACCAGACGGGGCGTAAGATTAAGAAGCTGCGATCAGATAATGGTGGTGAGTACAAGTATGATCCATTCTTGGAAGTGTGTAGAAAAGAGGGCATTGTTAGACACTTCACTATTCCTGGCAAGCCGCAGCAGAATGGAGTTGCAGAAAGAATGAATCAGACATTGGTGCAAAAGGTCCGTTGCATGCTATCCCAAGCGGATTTGAGTAAGGCATTTTGGGCTGAGGCTCTCAACTATGCAGTTGAGTTGGTGAATCGGTTGCCTACAACTAGAAATGGAGGGAAGATACCTCTTGAAGTATGGTCTGGTGAACCAGTCAGAGATTATGACCAGTTGCACATCTTTGGATGCCCTGCATATTATCATGTTGATGATTCGAAGTTGGACCCTCGAGCAAAGAAATCCAAATTTATGGGCTTTAGTAGTGGTGTCAAGGGTTTCAGGTTATGGTGCCCTGAAACAAGAAAAATTGTCAAGAGCCGAGACGTGACATTTGATGAGTCTGTGATGGCTTTGAAGAAGGAAGAGAAAGAAAATGAAGCCCCCATGCAGGTACAAAAAGTTGTATTTAATCCGGTTGTTAAGCCTGTATTTGAAAATGTTGAACAGGTAGAGGAGAGTTCGGAGAACTCCAATCAGGTGGAGCCAATCCACAATGAGGATGAAAAAGAACAGGATGCTGAACTAGAGTACTCTATTACAAGAGATAGACCTCGAAGAGAGACTCGTAGGCCTGCTCGATTTGATGATATGGTTGCATATGCTCTTCCGATGATTGAAGAAGTTCCCAATAACTATAAAGAAGCTATTAAGAGTTCTGATAATCCGAGATGGCAAGAGGATATGGACGAGGAAATGAAGTCCTTAAAGAAAAATCAGACATGGGATTTGGTGGAGATTCCGAAGGGTAAGAAAGCAATTGGGTGCAAATGGGTGTTTGCAAAGAAAGATGACACTCCTGGGATTCGCTATAAGGCTCGGTTGGTGGCGAAAGGTTATGCACAAAAGGAAGGGGTAGACTACAACGAGATATTTTCTCCGGTTGTAAAGCATTCGTCTATCCGGATATTGTTGGCATTGGTTGCTCAATTTGACCTTGAGCTTGCACAGTTAGATGTAAAAACTGCTTTCTTACATGGAGATTTGGAGGAGGAGGAGGAGATCTATATGATCCAACCAGATGGTTTTAAAGTTGCTGGTAAAGAAAATTGGGTTTGCAAATTGAAGAAGTCCTTGTATGGACTTAAACAGTCTCCTCGACAGTGGTATAAGAGATTTGATCAGTTTATGGTGGAGCATGATTATACTCGCAGCCATTTTGACCACTGTGTGTATTTTCAAAAACTCAAAGATGGATCCTTCATTTATTTGCTCTTGTATGTTGATGACATGTTGATAGCATCCAAGAGCAAGGTGGAAATCGATAAATTGAAGGCTCAGCTGTCAAAGGAATTTGAGATGAAGGTTATGGGTGAAGCACAGAGGATACTTGGTATAGAAATCCAGCGAGATCGAGGAAGTGGTACTGTTCGGTTGACTCAGTCACAGTATTTGCAAAAGGTGCTAGCAAGATTTGGCACGAATGGCTCGACAAAACCAGTTGGCACACCGCTCGCTCCTCATTTCAAATTAAGTGCTTCGATGTGTCCTAATTCGGATGAAGAGAAAAAGTTAATGGAAAATGTTCCATATGCAAATGCCGTTGGTGCTTTGATGTATGCTATGGTTTGCACCCGGCCAGATATCGCTCAAGCAATGAGCATTGTTAGTCGATATATGCACAATCCAGGAAAAGGGCATTGGCAAGCAGTTAAGTGGATTTTGAGGTACATTCATGGTACTGCTGATGTTGGTCTCAAGTTTCAGAAGCAAGAAAAACTTGAGCTTGATAAACTTGTGGTCGGATATGTGGATTCGGACTACGCTGGTGATTTGGATATGCGTCGATCTACTACTGGTTATGTGTTCACTATGGCTGGTGGACCAGTTTGTTGGCGTTCTGTACTACAGTCCACAGTTGCATTGTCTACCACCGAAGCAGAATATATGGCAGTCACAGAAGCTTTTAAGGAAGCTATTTGGATGCATGGGTTGGTGAATGACTTGGGGATTCTGCAGCAACACGTTAGTGTGTTTTGTGATAGCCAGAGTGCTATTTGTTTATCGAAAAACCAAGTGCACCATGCCCGTACGAAGCATATTGATGTTCGCTTTCATTTTGTTCGTGAAATTGTCAATGAAGGTGACATTCGGTTATTGAAGATTGGAACTGCTGACAACCCTGCTGATATGTTGACTAAGGTGGTCACTCGGGATAAATTTGCACATTGTTTGGATTTGATCAACATTGGTCGAAGATGATAGCCGGTGGTCTTGGTGGCAACCTGACCCGGTTTTGCAGTTGGAACTTTCGCCAAGGTGGAGATTGTTGGTTTTGGCTTCAAGTTCTAGAATAATCTAGGATTCATTATCCTTTTGGACATTCATCATTATCCACATGGTGAATGTATGATGGCTTTTGATGTTTCCCAAGAAACACTTTGGTGTTCCATCTCTCTCTTGATACATCCTTATTCTTGGATGGTTTGTGCCTATAAATAGGCTTTGGTAGGATGCTTTCTAGTATTGTGGCAAGTTGTGAGAAATTATTTGGAGTGTTAAACACTTTGTGAGAGAGAGGCACATTTGTAGTGAGAGATCACTTTGTAAACAATTTGTAATCAACTTATAGTGATTTTGGTTGCCACCCGTGGACGTAGGAGGATTTCTCCGAACCACGTAAATTCTCGTGTCTCATTTGTTACTTTGTTCGTGTGGGTGTGTGGAAGTGCAAGATCAGTTTCCGCATTCGGTTTCAACAATTAACTCAATAGTAAGTAATCTTTACAGTATATTTTTTTTAATGTATTAATAAAATTTGAAGAAAAAACATGAAAATGTAAACTCATCAATCTAACTCACTGGAGCAAGGGACAAGTAAAATGACCGGGTTCCAAATCGGAGAAAACCGAGTCAAGATCTCCTGTATCACTTTTGTGTGCCACTCAATTTACCACTCGTAATCTAACCGTTCACATATTTAGATAATATTAATTTAATGTCAATCTCAATAACTATGAGCCATAAGATCACTTGTGGCACATGGAGTAATACACAAAGCGACACAAAAGATTTGGAATCGAGAAAACCAATCACAATAAGCACGTGGAAGAAGCAAAAACTCTCTTTCACGATTAACCAATGCATAAATTGTACGCATATAATTTATGCTCAAATACAAAAAAAAAAATAAAGGAAAAGAAAGGGTTATACGTATTTACTGAATTACCCCTGCCCCTACGGCCCTTCTCCTCCGCGCCTATATAACTCCTTCCTTCTTCTCCTTTCTTTGACACCCCTCACTCTCTCTCTCTCTCTCTCTCTCTCTCTCTCTCACACACACACACACACACATTTCATACTTGTTGCCATTGGTAATTGTTGAAGGAGTAATTCGCTTCGTGTTCTTAAGAATTGTAGTTTTGATTTGTGTAAATTCATTGAAGAAAGTATGGCGGTTACAAACACCTTGCATACCCTGTTCGGAATTTTCGGTGGGTCTCTCTGTGCTTTCTTGTAATTTGATTTCTCTGATACGTCAATTTTTTTTTTCCCTGGTTTTGATTTTTCATTTCCTGGTTTTGATTTTGTTGGTTTTGAAACAGGGGACATTACTGGTTTGTTCCTCTTCTTGGCACCCATGTACGCTTCTACACAATTCTCTCTCTCTCTCTCTCTCTCTCGCCCTCTCTCTCACACACACACACACTTCGTAGTGTATTATTGAGCGTCACATTTCTACTCCATTTGGTAATTTTAAGTTCAGTTTCAATTTCATTGTAGTGTTGTTTGATTCTTGTTTAGAAACGCCATTGTTGAACTGCTCCCCTAGATGTGTGTTCTCTCCGTGTGTGTGTTCGTGTATGTATATGTGACTATGTGTTCTATCTGTGTGTGTGTGTGTGTGTGTGTGTGTGTGTACAGATTTTTTAATATCCCAAGAAATCAAAGCCAATTATGCATACCCAATTGAGGAATAATTAAGTTGATGAACATTCTGAATTAAAATTAATGGTTCTTGTTTGATTGATTGTTGAATGGTAGGATCACATTCAAGAGAATTGTGATGAACAAGTCCACCGAACAATTCTCCGGCATTCCATATGTCATGACCTTGCTCAACTGCCTCCTCTCTGCTTGGTACTTACATTATTCCTAATCATAATCACAATTATCTTAAAATACTCATTTGTTTTTAATAAATTCACCATTTTAACAAAATTTGGTTTAGGTATGGCTTGCCCTTTATCTCCAAGAACAACACATTAGTATCAGTAATCAATGGGACTGGAGCAGGAATTGAAGCAATCTATGTATTGATCTTCATCATATACGCCCCAAGAAAGGAAAAGGGCAAGATTCTTGGCCTCCTCACATTCGTCCTCACCGTTTTCGCTGCTGTCGCCTTTGTTTCCATTTTCGCCCTCCATGGCAAGACTAGGAGGATTTTCTGTGGCTTTGCTGCTGCAATTTTCTCCATCATCATGTACGGCTCACCTCTATCTGTCATGGTAATCCCCCTCCTGAGTCAAGAATTATCATTATTTGTATAACCTTTATTGATTACAATTGTGGGTAACTTCTAATTCTGTGAATTGGTGATGTAAATTTGCAGAGATTAGTGATCAAAACCAAGAGTGTCGAATACATGCCATTCTTTTTGTCATTGTTTGTTTTCCTCTGTGGTACTTCCTGGTTTGTGTTTGGTTTACTTGGAAAAGACCCTTTTGTCTATGTAAGTTCTCTTGCTATAAATTACTCTCTCCGTCTCAAAATGTAAATGTCCGAAATCATTCTTGATCAATACCAATTTTGGACATTCATTTTGGGACGGAGGTAGTAATTCATTCAAATACCATTCGAATATCCAAACAAGAAATTGTTAAAATGGAGTTTAATTCGATTGTCGTGCAGGTTAACAATGGATTTGGGAGCTTGTTAGGGGCATTGCAGCTAATTCTTTACGCTATCTACTGTGGTAACAAGGGCAAAACTGGAACTGAAAAACCAACCACAACAACTGATGAAGCCTCATCAGCAATGGAGATGGGCTTGAAAGACAGCAATGGCAAGGCTCACCAGAAACAAATTGACACGGATTCAGCCCAAAATGGACACGTCTAAATGCACATCGTCAGCGTATCTTATCCGTTCTCTTAATGCTCTTTTGTTGTTGTTGTTGTTATTGATCTTTTGTTTGTGTAGTTTGCTTTGCTATCCAGAATTTCGGATTCTTACTAATGTTGTTGTTGCTCACACTTGCTATTGTCACTTCTGTGGATGACAATGCCAGTTTGGTCTAATGTTGATATACAAACAAAAGTAGGATTCAAGGTGTATTTTGTGTGTATGTTTTTGGGCTTTGGTTCTGAATCCTTATTGACATATTCACCCATCCTCAACTTAAAACAATATTCCTCACTTCAAATATTTTATTTACTCCTGCTTATAATTAGTGTCACACTTTAGTTTTATTTGGACTATAAGAAAAATAAGCATCTAAGGTTCTATATGACTATAACATACTGTAATGTACAAATGAGTATAACACATTTCTTATAATAGTTACAAGTCAGCTGCTAGTTTGTTGAATATCTAATCTCTTGAGATCGAAACAAAGAATAAATATCAAGTTGGTGTCAAAGAATTATCTGACTTGTTAGATTTTACTCCCTCAGTCCCAAAATGATCTTTTCATTTGCCATTTTTCACTGTCCTAAAAAGTTCTTCTCATTTTTACAATTTAAGCTTAAAAGTGCATAAACAAAACATGACTAATGAAGCAAGTGCTTATATCCTTAAAAAGTTTGAATAGTCAAATAGGAAGATCATTTTGGGATGGAGGTAGTATATTACAAGACATGAGAATCTTGATCAGTCGATAGCATTTTAATCACATCAATGACATCAGTTGGTGAGAGGTGGGGTTTTCAAGAGACTAATCGTGCTCTGTAAATTGTATTTTTTGATGAGGTGATTTTTTCGTTTGTCATTTTTCATTGTTCCAAATTTTTTTATTTATTTCTATAATTTAAACTTAAATGTGCATAAACACAACATAACAAGTGAAACAAGTGTTTATAAATTTTGAATATCATTTTGTGACGGCGGGCATAATACACACAATTGTGGTTTGAGAGTGTTGGAAATAGAGCCGTCAATTCGGGATTGTCCCGTCGGGACGTCCCGTCCCGCTATATATATGGGACGGGACGGGACATCATTTTCTTATCCCGAATAAATTCGGGACTATTCGGGACGGGTCAAACGTGGGACGGGACGGGATGTCCCGTGTTTTTTTGGGCTTTCATTTATACCACGCACGAACACAAATCCCAAATCCTAAATTTCCAAATTCCCAACCCAACCCTACTTCCCTCTCCCGTCCCTTCCCTCATCCGGCCACTCCTCCCCCCATCTCCGGTAAGCCTGCCTCCCTTCCCTCGTTCGCCTCCCCTTCCCCATCTCCAAATTCGACACATCTAATCAAATAACCTGAAAATCTTTGTCAATGGAACTCAGATTTGGGATGGATTGTGGATGAAAATCAAATTAACCTTCTCTCTCTATCCTCTCTGGTCAACCCCACCCCCTCCCCTCTTACCTCCGACGGCGACGAACTAGTCGACTACTCTGAATCCGCCGCCGCACTCTCCTCTCCCACACCGACGGCCGACGAGGTTAGGTCCTCCTACTAGCGCTGTTGAAAAATCTTCTTTATAGAATGGTGGAAATATTCTGTTTTTTTTACCTGATACTTCAAAATATTATGCCATTGCATTGGTACTCATACATGGTTTAGTTTAGCTATAATGCCTTCTCTGTACATGCTCTTTTCAGTAGGTGTGAATTGTGTGAATTCATTGTTTTGTCTGTATCGCTTGAAAAATTGGCATTTTTTGTGATCGGGTGATCAAGTCAATTAGTCAACCAATCCCGTATTCGTCCAGTGTTGTCCCGCGTCCCGAGGTGATTTGGGATGGGACATGGAATTTCCGTCCCGCGTAAAATTAGGCCCGTCCCATCCCGTCCCGTATAGATAGCGGGACAACATAGTTTTGTCCCGTCCCGTCCCGTTATCCCGAATTGATGGCAATGGTTGGAAAAGTGGCTTTTAATTGTTGTGGGAAAGAACTTTAGTGATGTAGTAATGTAAAAAAGGCCGAGAGTAGAAGCAAAAGCCCAAATAAATTATTTAAATGTCTATTGAATTGACATGGGCCTTGATTGATTGATAAAACAAAACGCACTAGTAGTAGTAACCACCCTTTTGTGTTGTCATCACAATATGTGGCACAATTACATTACCTAATTTGTAAAGCAATAAAAAAGGTTGCCTACGAATATGAATGAAGCAGGAGAGGTATGGTTTTAAATGTTGACGGGCACAAAGTTGTTGCCAAAGCGCGGTCCCGTTTGTGGGTCCATGTGGTGCGACACCCAGCCCAACAAATCTAACCATGACATGAGCCCAATATGTGTCAATCCATATTCTAATTCCAATATTCGTTATGCTTAGAAAAAAATCAGGACTCAAACGGGGTGAGACAGACTGTTTACGGGTCGACTCGCCTGATCCTCCCGCTCGCTCACAGTTTTTTTCTTTGCCTTCAATTTTTTCTCTTGCCATTTTTCGCTCGCTAACAAATGTAACACTTTTAATAAACGAATGTACTCCATTTGTGGGTCCACGTAGTAACATTTTTTTCCAAATATAACACTTTTTATTCAGAATTGTAAACATAATTTTGCAGAAATTGATTAAAGATAAAATAAGCTTGACAACAAAAATAATGTTACATTTTATAATAAATGAATGTAACTTTTTTTCTCAATTGTAACAGTTTTTATTCTAAAATTTAACATTAATGTTACATTTTATTATAAAAACAGTTACATTCATTTGTGCAAAAAATTTATTGGTAAAACACTTAATGATTTATCAATTGCAAAGGTTGAATGTAAGTAGTTTTGAGAAAAAAAAAATGAAATAATTCGATTGTTTTTTAGAGAATGTAACAATTGAAATGCAATTGATTATACACATGTTTTACTCTTTTATTTTAAAGAAAATTGTAACGTTTACTCTATAAAACCGTTACATTCATCTATATAGAAAATTATAATCACATATGCACTCTCGTACATTTTAATTATTACTTTCTCTAACAAAAAAAAAAACTATCAAACTATTCAATTTTTTCTGCAAAATTATTGTTAATTTTTACAATAAAACAATTGATTTCTTGAGAATAAACTATTACTTTTTTCATAAAAAATTGTTATACCAATATAAGTGACTAGAAAATAGTCGAGGATTGGTTTCATAAAATCCGCATGACAACATCCTAATAACTGAACACTGTAAGTTACTTATTTATTTATTGTGTTACTAATATCTTTTTTACAGATAATAATCAGGTATTAAAACGTGTTATTTGAACTCGTGAAGACTCTATTCAACGGCAAGCAAAGACATGGTCACAGCGGAGATCTTGTCCGAGATTTTAGCTTAGTTTGTTAGGATATAACTAGCTTATCTTTTTCCTTTGTTATCAAGTATAAAGACTGAGCTATGGGGCGGAACAAAAACACACATGATACACTTACTGCTTCCTGTACTCCACCATAGCTCTCAATCATTGTAACTACAAAAATCATTAATCCAACCGTTCCGGGGTGGTAGGTGCTCATAAACACCTCCCGAGGTTTTGTACCGGCGAGATAGTTTTCTCAAGGGCTTTTCTCGTATACATTAACGTGTCCTTATCTTTATCTACATTCATCAATTATATTCCATTGTGCTCTCCTAATACTAAATCCATAGCCTAAACACTTTTTCTACTTAATTTAATTCCCATTGTTTTTTTACCAAAACAATTTGGCACCCATCGAGGGGCCTTTGGTTTTTTAATTGTTTGAATCTCCTTCGAATCACTATGTCTACTCAACCTATGACTTCCAGCATCAGCAAGGCTCCTACTTCAACTGGTGGCTTGAACTTATCAATTGGGGGCAACAGTTCCAACAAGACTATAGGCAGCAATTCTGGAACCTTACCGCCGCCACCGCCTATTGGAACCGGCAAGAAGCAGTCAACTCTAGCTTCTGACCCCGAGCTCAAGAACATTCTCGTCCAGATGAGGAATCAGTTATACAAGCAGCAAAGAAGCACTTCTTTGATATTCGACACCCTAGTAAATATGCAGAAAGAGCAGAAGGCCTTAAGCGAGAGGGTGGACTCCGTATCACCAATTCGTCCCAGGGTTCTTGATTTCGGAACTAGGGGCAACCCTTATGTGTTCAATGAGTGGATCCCGATGGCTACTGCAACTGATGGTGGAATCCCGTCATCTCCTTTGGTGACGACTTCTCCGATGATGTCATCATCCTTGGATCCTGGCTTCTTCCAGTACTTTCCACTTGGCAACACCTCTGTCCCACATTAAACTCATAACATTTCAGGGACATCTGCAGGGCCAACCTACACCAATAGTACCATTGTAACATCTACAGTAGATGTCAACAACCCATTCGATAACATTAATTCAAATTTTACATTTAATAATACTGCTCGTACTGCTTTTGCAGGTAATTTCATAGCAAGTCAGCTTCAGTAGTTAAAATACATGGTCATGAATGTGCCTGGCGTCACTCCCCCTATTCAACAGGTTTCTCCAACATGCTACAGTTAATCCCGCTTCGTGCCAGCAATTGCACATGTCGACATCCCGAAAGGATTCAACATTCCATCCATGACGTTCTATGATGGGAGCATAGATCCTGAGGAACATGTTGCCCATTATCAAGAGAAGATGAATATTGTTTGTATACCTCTTCAATATAGGGAACCCTGTCTATACAAAGGCTTTGGATCAACCTTGGTAGGACCATCTTTGAAATGGTTGATTCTTCAACCACCAGGATCAATCGGATCGTATGCCCAGCTCATTAACATGTTCAACAACTAGTTCTCTTGCAGTCGACAGTTCGAGAAGCTGACAAGTGACCTTTACCGAATTATTCAACAACCAGCCGAAGCGTTGAAGGACTATGTCAACAGGTTCAACAAAGAAGTCCTGGAAATCCCTAACCTTTACATGGCGACAGCAACAGAAGCTTTTAGAATGGGCTTGAAAAAGGAATCACCGTTCTATGAAGATCTAGTGATGAATCCATGCAAAAGAATGGAGGATGTACGCAATAGAGCAACAAGGTTCATCCGGTTGGAAGAGGATAAAGCACAGCAGACAAAGTATTCTGGCTAGGTGTCGACATATGACAACCCAGATAGAAGGACAGAGACATCTCACCAGAAGCAGAACAACAGATCCAGACCCTACCATAGAAATGATTCTAACAAGATTCATTCTGTGGAAAACGAGGACCAAGATGATATTGACTGTCCTAAAATTACTGATTATCAGATTGCAAAGAACCTAAGAAACCAAGAGAACACTAAAAAAAAATGAACTATTCTAAAGAAGTCATTCATAGTACCAGGTGCAATTTCTACAATTGTGTCAAGGCTAAGAATGACAAAAATAAAGAACAAGTCATGCTTGCTGACTCTTCCAGGTTTAGTGATGAAGAGTTTGAATCATCAGACTCAGATAGTGATGAAGAAGAAGCATTACTGTGTTTGGTTACACAGGAATGTGAAGACTCAGATAATGAAGAGGACCTTAAAGCCTTAGCTGCTACTGAAGAACTAAAAGAGGTACATAATTTTAACTCCCTTAATATTGATGGTTTTAAAAATTTAGTTTGCACCCTCTTGATTCAAAAGAAAAAACAAGACTCTAGCTTTGCTGCCCTCATCACTGAAAACCTTGAGCAATCAAAAACCATTGAAAATCTCAAATCCCTAAACACCAACCTTGAAACCACCAAAAAGGATCTAGAGGACAAATGTCAAAAACTTGAAAATGACATACTTAGCTCAACAGCTAAGACTGACTGTTCTAAGTCCCAAAAGGAGAATGAGCAGGAAATGAGTACCTTGAAGGAAGAAAACAATGCCTTAAAAAGCAAAATTAATTCCTGGAACAAATCAAGCAATGCTTTATCCATGTATCACTTTAATCAAAGACATCCTGGGGACGGATCTGGAATAGGAGCTAAAAATCCCACACTTAAAACCTATACTCCACCTACTGGTAATAGAGCTGTTGAGACTATGATTCTACAAAGTCTTAATACATTCTCTACCAAGAAACCATCTTACCCTATTCAAACAAAGGAAGATGTGTACAAACAGAGGAGTAAACGTAAAGAGAGTAAATTAAAAGTGGATTCTCCTACAATTCCTAATTCTCAAACTTCCACTAGTACTAATGATATTCAATCTCAGAAAGGGAAGAAAGAACAGAAGCCCAGAAAGCCTAGACAAGCCAGAAAGCCAAGACAAGCTGAACAGTCAAGACAAGCTGAACAGGCAAGGCAAACTGGATAGCCAAGACAGGCTAGAAAGCAGAGGCACCCTAGGCAACCTAGTCAAAATTGGAAATATTCCAATGGGAAAATCCATGCTTATCAATCCCAAAATTCCTCTCCTAGTTCATCTTACAAATCACTAAACCCCAGACAGCATTCTCACTTTCATCAACCAAACTACAGAAATCAAAGCCCATACAATATTGGACACCTATATAACTCCCCTCAACCCTTCACATTGACACCCTACATGATGCAAATCATGTCATACTATAACACCATTAACCAGTTCTTCAAAATAAGATCAGGTGGCAAGGCTAGGGTACCAAAGAAAGTCTAATCCTTTGGACCCAAAAAGAATAAAGGGTACCATAATTTTTAATTTTGTTTTGTAGGAATCCAATAAAGGAATCTGGTATTTAGATAGTGGATGTAGCAGACACATGACTTATAACAAGGAATGGCTTCAACAGCTAACACCAAATAATGGTCCCAATGTTACTTTTGGTGACAACTCTCAAGCAAGAGTCAAAGGATCAGGAAACCTAGTGACCAAGGAGATCATCTTTACAGATGTATCTTATGTTGAAGGCCTTAAGCACAATTTGATAAGCATTAGTCAAATTTGTGATAAAGGTTATCATGTTATCTGCACCAAGGACCAATGCCAGGTCAAAGACAAGAACAACAAGGTTATTCAACAGGAGTTAGAAGGAAGAACCTCTACTGCCTCCACCTTGAAGTTGTCCAATCCTCCTCTGCACATTATCTCTTGTCCTACAGCCAATCTGATATGTCTTGGATGTGGCATAAAAGACTTGCTCACCTTAATCTCAAAACTATTTCCAAGTTATCCATCTCCAACCTTGTCAAAGGTCTCCCTAAAATACCTTTCAAGAAGGATAAGCTTTGCAGAGCCTGTCAATGTGGAAAACAAAAGAAGACCTCCTTTTTTGCTAAAACCAGACTGGACACAACCAAACCTCTTGATCTACTTCATATGGACCTATTTGGCCCCATTAGAACCAGATCTCTAGGTGGAAAGAGATACTCCTTTGTAGTTTTTGATGAATACACAAGATTCACTTGGATCATTCTTCTTGAATCCAAAAGTGATACTCTTCATAATCTCACTCAGCTGTTCAACAAAGTTCAGAACTTTAAAGGCTTGTCTATAAAAAAAATAAGATCTGATCATGGAACTGAATTTGAGAACACTGGAGTTGACATCTATTGTAATCAAATAGGGATTGATCACAACTTTTCAGCTACAAGAACTCCTCAACAAAATGGAGTAGCAGAAAAAAAGAATAGGACCATATGTGAAGCAGCAAGAGCAATGCTGTCATAACACAATCTTCTTAAGTACTTTTGGGGTGAAGCTGTGACTACTGCTGTCTATGTGCAAAACAAAACTCTCATCAACAAGTATCATATGAAGATCCCATATGAGTTATGGAATGGAAAGGTTCCTACCATATCCTACTTTCATGGATTTGGGAGCAAATGCTACATTCACAACAATGGGAAGAACAATCTTGATAAGTTTGATTCCAAGAGTGATGAAGGAATCTTTCTTGGTTACTCCAACACTAGCAAAGCCTACAGAGTTTACAACAAAAGAAGACTGGTTGTAGAAGAATCAATTCATGTTGAATTTGATGAAAATAATGATCAAAGAAATACTGACTTGTGTGATTTTGATGAAAGTATTGGAAACTCTGACAACCTTCCAGAACCTTCACCAACAACCAATAATTCCTTATCCCCAAATGAGAACAACACCATTCTTCCATATGTTCTGCCCAAAGACACTCCCAACAGCTTA
The DNA here is from genome assembly GCA_026119855.1 of Campanula takesimana. Classification (NCBI taxonomy): domain Eukaryota; kingdom Viridiplantae; phylum Streptophyta; class Magnoliopsida; order Asterales; family Campanulaceae; genus Campanula; species Campanula takesimana. The sequence continues at coordinate 1,351,416 of JAOWBW010000187.1, read as the reverse complement.
CCTACCCCTAACAGCTTTCCTCTTCCCAATAGCCAAGATGAAATTGTTAGCTGTCAAATAATCCCTTCTCAAATCTCCACTCCAATCCCCATTGTCAATGATGAGAACCTTGTCATTACCATTCCTATCCTAAAGGAAACCATTCCTAAAGGCATTCCTCAATATGATATCTTCATGAGTGCCTTCATCTTTCAAATGGAACCCAAGAAGATCCATGAAGCCCTTCAAGATGTAGACTGGATAGAGGCTATAGAAGAAGAACTTGAACAGTTTAAAAGGAATAAAGTTTGGAAACTTGTTCCAAAACCCATAAATCAAACTGTCATAGGCACCAGATGGGTATTTAGAAATAAAATGAGTGAAGATGGTATTGTAGTGAGAAACAAAGCAAGACTTGTTGCTCAGGGATACAGACAAGAAGAAGGAATAGACTATGATGAAACTTTTTCCCCTGTAGCAAGACTTGAAGCCATAAGACTATTCCTAGCCTTTGCATCTTTCAAGAAGATGAAAGTATTCCAAATGGATGTCAAGAGTGCATTCCTGAATGGAGTACTTAATGAACAAGTGTTTGTTGCTCAACCTCCTGGATTTGAACACCCTAAGTTCCCAGACCATGTATACAAGTTGGACAAAGCCTTGTATGGTCTGAAGCAAGCACCTAGAGCTTGGTATGACACTTTGTCTAATTTCCTTCTTAATAAAGGATTTACCAAAGGTCATATTAACAACACTCTGTTCATCAAAAAGTATGGAGATGACACCCTACTCATTCAGGTCTATATTGATGATATTATCTTTGGATCATCAAATGAGGACCTTTGCAAAGAATTTGGAGATCTTATGCAAAAACAGTTGAAATGAGTATGATTGGAGAACTGACCTACTTCTTAGGTCTTCAAGTCAAACAAATGAAGGATGGGATATTCATTAACCAAGCCAAGTACACAAAATACATGATAAAGAATCTCACCTTGCGCTGCTGTTAAAAGGATCTTGAGATATCTAAAAGGAACCCCCTGACTATGGTTTGTGGTATCCAAATGAATCACCATTCTTACTAATTGGTTTTACTGACTCAGATTATGCTGGATGCAATCTGGATAGAAAGTCAACAAGTGGTGGATGTCAATTCATTGGATCAAGAATTGTGTCTTGGTCTAGCAAAAGGCAAACGTCAGTTGCAACCTCAACAGCTGAGGCTGAGTATGTTGCTGCTAGTCTCTGCTGTTCACAAATATTGTATCTAAAAAGTCAACTTCAAGACTTTGGTATGAATGTCACAAATATTCCTATATTCTGTGATAATTCTAGTACAATAGCCATGACTGAGAACCCCGTTCAACACTATAAAACAAAACACATTGAAGTAAGACACCACTTCATTAGAGATCATGTTGAAAAGGGAAATATCAATTTAGCCAAAGTTGGTAGTGAGGATAATGTCTCTGACATACTAACTAAAGCTATGGATGAAAAGAGGTTTGAAATTTTGAGAGTAATGTTAGGAATGATTAACTTGCCTAAGTAAAAGGGATTAACTGAAAATTCATTTCATAAATTTTAAACTAGTACAAAGAGCATGGTCAGCTGTCTACATTGTTTCAACAACTAACCTAAACAGATCTCTATTCAAGGATAACCACATGATGGTCTGTTTACATCATATGGTTTGAAATTATTCCTTAACTTATCTACTCCTGTGGAACTTGGTAGACCTACCCCTCTCAAAATTCCCTTCCAAAAAAAAAAAAAACAAAAACTTTTCCCCAACAGCTAACCAACTAACTTAGCTGTTCAACCCTGTTCCTCTCACAACACTTGCTTTCAAATTGATCCAGACCCCTACCCAGATGCTTCCTGCCTCCTATCCTCTCCATATGGCCTTGCAGGTACAGACTGACTTGTCTCTCCATACCTCTCCAGCCATACAGGATGCCTTTCCATGAAAGGATCAATGGCAGTAACTGAGTACTGCAAAGGTGGACCTATGGTTCTTGGCCACCACTCCTTAACAGCATCATAAGGAGGAAAGTCATCCAAGGGAGACATAAAGCTAAAGGTACCTAAGGTTTGGATGCTCTCATTGGCTATCATAGCCATGTGAGATGAAGGTCCACCATCATTGCCCTTATTGACTTGGACAGGACTACAACACCTCAAGTACTGCCTAAACAGCTGAGTATGAGTAGTTGATGAAGACTGCTGGACCCCATGGAAATTATCACCCCCTCCCTCCAGCACTGCCATGCTGATGGACAAAGAATCCCTTGTCACTGGGGCATAAACCCTTGGCTGTTCAGCAACAGGAATCTTCTTGGCCTGAGCAGCTAAGCTATCCTCCTGACTCATCAGCTCCCTCAATGTAAATGGCCTCAACACTTGATTTCCCTCAACAGCTTTCCCTCCAATGTCCTTCTCATAGACCTTTAACCCTCCCTTCATCATTAAGTCCCCAAGGGAATGGACCCTTTGGACTTCAGTTTGTGCAGCATTTGCTTTGCTGCTCTTTCCTTCCCCTACTCTCATATTCTGACCAAACAACTTTATACTACCCTTCTCCTCTACCTGTTTCTCTTTTCCCTTTCCCTCAACTATTCTAAGTTGAACCAATCTCACCCTCTCTAACTTCTCTATAGCTTCCCTTTCACACTCACAATCTCTTTTTCTCTCCTCTCTCTCTTTCACCTCTCTATACTTCAAAGGGTGATCTAGAGAAAGCTGTTCAACTTCCTCATACAACTGATGATCACTCTGTATGGTATATGACCTATACTCTCTTTCAAATCTCTCTATTTCTATCTCCTCACCAGTTGGAACTGTGAAGGTCAATGTCTTAACAGTTTGAGCCATCTTTTGGGATTGAACTTAGAAGAAAGTCTCCCCATTTTTCTTTAAAAATAAACTGAGTACGTAGTCTACTGCTAAGACCAAAGAGAAAACTTAGTGTGGATTAAACAGCTAAGTGCATATTCCTTATATACACAAGGAATTTATGTTGGTCCTTAATAGGGTATGACGATAGACTTAGCCGTTGAGCAAAATTTATGTCCAAAATATCGACTGACTTGACCACCAAATCTGTACTATTGGTACAAAAGTGTGGCAATTCTGAGAAGTGATGGTCAAAATTAATTTTGTAGTGTGTTATGTTATATTTAGCCCCTTACTTTCCTTAAATAGCCGCCCACTATTTCTGGAAATAAATGATATACCATTTAATTCCATTCTATTTACTGTTCACTTAAACAGTAAAAGAGGATAACTGTCATATCACCTTAACGGCTACCTTTAAATCCTCACGTCGCCTCTTTCTCGCAAAATATAATCGTTGTCCCCACCTTCTACACCACGATCCTTCCATTATTCCTCACCTTTTAAAAACAAATCCATAGTAAATCCCCTTCGAAAATTCTCAATTTCTCAAATACTCTGTTTTCAAACCCTAACCCTCTGTTTCTTTCTCACCCATTTATTTGAGATCAATGGCTCTCCCTGAATAATCTCATGGATACTACATCGAGAATGCTTTCTTTGAAGGTTAAGTAGGAACCTATGTCAAAGAAATACTAGAAAACAATGGCCTTCTCAACATGTTAACTGCTCAGAATCCAATTCTTGAGAATGCTTGTTCTGAGGTATATCGAATTGGAACTAGGCTGAAAGATAGTTCTATTCGATGTGTATTCCAAAATTTCATAATGATTATCAAACCTAAAGATGTTCATACCACTTATGGCATCTCAAATCACAGAAGCCTTCTAACCAACATTTGGAGCAAAGACTTGGATGCTACATTCAGTGTTCTCTACAAGAAATTCACCAATCAAGAAGATGTTGACTATGAGTCTGTAAAGAATAAATCAATCTTGAAGAAGAACATGTCCATCAACAATTCAGCTCTCAGTGATGTGGTTATCAAAGGAATGTGTGGAAAACAGTCTTCCTTAGACCAATTGGAAAATTGCTCTTGGTCTCATTAGAAGGAAAGTGAATTGGTGCACAGTAATGCTTGAAAACTTCAATCTTGCCTCTTCTCCATCTCTCCACAAACCTTATGTGAGATCCACCAAACCAAATCTATTCAAATTCATGAGTGGAATTTTAGCAAAGAAGCTCAAGGACCTCCCAGCCATTCTCAACACCAGATGGCTTGAATTAGTTCCCCTCAGTTCTTCCAAAAAGTTTGACAAGAAAACTATCCCTTTAAAAGGTTCTAAAGAAGGAACAGCTAAGTCCTCCAAGGCCAAACCTTCAACAGCTAAGGCATCCAAAAAAGTCCCAACAGCTAAGCCTGGACCGGATGAAGCTCCAGCAACAAGAATGGCTACTAGAGGCATAGCCAAGACCATTCCAAGAAGGAAATCCATAGCTATCAAAGGCAAAGGAAAGAAGAACAAGAATGATGAACCTCCCTCTTCCTCAACCTCCTCAACTTCCAGTGAGTCAACTAAATCCACCTCTCAAACCTCCTCATTACCTGGTGATAGTCATGAATAAACCACTGTAAGTGGGGAAAGGGTTAAAGCTGCTGATAGCAAGGCTAGTCAGATTTATGTTGATGATGAAGCAACAGTGAGTGAAGGAGAGTCTGAAGTAATGAAAGCAAGTGGCTCCAGTGGTGTAATAGTGATTGATGAAGAAGAGTTCGATGTCTAGTTATCTCTTTAATAACAAATTGAAGAGATAAAAAAAGCCAAGCATAGTAAAGAACCACCTGATCAAGCTATGCTAACAGCTAAGCAGGATCTCCCAGCAGCTAAGTCAGTTGATCCAATAGACAAGGTAACATCTCATCTTCCTCTTCTGGTCAATTCATAGTAAAAAGAAGATGTATGAGATCTCCCTCTTCTTCTCCCAAAAGGCAAAGACAAGCATCCCCTCCCTCTCCCAATCTGACTTTGAGTTCAGATCATGTTGCTGATATTGAAGGAATCCTTGATCTTACCTCTCAAACCATCTCTCCTGTTGAACCCTTAAGGGGGAACTCACCTATACCAGACAGCCTTGTCAGGTCAAGGGGGAACTCTCTAGTTCATGTAACTTCCCCAACAGCTGAGACTCAAACTCCCTCTGTAACTCCTCCTTCTCCTCCATCTCATATTCCTCTCCCTACAAGATCTACTGCTCACACTATTGTCCTTCCAATTCTTAACCCAGATCTCATTAAGGTCATCCAAGACAAAACTGTCACCAATCTATCTGAGGTAGAAAGATCAACCCTATTTGAGCAGCTATCCTCCAAATTTTCCTTAGATGAGGCTGTCAAAGCCTTTGAGTTTATGAGGATTAGAGAATCTAGACAAAACCAAGGTGAAGGTGGTTCCTCTACTCCCCATCCTGCCTCAACATCTAACCCTCCATCTAAATCACCTCCTAAGTCTCAAATTGACCTTGACACTTCCATGCCTACTCCTAGCTTCTGGGCTCTTGATTGTGACATTGACTTCTCTATCCCAATAGTTCAAAAAGCTCACAATAAGCTTAAGTCAATTCCCGTTCTTCCTCCTCTTCTTAACCCTCACAATCTCCCCAATCCTTGGGAAATGACCAAAACCCATATGAGTGTTCATGCAAGGAACATTAGGGGCCAACTCTTTTATGCCTATGAAGAGTGGAAGAAGTTCAGAATAACCACTCAATATTGCTTCCTCTTCTCTACTCCAAAACTACCCAATCCTCTCAATTTTTCAAACCTTGCTGAATGGGAACTTGTCTTCTCCCATCTCATTTCTAATAATCTTCAGGAATGCCTCTACACTCCTTCCTCCCTTGTGTATGCTCTTTGCATTCAATATGCTCAGTCCATCTTTTGGACTCTGTTATCCAAAAAGAGCTGCATAATTAGGGTAATTGTCAAAAATCTCTTTCTCATATCTGATGTTTATCCTTATCACCTTCCTCCACCTCCTCCTGCATTCCATAAAAATTCCAGATCCAAGCTTGATAACATTCCTTCAAACTTTGACCCTTTCAAATTTACCCCTCAATATCACCTCACCTATACTGACTTCAACCAATTTTCAGCCACTCTCATCAGACAACTCAAATCTTCCCTTCTCAAAAAGCTTGACAACATTTCTGAATTCATAATTCAAAGAGGTGGAAATCCCATTTCTCCATCTCCTGAACAGTCAACCCCAACAGCTTTCCCTCCTCCTCCTCCCAGCAGCCATCCCTTGCCTCCAAGGCCATCTCAGGCATCCATTTACTCCTATTTCCAAGCCCCTCCTGCAAGTAAGCCTTCTAAGATCACCAAAAAGAGACCTGCCTCCTTATACAAGGAATACCCAATGGGTTTCACCATCTGATGAGACCATGACTCCTCAGCAACTGCAAGCTTGGATTGGTCCAAGGCTTCTCTACAATCAACTAGTTCTCACTAAAGATTAGTTGCTAGCCAGACAAGACCAATATTTCTAGTACAACAACATGATGGGTCTTGACTGGAACAATGAATGGTTCTACAGAAGAAATGAACTAGTGAGAAGAGATGCACTCCTTCAAGAGCTCAAAGCAGTGGAGAGAACCAAAAATGCCTAGCTAGGAGTAAAATCAGTTGGTTTGTCTTTCTTTGTTTTTGAATAGCTGCTCAGAACATTTCTTTTAACTATTTCCTTTAGTAGATTTCAGTTTGTATTAACAGTTTGTTTGCTAAGAAATATTATCAAAAAGAATTTCTCTTCATTGGTTTTCTATTCCCTTAGCACTTATGCTTGCAGGTACATAATCAAAACCTTTATTTATTTACCAAAAAGGGGGAAATTGTTAGTACCTCACTATGTTTAACTCACAATTAATCACATTAAATATGTTTTGATAAATAGATAATCAAACCCAATTTATTATATGATGTATATAAAAGACCTGAGCACAGGCAGCCCTTCACAAAGCCTAATAGCTAAGCTGCCCCCTGCTTCCACTCAAGCCAACAGTCAAGTCATTACATGATCTACCTATCATCTTTACATCCAACAAACTGAAGAACTACCTATTACAGACTCCCTCTACCTTAAATGAACTATCAAGATGATATATACAAACAAGCTTCAACAGCTAAGGCCCTACAAGCCCAACAGCTAAGCTCCCCTGTTTCAACAGCTAAGACTGATCTTCTTCAACAGGTATCTCCACGTCATTAGATCCTTGAAGAATGATTATTCCAATATTACCAGTCATTGGAATAACTCATATTGAAGCTTGTTCAAGTGTGAATACACCTTCTCTACCCTTGACAACCTGTATACAGAGGAACAAACAATCAGTTAGTCAAAGTCAAAGGGAACCATTACTTCTCTGTACCTTTGTTCCCCAAATGGCTACTATTGTACCCTTGTCCCCCAACGGCTCTATCCCCTCCCTTATATAAAGGAGTATACTGGCATGTTGTCAAGTGATCCTTTTAAGACCCTCTACACCATTCTTACACCCTTACAATCCTTGTAGTTTTACTGCATTCTCACTCTGCAGTCTTAAAAATTTGCATAGACCCATGCAAATATTGTGCCATTTTGCACCCAGTTACAACCCTCTCCCAGCCAGCTTAAAGCCAAGCTATTTTGTAAACACACTTGTGATTATTTTTCTTTTTCTTTTTCTCGCTTTGAAAGAAGCAACCTTAATTGAAGTGTCAATTAAGTAGAGGGGGTTCAAAGGAAGTTGCCTTATCAATTCTTGTAACTCTTATTGAAGAGAATATTATAGTGAATTTATCTCACTGTTCCAACAGTGGGGGTGGATGTAAGAGAAGGGTTTTGCCTCTGAACCACTTTAAAATACTGTGTACACTTTTGTCTCTACACTCACACACACATACACCTTATCCTTTTATTTATTCTTTCATTTATATTCCGCTGCACATTTCTTTCATTCATTATTCCTCTGCACATTTCTTTCATTCATTATTCCTCAACAGCTAACCTCAAACAGTTAGCTGTCCAAGTTTTAATTAATCTGTTCATTTAGTTAAACATGGCCTTTCAGAAATGACCAAAAGTTCAAGAGAAATTACGAGTTAAAATGGCACATGCCAGTTTTCCATTCAAATTAATTTGATTTTGTTTCTTCAGTCCCAGAATGAAATGGCCTAAAGTGAGAAAATTTAATCTATAGAATCCCAAGTGATACAACATGTAAACTTTAGGGTAGCAAAGTGAGAGTAAACATGAGAAATTTTTAATTACTGATGCATAAAAATTATCAACCAGATTAAAATAGGGACACATCTTTTTATTTCATTTGCAGAAAATTTATGCTTGTGCACATCAAATTATAGCCAACTTAAAACGCTGCCCATATGCTTGAAACATCCTCACTCTCTCCGCTAGGCTTGCTGACAGTCTGAATCTGGGAAGTAGTGCTTGACTCGCCCTGAGACCGTTTAACAAGAATGGCTAAATGTCAAAACTTTTATTCCATGAATCAAATGAAAATAAATTAGTTTCACGCATATGAGACACACTATTCGGGACAGATGGAGTACATGTTTGTACAAAAGTATACATGAAGTAGTAAAGTTAATTACCTGTGCAAGAGAGGATCTGCTCGGTTCTGCTTGGACTGTGGGAAAATGAAGAGGGGTGGGATCCTGTGTCAAAGTATCGAAACTCACTGTTTACATCGACGTCAAATTTACAAGAATTAAAGAAACCTATGTTAAAATTCTAATCGTTAATAATACAAGTAATTATTACTAACCACAAGCATCGTCTGTGGTTCTCTAGGGATGATCTTAGTTTCCTCTCCAGCTTGCTTCCCAGTTTTTTCTGGTACATTTGGCTCCTCCATTTTTGTGTGCAGAGAGAGAGAGAGAGAGAGAGAGAGAGAGAGAGTTAGAGAGAGAGAGAGAGATGGTTGAGGGTTAGCTGTGGATATAATTTATGGAAAAAATGAGTGCATGATCAACGCGGGGGGGGGGGGGGGGGGGGGGGGGGGGAGCGGGGATAACGTGTCATCGTGGAGGAACAAGTAACGCATTGCGAATTTGGACATATTAAAATCATGATTCAAGTAGTCCATGGTTTCATGCCAAAGCACCTACCCCTTCTTTGTCTCTTTCTTTCAATCTATGAAAAAAAATGCATTATATGCAATGAATTAGGTTTCCATATAGCATTTAAATCTCTAGTTCACATTAGGACCTGTGTATTTTAGATTGTTTCAATTTTCTTCAAAATGAAAACCTGTGTGTATGTGAAAGTTTAAGAGTGTGAGTGTTTAAAGAGATGTTTTTAAAAATAACTGACTACCTAAAATAATACTCACCAAGCCAACCTCATTTGTTTCTTCTTCCTTCAGTCAAAACCTCTCTCTCTCTCCCTCTCTCGCTCTCTCTCTCTCTCACACACACAATGACCAGTTATGTTGTTGGATGGTCACACACCCAATTAAACATACAAGGTACGTATTATCATTGAATAGTTAACTATTTAAAATAAATTTAAATGGTTACACATAATATATGTTGAAAAATAAATTATGCAATGAGCAGATTAAATATTTAATTAAAGGGCAATCATGTATTCAAAAAAATTGTTGTAGTAAACCAACAATAAAATGGTACAAGCAAGTAAACATCGTTGGATAATAACAAAATTAAGAAAATAGTAAAACACTTATCGATTAGATTGAGTCGCATGAACAAGACTTTCCAAAGAAAACTATTACCCCCTACTCATTCGATTTGGGGTACCAGACAAATTCTCCCCGGACAATGATCTCAAGAAATGTACAAAAGCTACCCTAATTACGAAAATAACCACAAATTAAAAACTAGAAAGGAGAAAGAAAATAATGACAAATATGAAAAACCTATCGGCAGCATGCGGTCGTGTTCAGCATCTTGCACGATTGTGAGACTGAATAAATTCACCTCCAGATTTCCTCACTTGTCCCGCTTTACCAACTCGTGCTTTATCATACTGCATCATTCTCCCCCTTAGAAAATTTTGTCCTCGAACTCTAGCTGTTGCTTTTGGAAAGATATCTACGGAAATTTATCCTTAAATCGTTGACGAACTTTATACTTAATATTACTCGTCATTATATCCATCCAATCAGTCCAATAACATTGAATAAAGTTTTCAATGAGCAAATTCATAAGGTTCAAAGTTGACGAAAAGGTTGACTCATGAACATCAAATTGATCTTCATAAGGAGGGCTACTTTTTCTCGCTTCAAACTTCCTATCAACTCATCTTTTAAAAAAGATTCGATATCGAACATTGTTATGTCAATAGTATGAGATGTCATCAATTTACATCTTTCAAAACCACGTTCAACAGTATTTTTCTTAGCTTCAAATTTCGGATTTGTGATCTCCATACCAATATGCCTAGAAGGATCACTAGTACAGATTGAGGCTTAGGAAACGCAGCTTAGATATTTCTTTTTCAAAGCTCTATCTAAGTAGTTCACTTACATAGCGTATCAACTATAATTAAGCCTTAAAGATTAAAAAAAAATAAAAAATTAGGAATCAAAATAGCTAACATAGTGTTTATAAATTAAATGCTATCTTGGTAACATTTAAGATAGCGTAAGAGAAAAGCGCTATCTTACCTAGTGCTTCCTAAGCTATTAATATTTTTTCAGAGTCTCACTAGGATAGCGTATAAAAAAAGCACTATCTTACCTAGTGCTTCCTAAGTTTTTTTTTTTTTTTTTAAGTCTCACCAAAATTACCTAGAGCGTCGAAGGGCTTGATAAAATTGAACCCCAAAAACAAATTAAAAGGGGGGGGGGCTTCAATTCCACGCTCAACCTAAAACTATCGCTAGCGGAGAGCTCCACAAAACCGATCGATCGATGACAGAGGAGGAAACAACTTTTCCCAGCCATCGCCTCCGCCACCACCACCACCACTAGACAACAACGACAGAGACGGTTTCCATCCAGTTTCCCCCTTTCCAAATTCAGTCAGAAAACCCTTCAACCCCTCACCAAACGGCGTGAACTATGGCGGTGATTTTTCCCCCTCTTTCTCAACGGCTTCCGTCAACCACCCTCTCCTCACCGCGCCGCCCTACACGATCTGCGCAATTTTCGAGGTCTTTCTGCAATTTCCCTTATCGTCTTCTTCCATTGGGGCGGGTCCAACTTATCAAAGTAATTCTCTAATTTCTTGTTTATTTTTCCCTTACCAAACCCTAAACAAAACCCTTTTTTTTTGTTAATTTATTTATCCTTATAAATACAGCTTTCGTTTGGACATATACTACCTATGTCCCAAAATGAATTAAAAACAAAAAAAACAAATCAAACTTGAGCAAATTATATTTTTTCTAGGACATTCGTTTTGGGACGGAGGGAGTATGATTTATAACACCGCTTTTGTCATTATGTTGAATGCCAGATTGAAAATGAGTATGTTAACGATGGCATCGAGTCCCGATATGGGGCTGCTGGCAAAGCTTATATTAAATGGGCAGAAAGTATGCCTACAGAACAAAATGAAGGACTCGTCAGAATTATGCATGGACACACACTTATATTTACAGCTCAGTAGGATAAAGTTGGAAGATGAAGATTATAACTCTTGTGGATGATTGTAAGATTAACTATGTTATTGATGATTGAGAACAAAGATCTTTAACTCTTCTTACATTTTAAATCTTGTGGATGATTCTCAGAATTTTTGTTGGTGTATGTAATGAAAAGTTGATTGTTATAGTTCAATGAATGTTTGTTAGTTCATATTAATTTTTGTTTATTTGGATTTTTTGCTATAATTTTTGTTTATTTGGATTTTTGGCTATAATTTATATAATTTGAAAAAGGTGCAACATTGAAAAAAATAAAAAAATATTCATTTGGATAGCGTTTTTTATGCGCTATATTAGCACGCTTTTTGTAAAAAAAAAAAGACCATTTGGATAGCATAAAAATAGACACTTAGATAGCGCTTTTTATGCGCTATCGAAGTTCCTGCATTAAGATAGCGTAAAATAAGCGCTATCTTAACTAGCATAGTGGTGGCTTGCATAGCGCTTTTTTGTGCTATCTAAGGGCAAAAAAACGCTATGTAAGCCTGAAGTTGTACTAGTGGATCTGCCATGTCCCTGTAACTGAGTTCTTGATCCCAATCGAAGGGATTGATAGCCTCTTCATTCTCTTCATCAGACGATACATCTGAATCAAAGCCTACGTCGATGGGAGCCTCCAAACGTACAAGACGACATTGGATTACTTGAATCTCTAAACGCGCAAGGCGACATTGAATTACTTGAATCTCCAAACGCACAAGGCAACGTTTGATTACTTGAATATGCATTTGCAAATTGTCGTTCTCGATGGGGTTCGTCTGCTTGGGCGTCTGCTCCGCAGCCCCTACCACGACCACCACGAACACCATGACCACGTCCACGTTCGGCCATTGATAATCAACAAGGAAACTGATACGAAATGATAAAGAATGAGGTTATGAGGATTAACCAAACGGAAAGAAGCAAGTTTTCAGGGATAAAACCCTAATACGTTTTCGGGGATAAAACCCTAATGATTGCACAATTGCATATAGTTTCATTGATCAAAAAGTCTGTCGCATACAAAAAACATAACAAACTATTATACTACTAAAAGAACATTCAAGAAACCCTAACATTCATTTACCCTGATTACGAAAATAACCCTAAGTTAAAAGCTTGAAACAAGAAAGAAAATAACAAAAAATCTTAAAAACCTATCGGCGGCACGGTCGTGTTGTGCATCTTGCACGGTCGTTCGACTGAACAAAATTTGCTCCCAGATTTCCTCGCTTGTCCCGCTTTACCAACTCGTGCTTTATCATACTGCATCATTAGGAGGTAAGGGGATCAGTGTAACTTAGCCTACATCCACTGAGATTTGGGTTATTTGATCTCACCTAAAACCTATGATTTGGTATTATCACCTCTTGGTCTTCTTTCGGGTTCCACCTCTCTTTTAAACCTATCAACCCTCCTCACACGTTTAACACACATAATTTATCACAAGTTTACATCATATTATAAGCACCAAAATACAATCTCAATCTCTGTATCAATTCTCTTCTCAAGAACACTTGAGATCTAACGTAGTTTTCTCCACCTCTACTCAAAGTGAGGTACAAACCTCTTATTTTTACTACATAGTTTCTTTGTTTTATTACTTCCATAAGTAACTTTTAGCATGAAATGACCGTAACAAAGCATAGGATCGGAAACATTTCATCATTAGAATTTATTGGCATCTCTTACCAGAAATTCCAATAATGCTAACATTAACCTAAATTACATTATTGCGTAATACCAAAGCAAGACCGATGATTAGATTGGGAGGGGTGGGTGCTTTAATCCTCCCTACAGTCACTTACCCTTAAACCGATGATATCATTAAAATTGCGTTTCTTATTATTTTTGTTAAATACATAAGCTGCGACTCAGTCAAATCAAGAGAAAAGGTAAGCAAAACAGAATACTCGATTTCACAATAATTCTTATAGTGGCGACTCTACTGAAAACTCTGAACGTTCAAGAGATTCTCATACGGATACAACCAACAACTGTGGTTCATTTATCATTAGTAATAAAATCCACTCATTTATTAGTTGCCATAACTAGACATGGAACAAGACCCAGTTGCACAAATATTTAGCGGCTAATTAAGCAACAACAAATTATGATTTTCATAATTTGTTTCCCATCATATTTGTGCAACTGGGTCTTAATTAGAAAGAGTTGGGTCAATGATATCATTCAAGTATCATGGAGCAAATTCTCTTATTAAGAACACTTGAGATCTGTCGTTGTTGTTTTTTTTTTTTGCTCGGTAACAAAAGAAAATTTATTGAGAACAAATGAGCCAGATGAGGCATACAAATTGATAGTACAAAAAAAATACACCCAAACCAAAAACATGTGAATGATGGGGGATGCTGAATATAAGAAATAGCAAAATCATGAAACAAAACCAGCCATGAATCATATATATCCAGCCAAGGATCCACCAATGTACTTGATATATGGCTTCATATGCTTTCATTTGGTTCATGAATTGCTATACACACACACACACACGCACGCACACTGTTTTGGTTAAATTTTGTAATTCAACTTCAAGGAACGGAAATTGGGTACAATGGAATAGAATTGTAAAGTAATTCAAGATGGAGTGACACGATATTTAACGAGGAAATCCCTTGAACAACTTGTTCGCCGGCATAAAACCTCAAAGATGGAGTTTTATTAATATAGGTGATGAACAAGGAGAAGAACAAGAGTAATTGCTGTAAAAATGGTAATGAATGTGCGCGTGTGTGCATTACAGATGAGGTGAAACTATTTATAATAAGAGAATGATCATAAACTAGCTAGCAATGCCATGAATCTCGGAATGTTTGTTAGGCCATATCTTCTTTGCCGTTGATAAGAGTCATTGCTTGACTTAGTCTTTGAGTCTAATTTGGTCACGTGTAATTGAAATCATATCCCACTTCTTTCATTGTGTTCCTGAAAAATAGGATAAGAAGCATCATTCAAATAAAACGTGTTAATTCATAAGTATACCTGTAAGTCGTATAATGACAACTTGAAGGTTCAGGATGCAGGATGATTAGGCAAGTTAAAGTCTCCAAGATGTTGAAACAGTGCAGATTTTTAACCCCAAACAATTGCCCCCAATTTTTGAATTAAAAGGAGAATTTTTAAAGTCAAAAATTGATTTTGGCAGCTTATACGTGGACGGTGAGGGGCGAATTTGTAGGAGTCTAGGGTCTAGGCACTTGAGTTGGACTAGGAATCTGGAACCGTCTAAATCTCTCCATTTAAGACGTGTAACTCACCTGTCTTCTTCATTTACGCAGCATAAGGATTTTCCCCCAATTTCTTCCTGGTGAGTTCTTCTTTTCTTTTTCTTTCTTGATTTCTAGGGTTCAAATGGTTAAGACTAAGAAAAACGCTGAGATTCCTGAAGGTTTTAGATGTTTAGGTTTAATCAATCATCCTGACAAGGAAAGATGTCAGTTTTCTTCGTCTGACGTCAAAACCCTAAAGAAAGCTTTTCCCGCCAATGGTGAATTCTTGGAGCCAAATCCTTCGTTTTCATATGATTTCGTTTCCAATGAGTGGGTATGTTTATTTGAATACCCTTTTACCCTAGGTCTGAAGTTCCCTTTTCCCCTGTCATTACTCGTTTCTTTGAATCCCTAAATTGGCTTACACCTAACTTATACCTGTTGGTTGGAGAGCTCTAATTGCTTTGGGTAGGCTTAGTGAAGAGACTGGGTTGCAGGTTGATCTTGAGGAATTTGCTTTTTGTTATGTCTTGAGAGCTCATGGGAATTCTAGGTATGGATTTAGGGTTAAGAACAAGGCGTACAGCTTGGTAATAGAGTCTATTGACAAAGATAGGGGTTGGAAAAATAGGTTTTTCTATGTTAAAAAAAGTAGTTTGGAGGGAGTTGAGGGATTGATTTCCGAGTGGAATAGTCAAGGTAGTTGTGCTTTTGTTTCATTTCTGGGCTTTTGGCTTTCAAAGAATTCTAACGTGTTTACCTTTCATCTTGTAGTTTCCAAGTTGGAGGAACTGTTTCCCATAAAAGCGGATACATTGGCCATTGTGGAGAAGATTTGTGCTTTACCACCAGTTAGGCGAAAGTTTGTTCAGCCTGTAGCAAGCTCAGGTGGTGAAGAAGAAAATCCAGAAGATACCCAAGAGGTTTCAAAGTGCGCACACAAGATGTCATCAGGTAATTTTCTGTTTAGCTTGTATTTTGAACTTAGCTTTGTGGCTCTGGGATGCTCATTTCTTTCAATTTCTGCAGTCTCTCGATCTCAGTCTGGTTTTGGAGCTAAGTACTTGATGGTGATGGTTCGGGGTAAGGTGAAGGTTGAGGGTAGTAAACCTCCAGTCCCCGAGATGGAAGTAGGTGAAGACAAGTCAAGCAAGAAGAGGAAGGCCAAAGAAATTGTGGATGTTGAGACTGCTATACCAGTTGAGAGGATGCATGAGAAGAAGGTAAACTTTGACTTTATCTAACTTGAATTTGAGTTTTGCTTTGCTTCGATTCTAATATGGTTTTGTCTACAGGTTGTTAAGGCGGTTGGGCTCTTGGTTAGTGAGGTTCAAGTGTGGAAAGAGAAGGCGGAGGCCTCTTTTAAAAAGATGTATGAAGCTGAGGAGAGGGCTAAGGCTGCTGAGAAAGAGTTGGATGAAAAGGACAGAGAGGTTAGAGACATGACTCTTAGGCTAGTGAAGGTGAATCAAGATCATGCCAACGAGATGGAGTTCCTGCAAGGCCAGTGTATGAATGATGCTGCCAAGTCCTTGTTTCAGATGAGGATACAGATGATCAAAGAATACCAGGCTGGTAAGCATTCTGAATGGAACCTGGATGAAGAGTATAAAGCCCTGAAGAAAATCACCGGTAAAGCTGTTGATGGTGAAGAGGTCACTTCCAAGGTGCCAACTGGTGACAAGGAAGAACAAGTTGGAGAAAACCAAGAAAAGAAGGTTGATGGAGCCACCTGAAAGGTAAGTTTCTGTGTCTTGTTTGTCCTGCAGGGAATGATGTAAAAAACAATTTCTTTTTATGTTTTTATTATCAACGAGGGGGATGTCCTCAGAAACAATTAGGTAACTTTAGGATGTAATGGTTTTTGGACAAGTTTCGTGTTGTACTTTGGTTTTCCCATGTCTTGTGATAGCATGGGTTGGACCTTTTGGATGTTTTTGCTTAGAATAGTTCGTATGTTTGAATTATCCTTTATTATTTTGGTTGTAAAAACTGTTGGATTTTTCAAAGGTAACCTTGTGATGTTACGCCTAGAAAAAGGTTATGTAAATGGAGTAGAAGTAGATTAGAAATGCAACTAGTAAAAGTTGTATAAGTATGTTTTTTAAAGGTAGCAGTTAGAGAAATGCAGCAAGATTATGCTACCAGTATGAATGGAAAGATGTTTCGATCTTTAAACCTTTATCTTTGGTAACATGTTAATGCTACAACCAGTTGTAAATAGCTTGACTTCACAAATTGAATAAGTGCAAGATGGTAATCAATATGTATTAAATACACTGGCCAACTTACAACTTGAACTAATGTGAAATACGTGCACACGGGCGAAGGTGTATGAACCTTAAACTTAAGAAATATGTATAATATTTAAACCTTTGAAAGGTGAAAACCTTTAAAACCTGAGAATTAACTTTGAAAAAGATGCACAAAATTTAACATCAACATGCTTACTTGTGCATTAAACCGGTTGAACTTTCATTCAGTAGTTCGTCAGCAAGTTAAATCCTATCCTCTTGAGCAACTAGATTGGTAACTCAGCAAATCATTTGAACATGTTAAATCCTATCCTCTTGAGCAACTAGATTGTAAATTTTCAGTTATCAAGACCCTAAGGCTTGATTCTTCTTTCTTTCTCTGAATAAACAAAGTACAAGCTAATTTTTTTAAGACCTTCAAGGTCAAGGGAATTAAAGTCACTTACCTCTCTTAGTTCTTCTGCGACTGCAAGAGCTTCAAGTTCCTCTTCATTTTCTGATTCATCTTTATCATTTGCCATAAGACATATCATGGCTTCTATTTTATTATATGAGTCTGAGGAGTCACTTTCATCATCACTGAATTTTGATAGGTCTGCTATCATGACATGTTCCTTCTTTTCATCTTGTTTGGCTTTGGCACAGTTGAAGCAATTACACCTTGAACTGTGTATGATATCTTTAGAATATGATAGCCTTTTCTGGGTTGAAAAGTTTCTTGATTTCTTTGGTTCAGGGCACTCTTGGGAGTAGTGACCTAACTTTTCACAGTTATAGCATGTGACATCTTTCTTCTCAGTTTGGACTTGGTTAGAAGTGGATGCTGTGTTTCTTTTGTCAAATATTCTTTTTTGATGTTTCATAGCATTTTTAACAGCTATGGTAATCAGGCTAGGAATGTTATCTTGAGTCAAACGTTTGACTCAAGATTTAGGAGCTTCTTGTGCAGCAAGAGCCATGGTGTGAGCATTGGCTAAGGATGATGCAATGGTGGGTAGTTTGACAGTTCCTTCAAGTTCATATGCTTCCAATTTTCCAAAGTATTGTTCAACAGTCATAGTTGGCCATTCAATAGCTTTTCTTATGGGTAAGGCTACTTTTTCATATTCTTGAGGGAGCCTTGAGAATATTTTCAGACATAGGTCTTGTTGATCTAGTTTCTTGCCATGATCTGACACTAGTCTAAGTAGATCTTCAAATCTGTCTTTGGCAGTACTAACTCTTTCACCAGCAGCAAACTTAAAAATGTCAAGTTGTCTTAATAGGTTATATAGATTTTGTGCTCTAACACTTGTGTGCTTAGTGAACTTGGTTTTGATTAAATCCCAGGCTTCTTTAGTAGTTTCAACTTTCCCAATTTCTTGGGCCAAAGAGTCATTAATACATTTTTGTAAAATGTTTTTGACTTTTTGATTAGCTGTTACTAAGTGTCTTTCAGTTTCAGTCCAAAGGTCTGGGGTTTTGTATTTGTCCTCTCCTCCATTTGTGTCAGGTTGAGTGGGAATTTTGACTTCTTCATGAAGTACAAACCAGTTCCAAACACTGTTTGAATCAAGTTAAGTCTTGATCTTGGAAGAGAATATTTCAAATGATCCACAGTCATCAACATGTGGAATGTCTTTCTCATTGTTTCTTCTGGGTTGAGGCATGATGTTAGTGTTTCTGGATCCTTCACAAGATGTTAAGCTTGAAGACACTTAAGTCCTTTAGAAACCAGCTCTGGTACCAATTGAAAGAACCTGTTCTACTTATGCACTTTAAACAGGTAGATATTAGTTCACAAGAGGTCGACTATCTTGGCAGAGTAGGTCGAATATCTTGAGGTGTAGTGTGTGTATGTTGAGTTATGCAGCGGAATAATAATGAAATAAATAGAAGAAATAAATGAGTAAATGATAAGTGATATGTGTGTGAATAAGTGTGAGTAAATGAGACACAAACACAACGATGTAACGTGGTTCAGAGTATTGCAACTCTCCTACATCCACGCTTCACTGTCCTCAACAGTGAAGAAGCAATCCACTGTAATACTTCGTCAAGAAATTACAATCAATTGCAAGAAAATTCCCTCAGAATTTTCCAGCCTAATTAGCCTTACTAATTAAGCTTTGTACTTGTTGCAAAGTACAGAAAAAGAAAAAGAAAAGGTTTCATAAATGTGAGGGTTTGGTGATCTCTAAGATGGCTCTTATGTAGCTATGTGAGATCTATGTTTTCTTATCTATTTTAGCATAGATTTATAAATATCAAGTGTGCTTCTACAATTGAGTTTGCTTAGAAGCTTTAATCAAGTTGTATGAAATATTGCCAAGACAGAGGTATTTGTTCTTCAGTGGTGTAGAGCTCTTTTTATAGGTCTTCATATTATATCCGTTTGAGTTCCAACGGTCTTCAACATCTTGGAAATGCATATGTCAGTCATTAATCTTTGACTGGCATAAAGTTTATGAACAGTGTTAAGTCAGGCTTGACTTTGACTAGAAGCTTAGTTGGAAAGTGTGATGAGGTCTGCTATCTTGAAGGCTAGCTATCTCGTCATGCGAAGATAGTGGACCTGTGGAGACTTGATGATTTCCAGTTTACTTCTTTGATAATTCTTTTCAAGTTCTTTAATTATTTGTCAAAACACTTAGTTAAGAAACTAGGGTTCTAACATATAGCAACCGAACCCAAAACATTAAAAAGGGTACTTCAATAATACATACACCGTCGTTACACTAGTAGAAGTTAAATTCTTGTAAATTTTTGTCTATTAACAATAAAATGATGACAGTTTTAGCAGCAATATCAAACCCCAAATTAAACCGGAGGTCATGACCTCGATTTTATAGTTATAATCGGACGTATTGCAAAACAGTTTTGGCACCATATGTCATGTGAAATGACCAAAAGTTCAAGAGAAATTACGAGTTAAAATGGCACATGCCAGTTTTCCATTCAAATTAATTTGATTTTGTTTCTTCAGTCCCAGAATGAAATGGCCTAAAGTGAGAAAAATTAATCTATAGAATCCCAAGTGATACAACATGTAAACTTTAGGGTAGCAAAGAGAGAGTAAACATGAGAAGTTTTTAATTACTGATGCATAAAAATTATCAACCAGATTAAAATAGGGACACATCTTTTTATTTCATTTGCAGAAAATTTATGCTTGTGCACATCCTATTATAGCCAACTTAAAACGCTGCCCATATGCTTGAAACATCCTCACTCTCTCCGCTAGGCTTGCTGACAGTCTGAATCTGGGAAGTAGTGCTTGACTCGCCCTGAGACCGTTTAACAACAATGGCTAAATGTCAAAACTTTTATTCCATGAATCAAATGAAAATAAATTAGTTTCACGCATATGAGACACACTATTCGGGACAGATGGAGTACATGTTTGTACAAAAGTATACATGAAGTAGTAAAGTTAATTACCCGTGCCAGAGAGGATCTGCTCGGTTCTGCTTGGACTGTGGGAAAATGAAGAGGGGTGGGATCCTGTGTCAAAGTATCGAAACTCACTGTTTACATCGACATCAAATTTACAAGAATTAAAGAAACCTATATTAAAATTCTAATCGTTAATAATACAAGTAATTATTACTAACCACAAGCATCGTCTGTGGTTCTCTAGGGATGATCTTAGTTTCCTCTCCAGCTTGCTTCCCAGTTTTTTCTGGTACATTTGGCTCCTCCATTTTTGTGTGCAGAGAGAGAGAGAGAGAGAGAGTTAGAGAGAGAGAGATGGTTGAGGGTTAGCTGTGGATATAATTTATGGAAAAAATGAGTGCATGATCAACGCGGGGGGGGGGGGGGGGAAGGGGAGCGGGGATAACGTGTCATCGTGGAGGAACAAGTAACGCATGGCGAATTTGGACATATTAGAATCATGATTCAAGTAGTCCATGGTTTCATGCCAAAGCACCTACCCCCTTCTTTGTCTCTTTCTTTCAATCTATGAAAAAAATGCATTATATGCAATGAATTAGGTTTCCATATAGCATTAAATCTCTAGTTCACATTAGGACCTGTGCATTTTAGATTGTTTCAGTTTTCTTCAAAATGAAAACCTGTGTGTATGTGAAAGTTTAAGAGTGTGAGTGTTTAAAGAGATGTTTTTAAAAGTAACTGACTACCTAAAATAATACTCACCAAGCCAACCTCATTTGTTTCTTCTTCCTTCAGTCAAAACCTCTCTCTCTCTCTCTCTCCCTCTCTCGCTCTCTCTCTCTCTCTCTCACACACACAATGAGCAGTTATGTTGTTGGATGGTCACACACCCAATTAAACATACAAGGTACGTATTATCATTGAATAGTTAACTATTTAAAATAAATTTAGATGGTTACACATAATATATGTTGAAAAATAAATTATTCAATGAGCAGATTAAATATTTAATTAAAGGGCAATCATGTATTCAAAAAAATTGTTGTAGTAAACCAACAATAAAATGTTACAAGCAAGTAAACATCGTTGGATAATAACAAAATTAAGAAAATAGTAAACACGTATCTATTAGATTGAGTCGCATGAACAAGACTTTCCAAAGAAAAACTATTACCCCCTACTCATTCGATTTGGGGTACCAGACAAATTCTCCCTGGATAATGATCTCAAGAAATGTACAAAAGCTACCCTAATTACGAAAATAACCCCAAATTAAAAACTAGAAACGAGAAAGAAAATAACGACAAATTTGAAAAACCTATCGGCAGCATGCGGTCGTGTTCAGCATCTTGCACGATTGTGAGACTGAATAAATTCACCTCCAGATTTCCTCACTTGTCCCGCTTTACCAACTCGTGCTTTATCATACTGCATCATTCTCCCCCCTTAGAAAATTTTGTCCTCGAACTCTAGCTGTTGCTTTTGGAAAGATATCTACGGAAATTTATCCTTAAATCGTTGACGAACTTTATACTTCATATTACTCGTCATTATATCCATCCAATCAGTCCAATAACATTGAATAAAGTTTTCAATGAGCAAATTCATAATGTTCAAAGTTGACGAACTTTATACTTCATATTTCTCGTCATTATATATATATATATATAGATATATCTGTGTGTGTGTGTGTGTGTGTGTGTGTGTGTATAAATATAATCTGTAGACATGCAAACCCTTAATGTAGCAAGTTCTCTCTTTGAGAGTGTTAGTGGTTCTTCAACAATTTGCTTTTCCTTAGCTTTAGACATATCTGAAGAATTCTCCATTTTGTAGCACTGAATCTATCTATGGCCAATGTATGTGTGTGTGTGTGTGTGTGTGTGTGTGAAAGTGAGAGAGGAAGGTGAAAGTTTAATAGTGAGAGGGATGAGAGAAAAGTCCTAAAAACTAACGCTTGGATCCGCCAACTACCCTAGTTATTTTGTCTTGTCTTTTACCCCTTCAATCAAAATCTTCTCGCCCTCTCTCTTTATCTCTCACACACACCTAACACCTCCAGTTAAGCTGCTAGTAAACATTTACAACATACTCCCTCCATCCCATAACAAAGTTCTCATTGTTTTTTATACAAAAATTAAGGAAAGATGTTAGAAAACTAAATGTTGTGAGTGGGAATGAGGGAGAAAGTGAGGTAGAGAACAGTGAGTGGAAAGGAGAGAAAAAGTGGAGAAAATCTTTCCTTGTTGCGTAAGTGGTACTTTTTAATGGGACACTAATGGTAAAATGGGTACTTTGTTATGAGACGGAGGAAGTAATAATGACGGGGAGGTTGGTATTGTGAAACCAAAAACTTAAAACACTTAAAACACAATGTAATAATCTCTCTGAAATACATAATTCCACAAAAATTTTGTCTCAAAATAAGTACTTTTTTGTTTTGGAGAATTTAGTAAACCATTCATCATCAAACAACAATATCTAAATCAAACTTACACTGATAATTCAAACTTATAAAAACCAAAATAAGAGGAAGTGAGGGGAGTATGAGCGAGAGCACAGAATGAAGAGAGTGCTTAATAAACCTCACTTAAGGTAGTAATAAAAATAAAATAATCTAATAAAGGTTTGAATAATCAAATGAGACTATAGTTATGAGACGTGAGACAACTATCAATTAAAGCGGATGGTAGGTGACTTTAGTGATGATACTATGGTCATTTTTTCTCTTTATCAAATATCAAACCACTACCCAAGTGCATTTATTTTGGTGGTAACCGACTAACTTGGAATATAAGATGTTTCTCCTTTAGACGATATACGCCTTGACTCCTCTCTTGTTAAAAAGAAAAATTATACCAAAAAAAACACCAACTACAACTTGAAGTATTTAAAAAACAACATCAGTCATTCCATTATTTAGAGTCACGCGACAATGCATATACTTGAATTTAAGGGTGGAATATTGTACTCGTCTATACCAACCAACCCGTGTACCAACCGTACCAATTATAATTGCTATATAGAAGTTGGTATACTAAAATTTTTGGTAGGTAGTACCGTACCACTTTATCTAATTGGTTGGTACACGGTATACAATATTGACTTTGATTCTTATACCATGTACCGACTTTATGTGTGTGTGTATATATACACACACATATATTCAATACTCTCTCTAATTGTCTAGGTACTTGAAATATACAAAAGGTAATTTGGTCTATTTGATATGTCTTGATTGGTTATTTTAATATGTGTGAGAAATTCTAATAATACAAGTCTTTTGGGACGGATGGAGTATTAAATATTAGTTTTCTTTTTCTAACCATAAGTTACTTGATCACAATCTAGAAAATAATCCAAGCTGCCTTATTTTGATCTTTTGATTTTTAGACTCGTAGTGTCTATTAGTATATTTTGTATAGTCATTGTATTGTTTAGTTTTTCAAGACTTCAATTGTTTTATTTTTCTTTAGTTTCAAGACTATATAATTTGTATTTGAGATTTATTATGTTATAATGTGTTGTTTTTTACACTAGACAAGAAAGTGTAACACAAAAGAAAAAAAAATGTGTTTATTTTTTGTCTCCATTTACATTTGGTATATATCGTGTACCAATCGTACCAACCGAAGACCTACCGTACCAATAAACTTGGTATACCGACTTTTGTGGTTTGTACTGATACATATTTTTATGTACCAAATCATACTTGGTTGGTACATGATACATGTAAAATGCAATCGGTATACCAACCAATTCACCCCTACTTGAAATTAGATGCCACTTAAGAAATAGTTATATGCATATCATAGATATAAGTGAATTCAAATCATATTTAAAGAATATCTATAACCAATTGATGTTTGGCAAGTAGTTTTAAGACTTTAGTCTGTGTATTCTGAAAGACCATGTTTTCTTTAAACACTCTTATGGCCAATTAAAATGAGTAGAGAATATGTGTAGCGAAATTGATAAATTCTAAGGTCTTATAGTTGTTGTCTAACGAACATATTTCTATTCTTCGTGTTAATATGAATTCGCCTACGTCCACCCCACTGTCCTTGATAAGTGAGATCAATTCACTATAATTTTTCCTACAAATTAGAGAGATTGATTAGGAAAGTTCCTCGAACTCCCTCTTCTTAATTGACACTTCAGTTAAGGCCGCTTGTTACAAAACATTTCTCAATTTACACAGTTCTCCCCTTTGAGTGACAATGGAGTTGTCAGATGGATCAACTCTTCGGCTTGTGTTTTTTCCCCTTAATGTTTGCAAAGTTTGGTTCGGTTGAAAATTTGAAAAGGAAGGTGAAAATGGGTGAAGGGTTAATTGTCAAAGGTTTTGGGTTAGGTTCTTAGGGTGTAATCTTAATGTGTGCAATTTGTGTTGCTTGAACACACTAAGGTGGAAGGTTACTGACAGGGGGGATAATACGGTATGGGATGTATACTGGTAGATGGAGAAGGTAATACCAATTTATAGGGAAGGATAGTGAAGTAGCCGTTGGTTGTCAAGAATGTTAGTTGTATTCATGAGTAGTCTTTGGTCTTCACAATTCAACACATTTGATGAGGAATTGGAATTGGAATAAGACCACTTTTATCTCAAAAGCAATCTCATATGATCCCTTTTCAACGTAGCATGCAAGTGGCTTTCTCTGAACTTGCAAAGTTCTTCTGGCGAAGTTCTTACTGTAGGGCCAAACGACTAATATATACCATGTACTTTTACGATTTGCATCAACTAATGTAATGTACTTGTGAGTGTCTAATAAAGACAACGTACTTTAGGGTTACCTTTCAAATATTGCAACAATTTTTTTTTTTACGAATAACAGTGTTAAAATTCTAACGAAATATTGATGTGCCATATGAGATATTAAAATTTTAATGAAATGTTGGAGGTGAAAAATAACTTTCTGTTACACCCTTCTTCCCTCTAAAATCCCTCCATCACCCCTCCCAAACCAATCAACCTCCCATGCCATTACACTACCTTTATCACCATCTTTACAATCACAATTATTCCGTTAACCACTAACACCACGACTACTAGTTGATTTGAGAACTAGATTTTTCACCTAATTAGTTTCAGAGAAAAGTTTGTTCTTCTTTATTAGTTGGGGAAATGACAATTTAGGGTCCAAAGTTTGGGGGGTGTGTGCCAATAGGGGTCTGATGTATCAATTTTGTCAATATAGGGTCCAAAGTTGCAAAAGTTGTGCAGGTTAGGGTTTTTTAACGATTTTGTTAACGGAATCCAGTTAAGTCACAAGTGTTTTGACATGGACTTAACTGGAGTTTGTTTTTATTATTTGCATGAGCATATTATCATTTCAGATGTAGAAAATTAATAAAAAAAAAATTGAAATATTAAATTTTACTTTCTTATATTAAATTAACTAATAATTAAGACGTCATTTACCGAAAATATTTTTTCAAGAAATACAATAAAAATATTTTTTTTCATTAGAACCACTATAAATAAAAAAGTATAATTTTTAAAAAGGAAAAAGTGTAAAAAAACTATATTCCAAAAAAAAAAAAAACCACTTTATTTTTTTTAGAAAGAAGAAAGTGGGGATTTGGACAATTCATTTTTTTTCCTGTGGTGGTGGTTAGTATTGTTTCATTATTAATATTAGTATTCCAATTATTATTTATTTATAAAATTATTTTTTATTTTTATTATTAATTTTCCTTGTTTATAACTTCATTATTTGCGGTTTAAAAAAAAACCACTTTAATTTTTTATTTGCTTATTATTTTATTTATTATTATTTTTGAATTAATTAAAATTATTCGAAAATTTAATAATAAAAGTGAAAGAAAATTTAGGGTCCATTGTATAAGGGGTGTGTGAAATGACAGCCCAGGCGAACATCCAAAACTAACTTCAGTTAAGTTTTTTTGTTACTTAACTGGATTTTCTTTGCAACTTAGTCCAAAAACCATTAATTGACTAACGTTGTTAACTTTAGACCCTAAATTGACAAAATTGATACATCAGACCCCTATTGGCACACACCCCCAAACTTTGGACCCTAAATTGTCATTTCCCCTTATTAGTTTAATTCAAAATTTGACTCTTTTTTTTCACAATAACCCCAATCATATAAAAACCAATGACAACGAAAAAAGCCCACATTCAAAATCACATTCAAAAATCAACACCAATTAAAACCCACATGAATTTTAGGCTGTCAATATGGGGCTTGAATGACGATTGACGCAGACTCTAAGGCATGAATTTAGATTAATTCCTAGATTTTATGAGTTTATTGACATCATATTTGAGAAATCGTTTTTGGTTGTCTAAGGTTGCCGGTGTAGGAGAGTGTGTTGAGGCCAATCGGCTGCATATCTGGGCTGTTAGGGAATTGGGGGGATCTCCTCATCCACTAGCCCATACTAGCAGTCATCAACATGGAGAAACAAACGACACATGATAATATAATATGAAAGAACAAGAAAACCATGAATTTGTTCACCCGGTTGACCATCCATATGGCTATATCCGGAGGCACCAAGCCAGGATATCACTATAATAATATGTTGATTGTTACAATTTACACATACACTCACACAAATCTAGTATAGCTACTCTCCAATAGCAACCCTATCCTACATATTATTAGCACTCCCCCAAGAATACACAAATAACAAGGTCATGGTCGGGTTGTAGGATCGCCCCCCCATGGCTCTCCTAGGCCCTCGGCCCCCTCCTAGACAAATATTTTCTGCTCTCTCTTTTGATATCCTAACTTTCTCCTACACAAAGTAAAGTACAAAATATTATGGTGATAGTCACAATATATTTATAGGGATACAAAGCCTAATCTTGATCAAAACCTAATTACCCGGAGTCCCTGAGACGAAAGGAGTATAATTAGAATAAATAAAAACTTAATATCAATAAGGAAAGTTAATTCCTTAAGGAATTAATATTCCTTTTCTCCATCCCCTGGTCCACGTGAAAAGCAACTTGGACAAACTTCTTTCCAAGGCCAACTTCTAATTCACGCCAGGCTTCAATTGTGGTTCGCCGAGTACTTCTCTGGGTTCGGCTAAATCTTCTCACCACTCTATCCCGGTTTTGACTCTTTGTTCCTCCGCGGTTTGACCCTCTCTTTGGTTTTGACTCCATTCCCAACAATCTCCCACCTGGAGACATAAACCACCATTATGACATACTCCATCAAACTCCTACCAGAGAATGATCCACCAAATATTTTACCATCATGTTAAGCCTCCACGCTCTTTCACCATGACGAGCCTCCACGTCCAAGTAATAAGGCGAGTTGAAACCAAGCGACACTTCAACCTCTCTGTGTTAGATTCTTCTTGCCTCCCCAAATCAACTTCTACCTTGATTTCTCTCCGCAATTCTAACTTCGCCTTCTCCCTCCTAGATCCACTCCCCTTGCAATGATCCCCCAAGAAACTCAGACATACCTTGCTTCTTGTATTGTCTTCTTGTTGTCTTTTATCACTCTCTGTTAGGGCCACTTGACTCCCACCGCGTTGCAACTTTTGAGTCACTCTCCCCCCTAACATACAGTTCATTGATGCCTCTCCGTTTTTACACCAATGTGCCGATCTTCACGCCTCCCACCCAGAACAAATTTGATATTGTCAGTAGAGTACAATATCCTCCTAACCCCTATCCATTGTTTGCTAGAAGTCCTCCTCTTCCCACGTAGTCAAACCGGCTTATACCACTCACCTTTGCATCGTCGGCTGCTTACGTAAGGGCCTGATGCATTCCTCCTCTTTCATATTTTCTCCAACCACACCTTGACTGCCCCCATAAACCTTTGAACACCTCTGAGCCATCTTGATTTCTGCATCTCCAAATTCCACCTCGAATCTCTGCTGATCTCATAAGAAACACACGAACTAATTCAGACTGTCTGACCTTCTGCACGATTGTGACCTATTTGGCACACTCTTGCTTCAATCAAAAATCCATAGCAGCTCTCAGATTAATCATGCACATCTTCCACATGAAGCATATGCACTGCACAAAATCTACATGTGCGCTGCACAAAGCCTGTACTTGTAATGCACGGATTCTGCACGTGCACTGCACGAAAAATATGTTGTCTCTATTTTTCACCATGAATCTCCCGAATCTAAAACCAAAGCTCTTGATACCAGTTTTTGGGGAATTGGGGGCATCTCCTCATCAACTATCCCATACTAGCAGTATCAACATGTAGAAACAAACGACACATGATAATATAATATGAAAGAACAAGAACACCATGAATTTGTTCACCCGGTTCACCATCCCTATGGCTACATCCGGAGGCATCAAGCCTGGATATCACTATAATAATATGTTGATTGTTACAATTTACACATACACTCACACAGATCTAGTATGGCTACTCTCTAATAACAACCATTTCCTACATATTATTATCTCTCCCCCAAGAATACACAAATAACACGGTCATGGACGGGTTGTAGGATCGCCCCCCATGGCTCTCCGAGGCCCCCGGCCGCCTCCTAGACACTATTTTGTGCTCTCTCTTTTGATATCCTAACTTTCTCTTACACAAAGTAAAGTACAATATATTATGGTGATAGTAGTCACAATATATTTATAGGCTATCATGAATGGACCCTAGCGGCTATCATGATTACCCAATAATATAACTTGTCAAGTTCATTTATCCTTATAAAATTTATCACAACCCATTTGTCCATGATTTCATTGAACATAAGTCATGGTCCATAGTCAACTTACAATGTTCAATACTTTTCTCGATTTTGAATACATTGATATTACAAATGACATTGATCATATCATTCATTTGAGCACGGCCATACATTTCATCAATACTATTCATCAAGGGCCCCAATCTTGACATCTTTCACGAAGAGGGACAAATTCCATCTTGACTTATTACTCTTCCCTACATTACTCCGATCATGCTAATCATAAAGTTTTGTACAAAGTTGAATACAAGTAAAAAAATCAATCCATATCCATTTCTGATTTATAATTAGAAGGAAAAATTTAACTACTGGAAACAAAAATTAGGATTATCAAATTCCAATTTCCACAAACGCATGAAACAAATATAGCAACCGAACCCAAAACATTAAAAAGGGTACTTCAATAATACATACACCGTCGTACACTAGTAGAAGTTAAATTCTTGTAAATTTTTGTCTATTAACAATAAAATGATGACAGTTTTAGCAGCAATATCAAACCCCAATTAAACCGGAGGTCATGACCTCGATTTTTTAGTTATAATCGGACGTATTGCAAAACATTTTGGCACCATATGTCATGTGAAATGACCAAAAGTTCAAGAGAAATTACGAGTTAAAATGGCACATGCCAGTTTTCCATTCAAATTAATTTGATTTTGTTTCTTCAGTCCCAGAATGAAATGGCCTAAAGTGAGAAAATTTAATCTATAGAATCCCAAGTTATAGAACATGTAAACTTTAGGGTAGCAAAGTGAGACTAAACTTGAGAAGTTTTTAATTACTGATGCATAAAAATTATCAACTAGATTAAAATAGGGACACATCTTTTTATTTCATTTGCAGAAAATTTATGCTTGTGCACATCATATTATAGCCAACTTAAAACGCTGCCCATATGCTTGAAACATCCTCACTCTCTCCGCTAGGATTGCTGACAGTATGAATCTGGGAAGTAGTGCTTGACTCGCCCTGAGACCGTTTAACAAGAATGGCTAAATGTCAAAACTTTTATTCCATGAATCAAATGAAAATAAATTAGTTTTCACGCATATGAGACACACTATTGGGATAGATGGAGTACATGTTTGTACAAAAGTATACATGAAGTAGTAAAGTTAATTACCTGTGCCAGAGAGGATCTGATAGGTTCTGCTTGGACTGTGGGAAAATGAAGAGGGGTGGGA